>CM062820.1:1193117799-1193446149 GCA_031772625.1 Pinus tabuliformis | reverse complement strand
TCAGCTATAATTTGAGATTACAAGCCAATAAGAGAGTAAATCTTGCGATGGATTCCAAGTAAGACTCTTTCCATTCTTCAATTTCTCTAAGGGAAACTTTATATTATTTTACTTTTTCTTGTTCTAGACCAATCCACTAGTCTAGGGAAGATACTTATGTCCGCAGTCGTAAATCCTGCATAACAGCATGCATGTGCTATTAACAATGAATCTACAGATCTAGAAATCTAATAAAATTGTAATAATGTGGAATTTCACATTTTAAATATAATTTCATCATATCTAGTGTGACGAATTTTCTAGTGCAATATCCATGATAGTTTACGGATAATATTGGTATCAGAGCAAGTTTATTTGGGTGTATTATGGATATTTGTAGGGGATCTAGATCGGTTGGGTCAAAGTCGTAAAACCCTAATCATGGCCAAGAAATCTATGAATAACCCTCATGATCTTGTAGAGGAGAGGTTTTTGTGGTTGCAACAACAAGTCGCTAATATAAATTGTAATGTAAATATGCTCATTGGAGCCTTGAGAAATAATATTAGGATATTTGGAGAAGATGAGTGTTAAAATGCAAGGATAAATCAGAAGGGGGATCAGGAGATCGAGAAGAAACAGAGAACCAGTTGAAGAAAGAACCCGAAAAATATCAATCGAGTTCGAGTCTTGAGAATCAATAATAGCCTTTATTTAAAATGGAAGCAAAGGTTTATATCAAGTTGTACCATGATGAGATCGACACTTTGAAGCTAAATCACTGGTTACAACAACCAAAAGTGAATTTCATTGTCCACCAAATTGAGGAAGAATAAAATATTTTATTTGCGCAACTAAAATTGAAGGGCCATGCCCTAACTTGGTGGGAAAGCCACATGAAGGAACTGAGGTTGGAGGGGGAGCCTCTAGTGACTAACTGGGAGGACTTCAAAACCCTCATTAAGTCACAATTTTACCCTATTAGGTATATAGAGGACCAATGGATGTAGTGGCGCTACTTCAGGAAAAATTCAAGGAAAAATGTTCAAGAGTATACCACAAAGTTCAGAAAGATGGTTGTAATGTTGGGTATCTCCCCAAAGAACCCAGATGTACTCCTCAAGTATTTGGGGGGTCTGCACCACTATCTATGGGAGCAAGTGATGTTGTTCAAACCAGAATAAGTGGATGAGGATTGTGTACAGGCACAACACTTGGAGAACATAGGCCTGAAAAAAGTGTAATCAAGTGGATCTAAGTAGGAGAAACATGACGTTTCTAGGGAGGGGAAGAAGAAGTAGAAAGGGGGGGAAATATAAAAATATGACAACCAAAACATAATAGTGCAAATATCCCAGCAACCACTACAACATTGATGACCATACAAAGGAGAAGTGTTGGAAGTTGCATCCAAAGCTAAACCCAAAGAACAAAAAGAGAGATAATACGAAGAAGAATCTCATGGCCATTGATTCGAGAAACCAAGTTGAAATCATATCATACATTGATGATATGATCATCTATACATTAATGTAGAAGGAGTTGAATCTAAGTAGCCTTCAACAACATGAAGAGAAAAAAATGACCAAACTCTTCCATATAAAGATATAAGTCAATATGACAAAAATTGATGCTTTGTTTGACTCAAGATTGTAGGCGAATATCATTACACCAAAGTTGATCAAGAAGTTGGGGTTCGAAGTTCGTGATCATCTAAGCCCATATCCATTAGGATGGGTAAATAAGGATGTAGAGCTGAAGGTAACAAAATAGTGCAAAATTAGATTTTCCATTAGTGTTGATTTTATTGATTAAGTAGAACTAGATATGGTTCCCCGTGATGTATGTGGAGTCATGTTTGGGAGTCCCTACATGTATATGAGAGATGAAATACTCATGCGGAGAGCCAACCAATATTGACACGAGATCCAACTATTGCTAGAATCCCCATTGCCAAACATTATGTTGTATAGGAAGTCTGTTATAGAAGCAATTGAGGTAAAGAAACAGTTGTAGTAGCAACTAGAACAAGGTGTCATTCAACAGATTACATCACCATGTGGGTCACCCATCATCAGTATGCCAAAGAAGTACACGACTTGGAAAATGTGTATATATTGCAAGGTGTTGAACAAAATCACACTCAAGAACAAGTACCCCCTACTAAGGATAGATGATCTGTTGCATCAGTTGCAGTAAGCAAAATACTTCACAAAGTTGGACTTAAAGTATGGATATCACCAAGTTCAAGTCAAAGAAGAAGATACCTAGAAGATCATCTTCAAATCCAAACTATTGGGAATAATACTGAGGGGGGGGGGGGTTGAATCAATATTTACAAATCAATAACTTTTTCATTTCATAATCAAATTTATATACGCTACTTCAGTGAAGGGAACTCATGTGTGCATGCAACTGTTCTTAAGGCAACCAACGTATATCCAATGAACATATGATGGAGTTAAATCATCATATGTTGATCTTTAATCAGTGCATCAATACTTTATTAAACATTATATAGTAACCATGTGCATTAATAACAGAATAAACCATCACACATAAGCAACACACATGAACACCAAGATTTAAGGTGGAAACCCAATGCGGGAGAAAACCACTTGTTGATGTTGTCTCTGTCTTCTTTTAATATAAAGGATATTTTGTTTACAATATTGTATTGGTGCAGGCTCATACCAGTACGTAGGCACCCACCTGCAGAAGGCTACAACCTTCTCTCGTTCTCCAGCTTCTACTGGAAGGGAGGTTTACGAGTACGTAGGCTTCAACCTACCACCTTCACTCGTTCTCCAGCTGCTACTGGAAGGGAGCTCCAACCCCCTGATCTAATCACCAGCCACTACTGGTAGGAAGGTTTGACTTCCTCACTGAAGGCTCCAACCCTTAGTATCCTCCAGGGACCACGTTTCATAACTTTTCATACTAGATACTCCTGGTACACAAAAATACAAATGTAGGCCACATTTCATCAAATTTTCATATTGGACCCATCAGTAACATTGAAACTCAAAATTAATCACCACTGCAATACAACCATCAAATACATCTACATCAACCAATCATTGAAACTCAATCATCAATCTCTGATATAGCTTAAACCCAATCATCAATATCTGAATCAACCACAACAAAATCAATCAATCACTGAAACTCATCAACTCAATCATCAATCTCTGGATCAATCAATCATTGAAACCTCTGACATAATGGAATCACCCAATCATCAATTTCTGACTCAACCACATTGAATCAATCAATCACTGAAACTCAATCAACCGACACTTAATCAAAATTCAACCAATCAATTGGAACAGACGAATCATTGTAACCAGTACACATATCTGAACACAGAACACTGCATCAACAACCAGAACCAACTGCAACCTCAAAAATCATATGTTAGAATGCATACGCTACTTCAATGAAGCCAACCTGCATGTATACACTACTTCCTTTAGCCCAACCTACGTATACCTCTAAAGATACTTAATCATAAAACCTATGAACCAAAAATTGTACCAATCAGTGACATTCTGAAGATCTGTTGTCAATTGTAGACTGTTCTAAATAGACAGCAGCAAAGATCACCCGTCTCACTTAATCAATCAATCAATCAGACTCAATCTCCTTATACATTAAGTTCTATTTTCAAATCTAATGAATACATCATTGACATACAGTAGTAAAATAGTAGCACTGATCAGATAGATCAGTTATCTCTGAACAATGGGATTTTCTTTTTCATACGCTACTTGGAAGTGCCAAACCAGCATGTATACGCACCTTGATCAAGGCAAACCAATGTATAGATCTATGAACAAAAACTTATAACTTCACAGCTATTCAGACTTCAATCATACCCAGATCATAACATTTACAGGATAAAACATGTGTCAGCATTCACATCTAGCCCACCGATCATACAATGATAAGTCATTTCAAGTCATGATCCTGATCCAACATTAAATCTGATCCATCATCAAACACTCAAGTGCATACTTAGTCCAAATCAAGCAAAGCATTAGAAACCCATAGCATGCATAATTTCTTTTGATCTAACACCTCATAAGATATTCATTCCTGTGCAATTAACCCTTTGATCTTCTCCTCCTTATATAGTTTTAGCCTTTTTCAGTACCTCAGACCAAAACAACACTTAGAACCTATGGTATTCTTAGACGGGATCAAGTAGTTGTTTATTCCACTAAATATTGTGGGTGGATACCATGGTATGGACCCTTTGATCTAGGTGGATCTCTAGACACCAGTGGCATGGAAAAGGCTCAAAATTCAAAGTGGTGGAAAGACTATTAACTTGACATCAGATCAAAGTGCTCGTCATCCTGATTCCAACAGTGTGAACGACACTCCAATCCGAGTTTGGATGAGGAAGATAGAGGCAGTCAAAGATGGGTTGACTTTTGCTAACTAGGCAGGATTAATGGAGACACAATTTGGACTTTTTCCAGTGGATGGAATCCAAGCAACTCTGGCCCGATTCTAGGCGAAATTATCGCCTTGTTAAAATGTCTCCTTCGGCCTAAAATCGAGATTTTCAAAACTGTCCATATTGTTTTTAATAACAAAAAATTATTTAAAAAAAGGGGTGGCAAGCAACCAACCCCACAACCCCATCCTTATCAGCATAGTTATTAATGGAGGGCGGGCCACTACCCCCTGTCCCTCCCCCCATACCATGGGACCGTTGTGCAGAACAGGTGGTGGGCAGGCCCTTGGGGCACGGACCCAACCACGACCACATCCAACCACCGCCCATTAAAAGGATACAACGTCATAAGGAGAAGGGACAGGTGAGGTGGGTGGGACACCCAAGGTGGGCCCAGCCTGACCTCCCTTCCAATTTAAATATTTTGTTATGTAAAAAAGGGAGGAGGCGGGGTTTGACTGCCCAACCTCCTCCACAATACTTAGATATTCAACCAACCTGCCAATGGAGTTTTTGTAAACTCCACCCACTTTTACATATATAAACCTTCATTTGCATTAGTGCGCCCAGGCATGGAGCAACCAGGAGTGCACACAGAAATCGAGGCGATATTTTTTTCATTAATTTATTGCAGGTGGAACCATGATTGAGCGAAATTCTCAAGAGGGTGAAAGTTTTGCAATGTCCAAATTGGACAAATTTTATGTCAATCCTACACCTCTTAGTGACACGAACCCAATGGTGCAGTCAGTTTCCTAATTTGAGAAGCAGATTTGCAAAGGACTCGGAGGAGGGAATCTTTGAGGAATCTAGGGGGAATCTAAAATATTCCTTAAGCCCCAGATTCTCACTTTCTCAGAATTTAGAAATCTGACAGCCAATTTTGTACTATTCGACACCACAAATCTGATGGTACATTCAGATTTTCCATTTTCTCATTCTATTTTTCGACCACTTTTCTAAGTCGAGTGCAGGTGTCAGCATTCATGTACAAGAAACCATTTCTATGTGATTCGACGCCGTGAGATCGATGGTACAAACAACTTCAGTAGATTGACATCCTTTTCTTCATATGGCCCTTGGATGTGAGGTATATGCAGTGTATTCATGTACTTCTTTTGCTATGCATTGTGCTGCATAGATCCCTATTTGATGTTTGATGTGGGATCTTGTTTCCTTACTTGTGTCATGATTCTTGCTTGATGTGATGCAGAATCATCTGTGTGATGGACTTGTTGTCATAATTCGTCATTTTTTGTTTGAGATCCCTTTGTTGTTATATTGATGGGATACTCATGTGTCGCCATGCATGTTTGCATTGTGATCCCTCTTATGCCATGTTGGCGGGATGCTCATCATCATCATGTATGAGTTTGTATCATACTGATAGAAGTCCTTTTTGACTGAGAGTTCCTGTAGCGGAACATCTCTTGGTGCCACTCCTGCGTGAGGGAATTTTCCTTGTATGATAGAGGCGTCACCTCTTATGTACATCATCACTATTGACAACACTTAATGCGGTGGCCTACACCATCTTGACATCGGGGCTTGGAGACATAGTCCCTCCTAGACAAACTCCATCATCAATGGCTTATGTTTTCATGTGTTGATGATTGTCATGTTCCTCTTCTTTATAGCATGCAAATGTATTCATTCATGTTCTTTTAAAAAAAATTCAATTTAACACACCACAAAAGTAAAAGGTCTTGGAAGGGTCCTTCATCACACTCGGACCTGGATCACTCTTCGTATTCTTTCACCTTAATTTCCTTAATTTTCCATCCCATATGCGTTTTTCCTCTTGTGAAAGTGTGTGCATATGTATACGCTCTTTTTATACAGTGAACCCGCTTATATATGCTCTTTTTATACAATGAACCCGTGTATACAACTTAACATACCTGAAAACATCATTTTTCCTCAATTGCTTGATTCTGATCTGTAGTCCTTTGTTCCATCATCCTGTTCTTCTGTACCATTACTTTGTTACCTCTTAATAGACCTCCTATAATGTGATTTTCCATTGTATATTTGTTGGCTTGTTGGGGCCTAACCCGGGTTCAGGAGCGTTTTAGCCAAACAAATCTCGAAGCTACCGGCCCTTTCGGCAATAGTCTGCGGAGTGCGGACTAAGGTCTCACCCGAGGTAGTATGGGAGGGTGTTGGAACCAAGTTTTCACACCCTAGGGATGTCTTGATGAGGTCTAGAAAGGTTGCAAACCAATCTTGCGCGCTTGCGCTGCCCCACGTAGCTGTCTGACCTTCGCATAGCTTTGTACAAAGAGCAAAGAGGCGTTTCCTAGATCCTTTACCCATACGGTGTTATTATTATACATTTGACTTAATTTTGTGGGCCCAGTATTCTTATTTACTCATTTAAAATTCATAACCAATGCACGCAAACATAAACTGTAAAGAAATGCAAGGATATGACCGAAACATAAACACATAGATTAGATGCACAATATTCCAAAATCAACTTATCTTTTATTAGCCTTCTGTTCTAGTACAATCCAATTCGACCCTACGCACTCAGCTACAGGGGTCCACACACACAGCTATAGACTCTACCAGGCCTCTGCGCACATAGCTGCAGAGCCTCTTCTTACTCCTACAACCCCAGACTCAGAGCGAATATCGCATTCAACAATACATATCACTTGAGATCCAGACTAACCGAAAAACTACCTTCTACACCTAAAGCCTTGCTCTATTTATGGCAGGCCGACTCACTTTACATTACCTTACATTATTTTTGGGCAGACAACCCTTTGACTTGACTCATTACAATTCATGCTTCGCGCACTTCGCGAAGCCTTTACAATACCATTACCAAAAATTATGGGCTTTAAGCCCCAAAACTGTTATGCGGGTGATCTCCTGCCCAACAGGCCCCCAACACAAACATCATGACTCATCCCGAGTCACTTGGCTGATGTGACAATCTTTGCTCGGAGTCCATCCAGAAACCTCTGTGCTTCACGGATGTCTATCACACATTCCTCTGATGTTTGCTGTATCAATTGTGTGTAACTCTCTGATGCATCATTCTCAGAGGCATCCTCTTACCTTTGTGCATATGTGTCCTGCATCTGGGCCAGCTTCCCTTCGATCATGGCAGTGACGGTGAACGCTTCCTCGAGCCAAAGCTGGATGCGTGCTTTAAGTCCTACTTATTTCTGGCGTGCGGTGTGCACCTGTTCCTTTAGAGCTTGGGCTTCCCTCATCTTGGCCAATTGTTGTGTAAGGGCGATCGTCTGCGCGGTCCCCCGGACATTTTCATAGGCCTGCTGCAATTCCCACGCTTCCGTCTCTAACTGTTGTAGCATTGGGTCCTCCTACAATGAAGTGAGCGTGACGAGGGATTGATCCAACAATCCCATGCAGTCATGTTCAGCGTGCTCTATCTCTTTCAGCCCCGATTGAATGGCGCGTGGCACTGCTCTCTGACTTCCGGTGGTGTAGAGGGTTGCGCCTTCAGTCGTAGCTCCGTGACCTGCAAGTTCAACTCCAACTAAGCCTTTGCGGCCTCCTCCTGGATCCTGCAGACTCTGGCTGCCAGTTTGTGAATCTTTTCCATGATGGGGAGTGCCGCCGACACGGCCAACTCCAGAATGCTGCTACAAGCCTCCTCCACTGCCTGTTCTAATCCTTGGTGTTGGGTGACCAGTTTTTCGTGCTACAGGCTAAGCTGTTCTAAATTTACTTTCTACTCACTCAAGACTTGGTGAGCGCGGCCCTCCCTATCATGAATCTCAGTAGTTACCCCATCTTGCAGCTAGTATAGGCTTTCGCTGGGAAGGGCGGCCAAATTCAACCCCAGATTCAACTCCCAGCCCCTCATGTCACCTTCGGCTTCTGCTAAGACAACACCTTTTGGTAAAACCAGAGTGTTCGTTGTGCGGGTGCACAACATCTGCTCAGCTTCGGCTGCACCTTCCACAAGGTGCGGTGTCATCACTCCTGGGGGTCGCACCTGTAATGCCTGCAACTGCGCTCTGAGTGCCCCCAACACAATGATCAGCTCCGTTATCAACTCTTCCAGAGCATCCTTAGTGACATCATGAACTGGTTTACGACTTTCGAGAAGGGCTACCTCAGAGGTCTTCGTTGTCTTTATCTTTTTTCATGCGGTTGGCTTCTCCTGGACGCACGACCTCTTGAGTTGGGTCGATATTGTTGTACGTTCCTTTGCCTCATCCTCCCCCTATATTTCCTCCTCCATGGACATATCCTGACCTTCATCGGTCTCTTCGATGGGTGTGGTTGTGGTGTCTGCCGTCTGTGCTGTCGCTGCTGCCTCATCTGCCTTTCACTGCGTGGCCGCTTCCTGTTCTTGGCGTTTTCTCTCCGCCAGCTTTGCGATGTGTAGCTTGGTCTCCCTCTTCAGCTGATGTGCTGCGATCTTTTCCAGTTCTGCCAAGTCTGGAGCATGCCACTCCGGAGGCCGTGTCGCCATTACCTCGAAGATTGCATCGTCCATTGCAATGAATGGAAGCTTCACCCATGTTTGGGTTGGATCCTTTCGCGCCCGGATATACAAATTATGCATATCCACCTTGAATTTTGTCGCGCTTTGCAAACTGTTGTATACCGTCGGGGAAAAATGTGGCCTGCAGTTGATCCAAGTTCAAATTCTCACCTCCATGAATGTCCAAAACACCTTGATCTCGTGAATCCTTGTCGCGTCTTTGCCACCGAGAACGAGGTGTACCTTACGGCTTCCGGTAGGTTCTTCTCAATGGCGGGAAACTAGCTGTCTTTCGGCAGCTCCCTTGCAACCAACAAGATGGATAATAGCAACCACACGTAGTGGAAGGTCTTATGTTGCTCTTGGGCCTTTTGACAATTTGTCAAAAATTCATTGCAGAGAAACTGCGCCCAGTTGAACTAGACCCCCTCTGCACACTGCTCTGCCAACGCAATCACAGATGCTGGCACCTCATCTGTGTAGCATTTCCTCATGAGATTTTTGGCCAGCAGCTGGGTGGTGACATGCACCCCTTTTTCCTTGATGCTTGCTATCACATACCTGTGCTTCCTCTTCTCCAACTTATATTTGGCCTTCATTGCTTCTGCGAGGGTCAAGTCGCCGCTCTTTCCTACTATGGCTGCGGGATTGTTTCCTTTGATGGGAAACTCAGAAATCTGGTGAATTAAGTCAGCTATGATGAGAATCAGCTCCTCTAGCCAGAGATACCCATCATGTACTAGACACTGTAGCTATGAATGACAAAGATCATGACAGACGCGCAGTGGTAGTGGGGTATCCATCGCAGATGTAGTAATCTGGCCTTCTCCACACTGCATAACCATTTCTGCTGCAATAATTTCTCCGCGGCCAGCTGTGGGAAATTTTTACTATCTGCAAGGTCCCAGTCTTCAAAATTTACATTAGGTACCTGTCCTAGTGGTGGACCATCAACCCTTATTTCGTCCGGAAGAAGCGGGGCCTGGAGCGCACTCTTCGTGGCCTCCAGGTCTTTTGGTATCTTGGCTATCCCTTTCTATGGGGGGATGTAGGGAGGTAACTTTATCGCTGAAGGTATGTGGGAGACATTCTTTGTCTCATCATCCTGTGCTTCGATTTGGGTGATCAGGGCTTGCAAATCTTCCTCCTCCTCCTCATTTTCAACAACAACATCTTTGCCCTTCTCTGTCATTGACAATTGACTAAATTGTGGGTTCAGTAGTGACACCCGGACTAGCCCCATGGGATGATCATTTTTTTGTGGTCACGATGTGCATGGGGACTTGGGAACCTTTGGTGCAACTGCTACCACTCCAGGCTCCTCTTGGGTCACACGGGGTTCTGAGGTTACTTTCGCGAATCGCACTCTGGTCCTCGCAACCGACATTGTTTCTACACTGGTTTCGTTCGGTCGCATACTCACAGTTGGCAAGGTAGCTTGGTGCTCAATGCTCTATATTGGCTCAAATCTCAAATAACCAAGTGTTGCCTCGAGGCTACCCCAAGGGATTTTATAGTAACGGTTGAATTTGAATTCGCACATTCCCTCCACTTCTGAGTCATTAATACCTTCTTGGCGATAGATCATCTTGAATCTAGCTCTTAATTCCTGTCTTAATGGCCCGCCACTCGCTCCTTTCTGCCTTAAATTAGATCTCTTATCATGAACAATGATAGCAACGATCACCTCCCAGCCTACCCGCGTAGCAGTGCAGCCCCTTCTGCACGACCGCAGCCCCTGTGACATACTGGCCTTGTACGGAACTGCCATCCCGCGCAGCTCTCCTGTAGACTCATTTATAGTCTTGTGGCTTCTTTCAAATGCTTGCAGTGCTGAGACTCTCCTTCCTACAGATAGTCAAGTGGTCGCACCCCTGGTGCGAGGCTTCAATTTCCCTGCTAGCCCGGGCTGCGGGCACCCTTCAAACACCCTTGCGTCTGGTAGTGCGTCACGTTTTTCTTTGTATGGTATGCTCGCCTGTTTAGTAAGGTGTTGTCACAGCCATGATAGTAGGTTCGCAACTCTTTCTAATGTAGTAGTAGGGCCAACTAGACTTGGTCTCAGCATGCTTAGTTTTTTGTGGCCTGCTTGCGTGACTTCAATTTCCAGTTCACTGATTTCTTCATCCAATGTCATGATTTTCTTTCTCAGTCGTGCCCACTCTTCATCAAGTTCACGAAGTTTCAAGCTCCCTCACCAAATGGCTTCCTGAAATTTCCTAATTCCTTTACCCAGGTCTTCGCGTCTTGTCCCAACTGCAAGAGCTATGGTTTGGGGATCATTCTCTGTCCTCCTGGTTGCATCTCTTATGTTGGGGTCATTTCCATGCTCTGGTTTTTTCTTCTCATCCTATAATCCCATCGAGCTGCTGGTACATGCAGGTCCCAGTTGGTTTGTTTCGTCAGGTGAACTCTATTCATGATTCTGCATAGCCTTTTGAATGCTCCATTATAGACTGTTTGTTGAGTACGTTGCCTTTGTTGCCGCATCAGATTCTGATTCTCGATCCTTAGTCTGGGAAGTTTTTTCCCAGCACGCGTCTGCACCCATTGACACAGGTGGGCATGCAAAATTCTTTGTCCCTGGCTGCCCGACTCGTGTTCGACGTTGGGAACTTCCAAACCATAAGTGTATCTGTCTTCTACAGTCACGCCAGTTCCCCATATTCTTCTGATGTATACTCCACCATCGTGCGGCTGTTGCGCGCAACGCCCATTCCAACGCATCGTAGCGCTGATGTTCCGATACTACACTTTCAAATTTGTCTAAGAATTCATCCACTCCTGTTATCCCATCATATGTTGGTAGTTCCCTTGCTTCGGTCATCACGCACCGCAGTGATCTAATCATCATGTTACAATTCAGCGTCGTCACTTCATGTAACCGATCCTGCCAATGTTCTATCTCTTCATCTAAATCCGAAGTACAGGATTTGTCGCACTCCCATGAGATTCTCCCATCTTCAGTCAGGTTCACCTGATCCTGGTCTTGCGTCATCGTTTGGTAAATGCAATCCAACTCATCATCACTGTCATCGTCACGCACAGGTTTCATGTGGCGTGCACCTTCAGCCAAATCTAGCGAAACTACTATGCGAAGGGACTTTTTCTCGAATATCATCTTCCACTTCTTCAGGTTGATGACTCCATTCATATCAGTGGCCTAGTCTATTCCTAGCAACGTGGGGTAAGCATTGTTGTCATCAATAATTTCTATTACTTCAAAGTCTGTTTGCATGCTTGCGCCTTTCATGTCCACTATTACCCCTTGCAACCATCCCATGGGCAAGATATTTTGTTGGTTCGCCATCTGTAATTGAATAGCGGACCACTGCAATGTGGGCCTGCCCATGTGTTCCCATGTCTACTTTGGTAACACATTTGCATCCGAACCTAGGTCCAGAATTACCTGATCCATCTCATATTCACCAATCTGTGTCGTTAATCTCATCTCCCTCCCGGTGCACAGTGTATGCTTTCCTAGTTTTCGGACTACGTGTAGTTCACCTGATCCTGCGCACCTAGTTATCAATTCTTGCAGTCCTTTCACTGCTCTATTATCACGCAGCAGCTTCATGCATGTCTATAGAAAGGTAGTAAGCATAGAAGGATCCATTCCTGGCTCTAGTTGATCCTTACTACTTGAAGTAGAGGCTTCTGCGAAGCTCTTCTTAGCTTCCATAAACGTCTTCTTTACACGTTCCAAGTCAAACTCAGGTTCCTTTGTAGGAGCCTTGCAAACCCATGTATCTTCCTTGGGCTACTTCCCCTTATCTTCCCTTGTGGTCGCACCACTTCTGAGCACCATGTTCATGTTGGGGTCTTCTTCGCGTGGTTCAGACCTCATCATTTGGATATTCTGCGTCGAAGTAGGCTGAAGTACCCCTTTCTCGCGCATCTGCACGATCAACGTAGGACAATCTACTGCTTCATGATCAAACTGAGAATAGTACGGACAAGATATTCTCATTGGGTTGGTACAATCACGAGCGTAGTGTCTCGGTCCTCCACAATTGTAACAGATTAATTGTCCTCGGCCCCTTCCTAGCCCCATTCCTCCTCGTCCTCAACCTCGCCCTTGAAATCCACCGTGCGCCATCCTCGCGGCTAGGTCAAGGCCTCGCATTTCTATCTGCATTCTATAGGCTGGGGTCTGCTCCATAATTAACTCGTAGCTTCGACAAGTACGCTCATTGTGGCCCACTGATCTACAAAAATTACAAAACAATTGTTGCGGAGTCTGGGTATACTTCTACAACAGATGACAGTTGTCAGTTGTGTGCTTTCCTCCCACCTGACAGATTGCGCACCAGAGTAGAGTGCCGCACTAGGCCCTGTTTGTGCCTCTGGTCTCAACGGCATTGGTCCCCCTCCTTCCAAGTAGTTCGTGAATACCGAATAGTGATCCTTATCATGGCCCTGGCCTTTGCATTTTATACATCACACTTCTTCATGCTCCTCCGACCGTGGCGCCCTATCCTGCTTCAAACTCTACATCTCTAAGCATAGGTTCTGCAGTTACACATGGATCTATTGGACCCACAATCCCGGATCCTGTATCGGTGTTTCATGCAACCTCATCGTCATTTCCAATTCTTCTACCTGGGTTGAAAGCTTCTACTATGACAGCGTCGTCCTTAGGTGCAGTGTCAAAGACACCACAAAACATGCGCGGTGTTGTGCATCCGTTAGCGTCATATTAGCCTCATGGATCATACTCTTCAGTCTCTGATCTAGATCCCAGGGGGTCTCACCTGGAAGCATCATGATCTCCTTAAATCTGATGATTGACTGCGTCTCTGATTTCGGCCTGCTAAATTCTCAGTTCAACGCAATCTGGATCTCCGTTATTCCTGCATTTGGGTGATCATTCGAGTGCTTGATATACCACTTCAACGCACGATCTCGTAGCGTGCTTAACAATGTAGCCTTCTTAATGTTATCATCCGTAACCCCTGGTTCTTGCCACATTGCTCTTACCACAAACTAGAACTGATCTAGGTCCTCATTTCGTACTCCTCTTAATATGGGTAGCTTAATCGCACTCGCCATACTGAACTACTAGTTTGGTGGAGGTCGTGTGGGAAAAGATGGAGGTGAAGTAGGTGACGTGAGTGGTGGTGTAAGTGGGGATGGTAACTGTGGAATGTGTTGCCTTATCAAACTAACCACACTCTTGGAGAAACCCGAGCGCACTCTTCCTCGCTCGCTCGCGGGGGTGAAATTAAAGGACTGTTTCCTAACCCTTCGATACCTTTGTAGACCTTTCTGCTCCGTTTCGTTCCACTCATTATTGTATTCGCATCACCCATTTTTCACATAACAACATCTTAATCAAGGTATTCAAAGATTTGATGTACTTACCTCGCGGTTCCTTGAGGAAACGTCTTTCTGCTTTGTTGTAGCTTACAGTTGTGTCTATCACAAATTCAGTGATAAACCCTCCTATTATCCTGTTGAGCCAATGGTCTACGGCTTGCGCAATCTTATCTTCTGATTCCTCTAACCTGCGCACCAACTCTGGAGTCCACACTATTGGTTTATCGAGCTTATACCTTCCCTGGCTGTTGGCTAACCACGCGACACAATCATATAGCTATAAAGAGAAGGACGCGAAGAAGATCTCGTGGATTTCCGTATATATGTAGCGATCCAACCACCTCTTCTTGGATATATACAGAGTTTTGTTTACTTGTGTCACAAACTCATGAAGCTTCTAATCCAACCAATCTTCAATTTCATTATTCGTAGGATTCCAGTGTTCCGACATCAGACATCCCTTAGGCAGATCCCTATCTTGGTAATGAAAACATTTGTTGGCTTGTTGGGGCCTCACCTGGGTTCAAAAGTGTTTTAGATAAACAAATCCCGAAGCTACTAGCCCTTTCGACAACAATCCATGGAGTGCGGACTGAGGTCTCACCCGAGGTAGTATGGGAGGGTGCTGGAACCAAGTTTCCGTACCCTAGGGATGTCTTGATGAGGTCTAGAAAGGTCGCAAACCAATCCTGCGTGCTTGAGCTGCTCCGTGTAGCTGTCTGACCTTTGCGTAGCTCTATACAGAGCGAAAAGAGGCACTGCCTATATCCTTTACCCATACAGTGTTATTGTTATAGATCTGACTTAATTTTGTGGGCCCATTATTCTTATTTACTCATTTGACATTCATAACCAATGCGTGCAAACATAAACTGTAAAGAAATGCAAAGATAGGACCGAAACATAAACACATAGATGAGATGCACAATATTCCAAAATAAAATTATCTTTTATTAACCTTCTGTTCCAGTACAATCCAATTCCACCCTACGCACTCAACTGCAGGGGTCCGCACACACAGCTGCAAACTCTACCAGGCCTCTGTGCACATAGCTGCAGAGCCTCTTCTTACTCCTACAACCCCAAACTCGGACTTACAAAGTCAGAGTGAATAGCGCATTCAACAATCCATATCACTTGAGATCCAAACTAACCGAAAAACTTCCTTCTACACCTAGAGCCTCGCTCTATTTATACATTCCCATGGTCCGCAGGCCATGGGCAAGCTGACTCACTTTACATTACCTTACATTATTTTTGGGCAGACAACCCTTTGACTTGACTCATTAGAACTCATGCTCTGCGCACTTTGCGGAGCCTTTACAATACCATTACCCAAAATTATGGGCTTTAAGCCCCAAAACCGTTACGCGGGGGATCCGCTGCCCAACAATATTACTTCTGAACTGATTCCTTTGAACTGCCCTGCATTTTTTCACATCTATAAACAAAGCTGCCATGCATTCTGTCACATCATGTTTATACATTTATCAATTAGTTCATTCATCAAAGAACAATTGTTATCAAGGAAAACACACACTAAAAATCTCCCTATATCAAACCTTTGACCATTATTCTATTCCATCATTTTGTCACCTCTGATCTGTCTTGTAGATTCATCTAATTACCATCTACAAGGGGTTTTCCATCAAGTACAACACATGCATCATAATGACAACAATCTCCCCCTTTGGACTTGATGGAAACTACTTCGATGTTTTGTCACCACAACCTGTAAATAACACCAAGTTGTTCTAAACATCAAGCTACTCTCCAAACACCATGCTACTCTCCGCCTTTGACATCAAGGGAAAAGGGCTAACTGACCAATGTTAAATGAAGAATTCCATATTTGAACTACTGAATATGAACATTGAACAGGCTCCCCCTAGGCACATGTTGAATTCTCTGATCAAACTCCCCCTTAGTACATGCTAAGATGCACTATAGTGTTTGTGCTCCCCCTGAGCATATTCAAAGTCTGCAGAAATATTTTTGAAAGAATAACATGACTCTATAACTCAACAGTGGGAGTATGACCTTCCTATCACCAATGACTCATACATAGATCAATCACCCAGTCAAGTGGGGATACGCCAAATGACTCAACCACTCAACCAAGTGGGATTACATATTTGACATGATCTCAAAAGTCCATACATGACTGAATATGAAAATTATTACATCATAGGCCTTTACATGACCTTTACATCAAATGATATATATGACATTTATAACAAATACCAAATATCTAAACAAGACCATGATAGTCATCAGCAACTATCATACACCATATATGATCTGCACCATAAACATCTGTTAGCAACATCCAGACCAGTGACTTGTATATGTCCCACATCAGTTTGCAAGATATGTCAATGTAAATATCATCAACCTATGACAAAGTATGTTGAATATAGATATCAACTCATCCTCTTGATCTTATCAAGATCAACTTGCTTTGTTTCCTTAAAAGAAAAGCCTTAACATAACCTTCCATGAATCAACTAAGCATATGTCATATCTCCAAGCAGTAATACAAAACCATTCACATCATATCATATGTATGTAAAAACACCATAGTCATCATCAATGACCATAACATCATCATCAAGAATTTCATGAACTTTCACAAGAACCCTCAATATATCAACCATGTATCATCACTAGGGAACATCCCACATCTGATAAGCATCAACCATGATAATCAACTTATGTGAGTATCAAACCTATCATCATAAAGTAAGAAGTCATCATAATTATGTGACTAAGTAAGCTATGTCTCTGAATATCCAGGTCTTCAATTAGATATGTCTTCATGAGACCCGTAATAACACCATTCTCTTGGCCAACCAACAATATTTATCAATATGCAACTTAAGTAATCATCCATGTATCTAGCATAATTTGTATCTATCTTCTCATCGATGAGAAAAGAAAACCATGACATCATAGTTGAACTTTCTTGATATCATCAAGATCAATAATCCTGAACCAATAAACCATCCAAGAACTATAGGAATCTTCATCCATAACTGCACCATATGAACTTTATGTATCTTTGAATGCATGATCATAGCAGCATAATTATCATCATTAAATAATGAAGTTGTGTACTCAAGCTTTGTTCTTTTAACTTATGAAGATCACCATGTAAGTAACATAACTTATGTACTATATGGATCATCAAAAGAATCATCTGAATCATCCATAAATCTGATATGAATGACAACTATGTGGCTCAAACAATATAAGCATCATCTGAGGCAACCCATGACCGCAGCATAGCATGATGTATCATTTAAATACTTCAACAACGTAAGCATTCTCACCATTGATAATAATCATTATGTACCAAAGACTTCTAAACATAATGCAACAATGCATTATTAGAAGCATAGCATATTCTCCCCCTGAACCTGTGCCAATTGTTCACTATTAGATATGATCATTGCATGTATCAGTAAGAATCATCAAGGCATCATCATCAAATAGTTATACATCAAGTCATCAACAACTTATGAGGATCAAAATCACTTCTAAATAACATCCACAGACTATAATCATCAACCATCAAAACAAAGAAGACAATTCATAACTGTTTGAACCACATGAGACCCTTTTTCTGAGTCTGTCCCACTACTTCTTCACCAAACCAACATATACGCTATTGTGCAGTTTCAAACTAGCATATATACGCTACTTGTCTTCATAATATTTGCGTATGAGAATTAGAACACTAAAATTTCATACTTTCAGTTCCTCCTAATTTTTTATGACTATACCTAGTCCTAGAACTTTTGCTGAAGCATTTGTTCCAAGAATATCATTATCATGATGGTTCTTTACCAGAGACTCCATTTTTCTCTTTTCTTCAGTCATGTGATGAGCACATCCACTATCATCTTTGTATTTGAATGAGCAAAGAGCAATATCACACCTTATCTGATCTTCCTTTTCCTGATTCTCGATGGATTCATCTTTTTCAGATTTTCTGATATAAATCTACTTATTTGATTGCTTACCATATTGCCTACGACGATCCATAGATGTGTCCCTACATTCTTTTTCTATATGCCCAAATTTGTTACAAGCATAACATATTATATGTTTCATATTCCTTCTATAGCAATAAATGGCTTTGTGACCAAACAAATTGCAAGAAAAACAATTCCATTTAAAGTACCTGGAAGCTGATGATCTTTCTGTGTGACGGTTATTAGCTTGAACCATTCTACTTCTGCATCTCGCTGCAACATGTCCAAAATTATGACATATAAAACATTCAACATTATTCATCAGAGGAAAGACTCTATTAACACTTCCATAGTTAAGAGTAAATTATTTTCTTTGAAGACTTTCTTTCCTTAGTTGTTGATGGGGTTGACCTCTTATCTCCTTGTTGAGAATTTCAGATTTTGCATTAGAATTCCTTTCTTCAGTTTGTGAGCTAGATTCACCTTTAACAGTTTCATGAAAACCAAGACCATATTTGATGGTAGGAGACCTTTGACTACTAAGAATATTATCCATAATCTTAGTACTATCTTGAAATCGTAACATTTTATCCTTTTCTTCTAATTTACCTTTTAGGGTATTTACCTCAACCTAATATTGCTCTTCCTTTTCAAGATACTGCTTCTTCATGATTTCTTAAACTTTTCTTCTTTCTTCCACTTGTTGCCTTAATTGGAGAACTTCATTTTCTTGTTCTTCAAATGCTTGAAGTAGTTCTTCATTTTGTTTATTTGAATTTTTAAGATCGTCTTTTAGAGAGATGACCACAGCTTCAAGACCTTCACAGTAACTAGTTCTTTCCATAAGTTCCTTGGTTGTTGTATCCTTTTCATTCACTTCATTTTCCAATGGTGTCACTTCATCCTACAACCTTTGACATTGATCTTCCTTTTCCTTGTATTGTTTCCTTACTTTGTTTCCTTCCTCTAACTGAACTTTTAACCTCGTAATCTCTTCTTTGTAGGTACACTCCATTTTGTCCAATAGATCTTGTTGATCTCTAATTTTGTCTGTGAGCCTTTTAACTTTTGCCTCTATATTTATTTCACTTTCACCCATAAGAACAAATTCAGTTGTTTCACTGTCACTTTCATTATCATCAATATTGAATGAACAGAGAAATGTATCACCCGAAGACCAAAAATTTGTACCTGATAATTCTTTTGCGTGAGCATATTCAATCTGAGGTGATTATGAATCTAAATACTTCCACCTAATAGCGAATTGTCTCTCCTACTGTTACTGTTCCTTTGAGATGTATTCTTCTTCTGAGGCACTTTCTTCTTTAGCTTCTTTTCCATTGTTTCTACGAATCTCCTTCAAGCAGTCAAGCTTTTTCCAAAGGACCTACTATGATACCAATTGTTGGGAATGATACTGGGTGGGGGGGCTGAATCAATATTTACAAATCAATAACTTTTTCATTTCATAATTAGATTTATATACACTACTTCAGTGAAGGGAACTCACATGTGCACACAACTGTTCTTAAGGAAACCAACGTATATCATGTGAACTTATGATTTTGTTAATTCATCATATGTTGATCTTTAATCAGGGCATCAGTACTTTATTAAACATTAAATAGTAACCATGTGTAGTAATAAAGGAATAAACCATAAAACATAAGCAACACACATGAACACCAAGATTTAAGGTAGAAACCCAATGCAGGAGAAAACCACCTATTGTTTTTGTCTCTGTCTTATTTTAATATAAAGAATAATATGTTTACAATCTTCTACTGGTGCAGACTCATTCCAATATGCAGGCACCCACCTGCATAAGTCTACAACCTTCTCTCATTCCCCATCTTCTACTGAAAGGGATCTATAACCCCCTGGCTCTTGAAATGGCTGATATGTTTACCAGTACATAGGTGTCGACCTACCACCTTCACTCGTTCTCCAACTGATACTGGAAGGGAGCTCCAACCCCTTGATCTAATAACCAACCACTTCTGGCAGGGAGCTTTGACTTCCTCACTAAAGGCTCCAACCCTCAACATCCTCCAAGGACCACGTTTCATAAATTTTCATACTAGATACTCCTGGTACACAAAAATACAATATGTAGGCCACGGTTCATCAAATTTTCATGCTAGACCCATCAGTAACATTGAAGCTCAAAATTAATCACCATTTCAATACAACCATCAAATACATCTACATCAACCAATCACTGAAACTCAATCATCAATCTCTGATATAGCTAAAACCCATTCATCAATCTCTGAATCAAAAACAACTAAATAAATCAATCACTGAAACTCATCAACTCAATCATCAATCTCTGAATCAACCACAACTGAGTCAATCAATCACTGAAACCTCTAACATAATTGAATCACCCAATCATCAATTTCTGACTCAACCACATTGAATCAATCAATCACTGAAACTCAATCAACCAACACTTAATCAAAATTCAACCAATCAACTGGAACAGACAGATCACTCCAACCTACACATAGATCTAAACCCAGAACACTACATCAACAACCAGAACCAACTGCAACCTCAAAAATCATATGTCAGAATGCATACGCTACTTCAATGAAGCTAACTTGAATGTATACGTTACTTCCTTTAGCCCAACCTACATATACCTCTAAATATACTGAATCATAAAACCTTTGAACCACAAATTGTACCAACTAGTGACATTCTGAAGATCTACTGTAAATTGCAGGGCTTTAAGCAGATTTCTCACTTAATCAATCAATCAATCAGACTCAATCTCCTTATACATTCAATTCTATTTTCATATCTAACAAATACATCACTGACAGACAACAGTAAAATAGCAGCACTAATCAGATAGATCAGTCATATCTGAACAACAGGATTTTCTTTTGCATACGCTACTTGGAAGTTCTGAACCAACGTGTATACACGCCTTCACCAAGGAGAACCAGCATATAGATCTGCAAATAAAAACTTATAACTTTGCAGCTATTCAGACCTCAATCATACCCAGATCATAACATTTACAGGATAAAACATGCATCAGCATTCAGATCTAGCCCAATGATCATACAATGATAAGTCATTTCATGTCTCATGATTCTGATCCAACATTAGACTCATCCATCATCAAACACTCAGGTGCATACTTAGTCCAGATCAAGCAAAGCATCAGAAACCCATAACATGCATAATTTATTTTGATCTAACACTTCATAAGATATTCATTCCTTGTGCACTTAACCCTTTGATCTTCTCCTCCTTATATAGTTTTAGCCTTTTTCAATACCTCGAACCAAAACAACACTTAGAACCTGTGGTATTCTTAGACGGGATCAAGTAACCATTATTCCACTCAATATTACGGGATAATACCATGATATGGACCCTTGGTATTCTTTCACCATAATTTCCTTAATTTTCCATCCCATAAGCGTGTTTCCTCTTGTGCAAGTGCGTGTATATGTATATTCTCTTTTTGTATAGTGAACCCGCATATACAACTTAACATACCTGAAAACATTCTTTTTCCTCAATTTCTTGATTCTGATTTGTAGTCCTTTGTTCCATCATCCTATTCTTTTGTACCATTACTTTGTTACCTCTGAATATACATGTGATAATGTTATTTTCCATTGTATATTACTTTTGAACTAATTCCTTTGAATTGCCCTGCATTTTGTCACATCTTGTTTATACTTTTATCAATTAGTTCATTCATTAAAGAACAATTGTTATCAAGGAAAACACACACTAACAATCTCCCTGTATCAGAACTTTGACCATTATTTTGTTCCATCATTTTGTCACCTCTCATATGTCCTATAGATTCATCTAGTTACCATCTACAAGTGGGTTTCCATCAAGTACAACACATGCATCATAATGCCAACACAGACAAGGTTTGTATGAGTGGTTAGTCATGCCATTTGGCCTATGTAATGCACCAACTACATTTATCATATTAATCAATGATGTATTGTGCCATAGATTCATTTGTTATTATCTATTTGGATGATATACTGGTATGCAGTGCTACTTGGGAGGAGCACATCTCACATTTGACGCAGGTGTTGGAGACATTAAAGAAGCACCAGTGATTAGCAAATCTCAAGAAGTGTGAGTTTGTATAATAGTATTTTGGTATATATGGGGTATGTGGTAGGTGCAAGGGAGTTGAAGATAGATTCTCCCAATATGGAGGCCATCATGAAATGGTTGGTGCCTACTAATGTTTCTAAGGTCATGAGTTTCATTGGGGAAGCACAGTACTTGAGTAAATTCATAACCTCGTTTTCTACAGTATCAGCACCACTCCATGCCATACCAACAAGTTGTAAGAGTTTCCATTGGGGAAAGGATCAATAGAGGGATTTCGAGGAGCTAAAGAAGAAGATAATTCAAGCACCAGTTATGCCATTA
The DNA here is from genome assembly GCA_031772625.1 of Pinus tabuliformis. Lineage (NCBI taxonomy): Eukaryota > Viridiplantae > Streptophyta > Pinopsida > Pinales > Pinaceae > Pinus > Pinus tabuliformis. The sequence continues at coordinate 1,193,423,510 of CM062820.1, read as the reverse complement.
CCAAACTTACAACAGCCTTTGAAGTGGAGAGAAATGAAAGTGGATATATTATGGGAGCGGTCTTGATATAGGGAGGAAGGCATGTATTAAACCATTTTGAAGTATTTCATGGGGCAGTTCTTAACTACCTATTGTAGTGGCTACAACCACCCTCCAAAATTTTTCCTTCACTTAGTTTTGGAGCCTCCCTACTAAAATCTTAGCAGCTTGTCTTGCACTTCCTAGGTACTTGTGCTTTCATCAATTTTATCTTTTTTTTTGTACAACTTTTGTTCAATTACTTTGTTGATTAACCACAAGTTGACCTCCCTGTGACTTGGTTGTAATCCGGTTCTTGCACTGCCTTGGCAATCTACGCAGTCCTAGAGGGCAACCAACTTTGCTCTCAGGAAATCTGCAGTGCAACCTGACAGTGAGCTTCGGGTCCAGAAATGTGCAGACCCAGCTAGAAGCTTGTCTTCAACTAGGAAATTTTGCGCAGAGCATGAGAGGTAGCCAAAGCCACCCAGCCCAGGAATTTCGCAGAAGCATTCCTTCAGCACTTTTCTGATGCATGTGTTGGCAAGTTGCCAGGTTCCCCCCAGAATTGCACAATTTCTCCATGCATGCATGGAAACCTTTCCCGAAAAGTAAAAATAAAAAGCAAAAAATCATCCCTAAAAAACAAGGCTTTGTTTTTAGCAGTGGGAGTTACATTTGGGTTAATTTTAGAAATTTCTGCCACTTGTTGCTTTTTCCTAGATTTTTTCCCTTCGCATCATAAACCCTAAATCGATCAAATATATTTAATAGACACTTCTAGAGCTCATTTGAACATTCAATCTTCGAGCTCTAGCATTCTCAAGGTATCTAGGAACCTTCGGCACAGTTGGCATAACTTTTCCAGGTAAGTTTTGCTTTTCTTGTCTTTTAAAGGTTTTTCTGTCGCTTTTATTTCCTTGGCTTGTGTGAGTGTTGTTTTATCTATTTTTTTGAATGATCGTTGAGCGTTTTGATTTTTTTTATCTTGTAGAAGTGTCGTTTTAAGTTTTTCATTGCCTTTCCTAAGCGTCGCATGCATAACCCAGTTTTTGCACTAACGATAGTCGTTGCGGCGAATCTCCCCGCAAGCTTCGTTATTCTTCTGTTTAAGTGATTCATGCATTTGTTTTGATTGCATGCATAATTGTTCACTCAGATCTACACCATCCTTCTCTCATACATTCAAATCTACTCATTTACAAGTTTCCCTTGGGCAGATCTGGCCTGCCTATGCCCAGATCTAGCTCTTCCCAGCATGCATGCGCATTTCTAGATCTCAAGGCTTTGCCTTGACTCCAGGAATTGCGTAGAGGCTGCTAGTGACTTGCTCCAGTTGTTCTCTGCACAGTTCCAAGAGACATTCTTGAAGTCTTTCCCTCTGGGATTGCACAATGCACAGTCCCAGCCAACATCAAATCCAGATTGAATTGTGCATTGCGTAGTTCCAGTCACCAACAAGCCACACTGGACTACACAGTTCCAGTCATCAACACCTCTCACTGGTAGCTGGGACTACACATTGTGCAGATCTAGCTGACAGTCCCTCACCTCTGAAAGTCAGAATTGCGCAATCTTTCCCAGCAGTTGCCCAGATTGTTGCATGATATATCCTTGAAGTGAATTTTTATTTTAAGATGACATTTGAATGCCATGAGTCTCCTCTCGGTCTCTAGGTACAACAGTTGTTGAGAAAATTCTCAGTAGTACATGCAACATGGTTTCCAAGGGAGCTAGATCAAAGGATAATGTAGAGAGAAGCACTGGAAATGTAGTTGAACATGTGTCAATTAACTTGCTAGTCTATGCAAACACATAATTGTTCGTAGAGAAGGAAATGAAGATTACATGGAAAGAAATAAAGGACATATTTGTATGCAGCTTCAAGGAAGATCTGGAAGATCAACAGGTCTATGTCAACATCCACAAGTAAGGGTTGTACAGGGTTTCATGCAGGTACCCCTCCTTCCCATGTGTGGACATCATTCACTAATTTTTCTCACATACCAATCCTAAGATGATGAAATTGAGAAATTCCAATGGAACACAACTTGCTACCTTCAAGACAAAAAACTATCATCATATGTATCACTTACCACAGTCGATGAACTGAATGGATGCACTCTTATTTACTCCCAAAAAAAATGTGAACACTAGAGACATCATGAAGCATTGGGTAAAAGAGACATTGAAGTTCAAATCGACACCTAACTAGGTCTACAAGACTAAGTCACTCAGGAAGCCCTACCAACTCTTGATCATCTTTGCATGTCACTTGTATGGTCAAGAGAGAACAGAGACCTTTCCACAAAGTCAGGGGGTTGTGTTGGATCAGTTGGCAAATGAAGGAAGGTTCATCAAATGGTCGGACATGTTGTCTCTTCAACTAAAAGTGCATGTTTCTATTGCCTGGAATCCACCTACGGACAAGCAAATGAGATTTTATACATCCGCGTACCTGCTTGATGCAATGTGTGCCCAGTAGAAGTTTCCTGGCATGGGTTGGACATGGACACCATAATATGATGTTGTGAACATATATTGCAAGTTTCTCTCTAAGTGTAGCTACTGAGGAGTCATGGCGAGGCTATCTGACCACTTCATCACCCGGTGTACAAGATGATACTCGAACAAGATCCACCTTGCATGTCCCAAGAAACGATGCAGACATTTCTTAACATTACAGATTGGTATGCTTCACCCGATGGCACCTTCATCGTGATGTTTGGTGGAAAGATGCCTCCACATGTGCTACCAAGGGTTGCCATGCATAATTTGGTCATGCAAGAGGTTACATATCACATCTCCACATGGTTATCAGATGGACTTCACAAGAGAAAGAAGGCATCATGGCCTACTCTTCCTTTGCAGATTAGATTGTAGGAGATCCGGATGCAAATGTTGAGTCCGAGGACTTAAAGCAGTGAGTTCGGCATCAAGAGTTTCAATCCATATGATCCCCATTGCATATGCAAGAACCATTGTTCGAAGGTGTATTATCCATGGATCCACGAGGCATGTCATTGGCGAGAGGAAGACCCTTGGAGGTATTTCTACAACTCCTCTAGGCTTAATGAACCGGTCAGCATGGCTATAGAATGGAAAGAAACTTTGCAAGTAGCAACACCATAGGAAGCAGTAACAACAACAACAATGAGTAGGAAACCAATGCAGGACAAAGGCAAGAGGAATATTTCCAAGAGTGCATAGGTTGAGAGAAGTTACAAGCTCATAGAATATTCTCTTGTTGAGAAAGTAGCCTTGGAGATAGAGGCGAAGAGGCGATAGAGTGAAAGGAGAGTAGAATAGAGGAAGAGAGATAAACAAATGTTGGAGGATGTAGAGAGAAAGTTGCAGGAAATAGAAAACAAGATGAAAAAAGAGTAGGATCTAAGGAGGAGAAAAAGGGAAGAGAAGTAGAAAAAAGAATAGGAGGAAAGGAAAGGCGCAATGGTAGATAAAACTGCACCTATACAAGTTGAGGAATCAGAGTAGCCTGCAGATGAAGAAGACGGTGAGTAGGTGCAGGTTTGGGAACTTGTTCAGCATATTGAGCAAATGGTTGAAGCAATGGATATGGAGTTGGAACAGGAGTAACAGAACCAAGACACTGACCTCATGTCGAGAGTATCCGAGGTTGCCCCACAGTCTTGGCCACCTCCGAAATCAGAACCAGTCCTAAGCAAGCAAGGAGAAGTTGTCCTCCTTGATGATGATATTCAGATGGATGTGTAGTATCTCTCATTTGATGAGTCATGACAAAGGATTGTACAGGTGCGAAGAAAAAAACTCCTGGATGATCACGCATCACCTACACACATAGAGGAAAAGGTGATTTCTACAAATGTTAGAAGACATCAAGCTGTCATGGTCGATGCTTCTAAGGATTATGCAGAAGCCACGAGTTCAACGATCAAGTTCTTGATATAAGAGAATGATCAGATGGAAAAGGACTTGCAAGAGGCTAGGCAGAGAATATAACAATCCATAGGATCTGTTATGGCAAAGATGAGAAAATTCATGCTTGCTAAAGTATCGACTCTTGAGACCACCATGCAAAACATTTATGGAAAATTTGTCACCGTGCACAAGGCGGTTGTCCATCTATATGGTTTTCAACATCAGTGCACGAGGATAGCCCAAACTCTCAAAGACATCCATGTTTTTTTTTTTTGCTAAGTAAGATTAATCTATTAAGAGAAGAAAAAAACTATTTACAGAGTGGTACTAGCTGTACAGAAGAACATCCTAACTCAGCTTTCCGAAGAACTAGTTCTAAGACTGCCCCAACAGAGGGGAAACCAGCCTGATAGTGTAGATATTACAAAAAAGAGTGCATCATTGAACATTTGCCACAGTTTTCTGGGCAGTGCTAAAAAAACAACCTTAAACCAGCAATTCGTCCTTCTGGGTATGCCTGCGTCGACAAAAAATAAGTTGAACCAAGAGTTAAAAGAAGTGCCACCTAGCATTGGTAATCTAGTTGATGAACTCCTCCGTGGCAGGTTCCTCCACTATCGGGCAGCTCCAATCTTCGTGGTTGTCTGGCTGAGAGCGCTCACCTTCTCCTCTTCCTTCAACCAGAGGCGTGTCCTCCTCATTCACCTTGCGCTGCTCCATGGCTGGCGTAGCAAGCTGAGGCTCAGAATCCTCAAGTTGTTCCCCCACAAACTCCTTCCCTTTCCGACTGGGCGGTTCACCGTGTGCAACTTCCTTATCTTTGTTAGCCTTCTTCCGAGCTCTGTGTTGACTGGTTTCCCCTTTAAGCACATCGTTCCTGGGGGAGGGCGCCTGGGTGTTCTGAGCCACCTCCTCAAAGAAGGAGATGGCAATGGTTGCAATGATAATTGGCTGATTGAGAGTGCTGCAGAAGTGAAAAAACGTGGTGTGGGGGGAGGGATGCTAAGGCAGAGGGAAGGGAGCAGAACGAAGGTGAACTCAACCCCGTCCGCTTTTGGTATTGGGATAGCAAGGATTTTCCGCCGAGGAAGAGGGAGAGCCCAAGGTGCTTCGCCTCCTAACCTGTTGTCGAGAGCTACCACCCCTCAAGCCGCCCCTTCTGCTGATCAGACGTTGTCTCACCATGATGGGATAAGGAACAGAGAGAGTGAAATGGTACTCTGAAAGTGGACAGAAGAGCAAATTGGGAGCAGGCGGAGGGCGCGACTCAGAAGCCAAGTATAACCCAGCAGACACCCATAACCCACCTTCGCCAGGTCGTCAATGCATATGAAGCTTCCATACCAGACAATTGCAATACATAAATTCTAATTCAACTGCCTCTCTCAGCTATCCCCCGCCATTACTCTTGCATTAAATGGAGCCGAAGCCCAACTTGACCTGAAGCATGTGGAGGTGATGGTCTGATCCATATCCAGGTTGTGCATGCCATCATCCCAATGTGCATAGCCATGTGATCTCCCCTTCAGCTGTAATGAACTTGTCCCTTCCGTTTCCAGGTGGTGTTGGGCTGGCAGGTGTCATCCAGCATTGCCGCACCCCTGTCCCATCACCCTAACTGTCATCTGAAGCACCCGCATCCAAGGTGGTTGCGTCCTTTTGAACCAGAGTGTTGCATTCATGTTTCTGTTATCTAAGGTACCTATAAGAAGAGAATGCCTGATTTCTACTCCCAGGTTGGCAAGGAGGTCCGGTACCTTGTTGCTTTCCCTCTTGACATGATTGAAAATAATTGCGTTGTTGGTGTTGAGAATATTTTCTATAGCTTCCTATCTAGCCTCAAGTCTCCAACTAGTGGAGACTCTATTCGCATGTGCTCCATTGAGTAGTTGTTTGGCCATGTTGATGAGGATTTGGGAGTCTCCTTTGATCTCCAGAGGCTGGTAGCCATGGTGTTGGGCTAAGAGTAATCCCTGCCAGAGTCCCTCCAGTTCAACTGAGTTATTTGTGTCCCATCCTATATTGCCAAAGTAGATTAAGATAGGAAAACCCCTATAATCTCTGAAAATGCCACCAAAACCTGTGTTCCCTAGGTTACCCTTTGACGCTCCATCAAAGTTGATCTTGAATCTGTGTTTAGGAGGGGGGAGCCAAAGATGCTTGCTGATGTATGGATTTCCTATGGGATTGCAATCAGGGCTTCCTTGCAGGAGTTGGAGATTCCAATTTTCCCATATGGTTTTCTCCTTATCTTGCTTGGGAAAGTCATCCGGGAGCCAAGTTTTAAGCGCCAAAGTCTCTGTCAGGTTCTTGCCGAACTTGTCCCAGATGATTTCTAAAGGAGTGATTTGGTCTTTAAAGATACGCTTGTTCCTTTATTTCCATATATTCCATATAAGGAGGCCGAGAATGGTTTTCCATAGATGATTAAGGATAGCATTATTGTAGGGATTTTGGTGCCAGAGGCGAATGGAGTTGATGATGTCCTCAGATGACCTACAATTTCTTTGACATTGGAAACTGGTTTTCTCCCACAGATGATTGGCTAGAGAACAGGAATCCAAGAGATGTTGTAGCGTTTCCTCTTGGGATTGACAATTGGGGCATATGGAGGGCCCATGTATGTTTATTTTTCTTAAATTGTCCCAAGTTAGGATTTTGCGATGCCTAGTGAGCCACAGAAATATAGAAACTTTGGGCCAGATGCCTGGAGTCCAGACCCTTCCCCAGATGGGATCTTGAGGCTCATCATCTTGGCATTTGATTTTGTATGCTTCTTTCATGGTAAAGGTTCCCCTTGGGGTATATCCACATCTCAATAAATCGTTGCCTTTGGTGTGTCTGATCCTTCGTTTTTGGAGCTCTCTTTCCAGGTTTTCTCTTGTCTGATGATCTATATTTCTTATCAGTCTGTCAGGGTGCTTCCATTGTCTGTAGCCTTGATTAATCTCCTGTGTCCATTGTTGTTTGACCAATTCCTTTTGTTGTACCTCCCAAACATGGCTGGGCGGAAGATTAAGAATGTTGTCAAGCTTAGGGAGCTGATTCCAAGTGTCCGTCCAGAAATGAGTTGTATTACCACTTCTGATCTCCCAAAATCCATGTTGTTGGATCAACAAGAAGTGTTGACTGGTCGCATTCCACATCAACGAGCCTTTCTCTACAGGGGTGAATCTGATATGTTCCTCCACTAGTCTGTGGTTGGCATATTTGGCTGTCCAGATGGCTCCCCAGAGCTTATTTGGTGCAGTGAGCCATTGCCACCAAATTCTCGCACCCATGATTTCATTGCTGTGACTAGGGTCTCTCAGTCCTAAGCCACCTTTTTCCTTGGGCTTGCAAGTTGTTGTCCATTTAACAAGGGCCCATTTGCGATTTTTTCCATGAGTTCCCCACAGAAAGTTGCGCTGAAGATCTCTGATTCTTTTAAGAGCCCATTTAGGCGCTGCTAGGATTGAGAAGAGGTATAGGGGCATTGCCTGAAGCACCGCTTTGATTAGAACTAATCTGCTGGCCATATTCAAAGCTCTATAGGTCCATAAGGAGAGACGGATTTCAAGCTTCTCTAAGAGCTTGCGCCAAGAGGCATGCTTAATAGCAGAGTCAATGAGGGGAGCGCCTAGGTAATTGGAGGGCAGGGAGGCTATGGAAAAACCAAGAATGTGGGCGATAGCATGTTGAATGATGGGAGGCATGTGAAAGAAAAATATTTGCGATTTGGCTTTTTTTATGCTTGTACCAGAGGCATCAAAGAAGTCCTTCAGAAGGGTTTTGAAGACGATGGCTTCTTGGAGAGATGGATATCCAAAAAGCATATTATCATCCATGAATTTCTGATGGGTGGTAGCAGGGGTATTGTGTATGGAAATACCTTTGAGAAGCTCGGAGTGAAGGGCATGCTTGATGAGTCTCCCTAACCCTTCTTCCATCAGAACAAAAAGGAAAGGAGATAGAGGGTCCCCTTGTCTAATCCCTCGGGAGGGGCTGAAAGGTTGAGATGGGATGCCATTAATGAGGATGGAAAAAAAGGTTGAGGAGATTAGACAATGAACCCAGCGAACCCACATTGGTGAAAAACCAAAAGCATGTAGCATTTTTTGAATATAAGTCCAACTTAATTTATCAAAAGCTTTGGAGAGATCAATTTTGAGAATCATACGTGCCTGTTTGGAGGTCTTGAGGGAGTGTATGATTTCATGAGTGAGGATAATGCCATCCAATATTTGTCGACCTTCAACGTACCCTGATTGTTCCGGCGATATGAGCAGGGGTAACAGCGGCTTCAGCCTGTTTTCAATGACTTTAGTGATGACCTTGCAGATGACATTACAGAGAGAAATTGGGCAAAATTTGTCCAGAGTGATGGTGCTGTCTTCTTTGGGGATGAGAGCAATAAAAGTTGAATTCAATGAAGGCAGTAGCTAGTGAAGAGAACGAGATTCTTCTACCACTTGCCAAACTTTCCCCTTTATGAGCTCCCAGAATGCATGGAAGAAGGTGGTGGAAAAGACGTCCGGACCTGGTGCTTTGCCTTCCGTGAGCTGCTTCATGGCTATGTCCACCTCCTCGGGCATTACAGTTCGGAGAAGGAGTTGGTTGTGTTCTCCAGTGATGACTTTTGGCACTAGATGGGTGATCTTTTCTATGGCAATCCTTCTATCAATTTGGGGTTCTTGTAGGACTTCCTGAAAGTGATTGATGAATTCCTGTTCGATCTCTGCATGGTCCTCCACTCTTCCCCCCCTTGCTTTTGGATGAAGGTAATAGTATTATGCATTCTTCTTTGAATAGTGGTTCTGTGGAAGAATTTGGTGTTCCTCTCGCCCTCTTTCAGCCATCTGATTTTGGATTTTTGCTTCCAGAGAATTTCTTCCTGCTTGTTTCTTTCCTCCATTTGATTATGTAGATGCTTCTCCCATTCCAGGGTTTCGTCATTGTACCCCTCTGTTATTATCTGTTGTTGGAGATCCCTCATTTCCTTGTTGAGGTGTTGTTGGGCCTGAAAGATATTGCCAAAGGTCTCCTTATTCCATATTTTGATTTGGGCTTTCGGATATTTGAGTTTTTGTTGGAATTGGAACATTTTTTATCCTTCTGGTGCCGAGAAGTTGTTCCAAGTATGTCTGATGAAGTCTTTGAAAGTGGGATGAGTTAACCAGCATGCCTCAAATCTGAAGGGACGTCTGGTGGTGATGCCTGGTCGCTGCCATTGGAGCGCTATAGGCCAATGATCAGAGCCAGAGTAGGGGAGAATGGATGCTGAGAGGTCACCCCCGAGATGTATTGCGTTGTCCGAGATGAGGAATCTGTCGAATTTTGAAGCTATTTGGTACTTCCCAGCCCGACAATTGCTCCAAGTGTATATGCCATTGGGAGTTTGCATGTCGATAAGCATGTTGTTATGGATAAAGTCTTTGAAGTGGTCCGCTTCCTGATCCAGCTTGGCCCGACCTCCCTTCTTTTCCTCTAACTTGGTGATCATATTGAAGTCTCCACCTATGAGCCATAGGGAGTGTTCTCTGTTGAAGTTGAGAGTTGCTATGGTGTCTAGAAGAGCAATTTTATTGGGAGCGTCCTGCGGAAAGTAAACGTTGGTCAGATGACCATGTATGTTGGTGCCAATTATATGGAACGTTGCCTGGATGAGGTTGTGGGATGCGTGGAAATTTGACAACATTATTGCCTGCGTGTTCCATGCAATTGCTAAGCCTCCAGAAGCTCCTGATGCATCCACTGCCACTGAATGACATCCTGGCCAAGCTTTTGAAAGAATGCTTCCCAAGGTGTTACTGTTGCACTTTGTTTCCTGCAGGAAGAATATCTGGGGTTGTTCCTGCCTAATCATATTTTTAATCATTCTGAGTTTCCCAGGGCTGTTGAGCCCTCTTACATTCCATGAGGTGAGCTTCATTGATCACTGTGTGGAGTGGGCCTATAGTACTTTGTCAATTTAGCATATCTACCTGAGTCGACCAGGATTTTCCCTACTGCTATAGTTCTTTGGAGATCAATCTTTCTGCCCTGCTTTTTTGAGTCCTTTGGAATGAGGGTGCCATCCCATTGACTTCCTGGTTGTATTCCCAATTGCTTTTGCTGATATGCTCTGGATAATATGGTTTCCAGAGTGCTGAGCTGATGCTCTTGGATTTTGTCATACTCCTTCTTTCTACAAGCTTGCTCCAGTTCAAAAATGTCTAGCCCTTTTAGATCTATACTTTCCGGTTCTTCCTCCATATGCTGCACTTGACTGCTTTCCTCTGAGATAAGCGCTAGTTGCCAGGATTGATTTTGTGGTTCATCCATCTACATGCCTTTGGATGTTCCTTCAGGGTTTTTCGGGTTTGTTGTGGGAGTTCCGCTTGATTTAGATGGAGTGCCCTCAACTTCTATATCCTTTACTTTCCCATTAAGTCCCTTTTGTCTCTCTTTGGGGGTTGTAGAGATCAAGGGTTGCTCTTTTGAGGCTTGTGCTAGAATTCCAAAGCTATTACTCGTGGATGAGATAGAGGCCGGATCTTGCTGGGGTTTTTTCCCGGTGGAAGGTTTTTTGTGCGCTCGTTTGCGGCTGGGAACCTTGGTAAAACCATGAGCTTGCTGTTTAGAGGGATCAGAGGTAGTGGTTTTGGCATTTAGCGGACAATCCCTAAAGAGATGCCCATGAGCATGACATTTGCGGCAGCGAAAAGGTACATGTTCATAATCCAAGGGTTGAATCCATTCATAGTCATCATGAGAGAGACTTACCAGGTCCAGTAGGGCTTTGTCCAGGTGCATGAAGACACATATGTGGGCATAGGATGTGTATCTTCGAAGCTTCGTCTCTTCCGCTACTTTTACATATTCCCCCGGTCCATTCCCAATGTCTTTGAGCAACCCTTCATCCCAGTATTCCTCTGGAAGTGAATACATTCTGATCCACACTAGAGCCCAGGTGAGGTCTTCCTTATCCGGGTTAAATCTTGCAACCCAGTTCCTTAGATACAATCCTGCTGAGTTGAAAAAGTATGGCCCCTCACCCATGATTCTGTACTTGTCTTCTAGGCACAAGAATATCACAGTAAAGAACCCCTTTGGTCCTAACTGCAGTGTTATATGGCCCTTGGGTTTCCATTTAGCAGCGATCCAGCCATACAAGGCTTTTTTCTGTCGGCCAGAATCCTATAAATTTCCCGATGAGTGCATGATCCGTCATATATTGGATTCATTCATTGATCTTCTGACTGGGCAGTTCTATCTTAGGTCTTTCATCTGCTATCGGTTTGCATGTTTTCAAGGTAACCTTGATCGTCTCCTCTGGCTTGTCTTTTCCTTCTAGCATTTCGCTGCTCTTGTCAGACTGACTGGCAGGTGCGTCGGGTTTATGCTGTTCCGTCTTCTCACTGTTATCTGCCATAGCTTGGATTGATCCAAAGACCAGCGCCCTCGTTTGCCCTAGCGACAAGGTATTGGACAAGGGGGAGGGCTTTGAGGCCCCCCCCTACGGGGGATCCATGTTCCTTGTTGATATGCCTTCGATGCTCTGCCGAGACCAGGAGGTCAGGCCCTCAGTGGAAGCTGAGTCGTGCTTGTTTGCGCCGTCTCAGAAGGTTGCAGGAACCCTAGAAGCAGAGCCGTATTCGCATATGAGATTTTCCTTCATATGATCTCAAATACATCCATGTTATTATTACACATGTAAAGGAATAGACAATGGGGTACAAGGGAGCCCCACTTTACTTGCAGAAGATAGTGAAATGACAGGAAAAGCTAGACAAGGCACGGATTCGGATGTTAATATAGAATTATGAGAAGCTCCCTCCACTCATCACCAGCATTGAGGTTTCTATGCATGGTTTTTCAAGAGTCTGGATATCAGAGTAAGGACACATAGGATCCCTTCAATCAAAACCCTCACTAAAGCCATGAAGAAGAACCAAGTCCTACTAGAGGTTGACAGGTACATAGAACAGTTGATGCGAGAGGCCACCAGCGATGACTTGCAGTTGAGCGCAGAAAACATGCAGAGGTACATCGGTGATCCAGCCACACTCAGGACAATGTTTCTCATGCTTCAAGATGAGATGGACAGAGGTTCCATAACCATATACTAGGAATCCATGGAGGCAAGAGTTTGTTTTGAGAAAGACATCACCAAACAGTATGGGGACACAATACCGCAGTACCAAGCTTGGTGACAGTTTGTCATCAAAGACCATCAAGAGGATGTTGCCAAGTTGGTATTTGCCCAAGACCCCGAGTGACTATGTTTGTCTTTTCAGGCTAACTCAAGCCTATTTTGTCCCACATGGGTATATGTGGAAATTGTATTATTATTTGTAAATATATTGTAAGTGAAATTCCAAGTGTCATTAGTGGAATGTGAACATTCACTATGTAATGTGAAGAGTCATGAGGGTAGTCAAAGAGTCAAAGGGGAATGTCAAGGGTCACCCCACCCTTTGTTATATATAGAACCTCATAACTCATAGTACAGGCATTTGGGAGCCAAGCTTTTGGCTAGGCATTTCTTAGAGAAGGCTTGGAGAGTATTGTGACAAGCCTTGGCTTCTCCACAACGTAGAGCAAGTACATCTCTTTGGAGGAGCAGGCGATGTTGACTGTAATGTTCCACTATTGGGGCTAGTGGCTATCAATGGTGTATGTATGGATGGAACTCACTTAATAATATAACTGAGCCAACACGCTTGCATGCATATGTTGTTATTGTAGTTCAACTATTCTGGTTAGTTTAGCAAGGTATGTTATTTAACTTACACATTTGTGTATGAACTATTTTGTATGTGATTATATGAATCTTGTTGAAGACATGTTTTTTTGTTAACCCATCACTTTGGATTGTGGACTATTCTACTTCCATCTTGTGATGTCATTTTTCTCGTGTGTTCCTTTCAAGATGCGTACTATTACAAGCTTCTAAGGGACACACTTCATTTTACCCCTCTGTGTGTTAGAACCTCCATGCATCTCACTTAACTAACTACAAGGTCACACACATGCTTTTGACAAACTTATTATACTTACCTCTGCGCGCTCCTGCAGTCAAGGCACTACTTTACTACCCACTGCTGGGACTCCTACTCCAAACAGTCTGAGGTCTAGTTGGGACTTCTTACTAGGGAGATCCCCTGACATGTTGGTGAGTCCAGTACCGTCAACATTTATGGTGCTAGAAGGAGGACCAAATGATGATTTGAGCCTTCAAAATATGTTTTGAATCTTTTCACATCATTCATGACTTACATTACAATCTCAACTTCAACGTGTTTTTCCCATGGACATGATTTTGAAACATCGGAGGAAGTCATTGATGACTTATCATGAATAAAATAAAATGGTCATTAGGGGAATTTTTAGGTCTAAAATGGGCCTCCTAATGAAATTATAAAAAAATAGTGGAAATAATAAAGTAATATTAGATTACATCATCAAATTTTAGAGAGAAAAAGTAAAAACTAATTATTCAACTCGTATTTTCAACTTATCTCCCTATGGGTTTACTCAAATTTCGAGTGGGAACACTTGTTGGATGTAGAGTTTGATTCCTCATCAAAGGAGTACCCATGTTGCATACTTTTGATAGACCCTGCTACACAAAAACTGAGAAATACATGAAAAACGTGATTACAATCACGTGTTTTCATGTATTTCTCATTTTTTGTGTAACAGGGTCCATCAAAAATATGCAACATGTGTACTCCTTGGATGAGGAATTAAATTTTTCATCCAACAAGTACTCCTGCTTGAAATTTGAGTAAAACCTTAGAGAGATAAGAAATTATGATTTGAAAAAGTAGTTTTCTTATTTCATTATGTTTTAATATTTTTACTTTTTTACCCCAAAAATGATGAATCATCCCCCATGGTTGACATCATCATCTTGAATCCTATTGGCTCTTATAAAGTTTATTTTGGCTGTAAATTTTTCTTAGGAGGCCCATTTTAGACCTCAAAAGTCCTCTAATGGAAGGCGAGTAGCCATGTTGAGACACGGAGTTTCCTTCTTAGGCTTCTATGAAAGGAATGAAGTCCCCTCAGATGACATTTCCTGTGGGCTATTCGCTTACACATTCGAAGGGCATGTTGAGAAATGGTGTTGCACATTGCCCGCAACCTCTATTCACTTGTATGATCACATGATCAGAGAGTTAATATGTTCTTTTTATCATTATGACCACAAAACACTCAACAAAAAAGATTATGAAATTATGGAAAGCACCTGATGAATATATTACACAATTTTGGGATCGCTTCTGTAATATTGTTTTTCAAATCCCTGAAGATGAAATTGATTGGAAATTTCTCAAAGAAAGGTTTGAGTGTCTTCTTCACATATCAAAAAATCCACATGAGTTGGAATCATTCAAACCCCTCCCAACATACCTAGATGTTAGAGCTTCCAAATCTAATATGGACAAGGTTGTTGTCACAAGTAACCCTTTGTTCCCTTCTCATCAAAAAAATCTAGCTCCATAGGACGAGGTGGGAGAATTTGTGAACCCATCTATTGAACTGTCACATCCTCCCACCCCACCTGCTTTGAACATTTGTGAAAATTTGGACTGCAACCCTGATGGTTTTCACAAGGTCTTGTCTTCTCAACCTCCATCCTATGGTTCCTTTTATCCTCCAGATTGTACCGTGTTGTGTTCCTCCATTCCGGACTCCACATATGTTGTTCATGAGGATCAAGTTGTCGATATAGTTGGTGTTGAGAAGTTAACCTGCGCTATCATTTTTTATGAGTATGTGTGGGAATCTGAAGAAGAACCTACGATGAAGGATGACCTCCTTTTGTCTTCACCTCGTCTACTTTTTCCTCACATCTTTTGTGATTCTACCATTTCTGATTTTTCTTGTGAAAATTCATACCTAGACATTTCTACTTCCGATCAATGACAAAACACTGAGGATGTCAGTCTGTCATTTGATTGCAGAGAGGACAAATATTTATTTTCAAATCCACCCAATCTATCATATTTTATCTCTGGAAATTCAGAGGGTGAAAATTTTTGTTTCTCATCAACCCCTCTATATGATTCGTCAGATCATGAGGATGTCGATGCACATCTTGAATTTTATGATTGTGGTTTCATGATCTCTTCACACACTCATTCAATCACGATGTTGATTCACTTGTTGTTGATATTTCTAAGCCATCGGTCTTTGATAATCTACATGTTGATGAAGTAGAAACCCCTCAAGTTGCCAAGGTACTTCAGCCCGAGCTAATGGTTATGTCAGGTTCTCGCTGTCTTGAGGTCAGTTCCACTTCCGAGCAGAAAATTGTTGAATCGCCCTAGGTTCCTCATCACTCTCTTGTTTGAATTGAAAATCAATCTAGCCTACACATCTCACATCCTCCACCAGAATCACACAATCTTATCGCTCATTCATTAGAGGAGTCATATGTAGCAAGCCATGTTGCTAAGTGAAATTTTTCTTCTTTATGCATGTTTTCTCATGTGTCAGAGTCAAAAGAGTGTACATGTTTGTTGTCTACGCACAGTGTGATGCAACACCATAGTACATCCACAGAGTGTTTGTCATGCGATTTTACTCTTTTCTTTTCGGTGGACGCATTTAAACTTAGAGCGTGTTGGTTTTTATTGTTTCATCTTCCTGGCTTGTTGGTTTACCTGAATATCTTTCTTGTCAACCATGCCTTCACCTACATGGGCCAAGCAATGCATCGGTGGCTGCATTGGAAATATCACTTCACGTAAGAAGGCCCATGCAATGTTTAGCGTAGCAGTAGGAATAAGAGTGTTTGCTTTCTTGTCTACTTTGCTTTCTTGTTTGCCTTGCTTTCATGTTTTTCTTTGCTTACTTTTCTTTCATTTTACTTATGTCCTTTGCTTGCTTGTTTGTTTTCTTTTTTATGCACCTGTAGGATTAGTTTCCAATGAAATCGTGTTGGCTTCTTGAAACAAGTAGGGTGAAATATAAGAGGACGTGTACAACTATCAACATTTGGTTATATTTTTATTCCCTCTTTGGGAAGATATTGTGTTCTTTCAGTTGATGATACCCTGGTAGAAAATACGTTATGTTCAGAGTGAGTCCTGGTGAAAACACAACGCTTGCACTTTTAACTAGTACCGCCTACTCTAATTGGTTTTCTATTTTCGGTTAACCCTTTTCAACCCAGTCAAGTAGAGTAAGGTGAGGGGGAAAACATTAACAAGTATGCCATAGGTATATAGAACATCCTTCTCTGAAGGGACAACCTCTTCTACTCTCAATAAGTCGGGATCCCTCTTTCACATCATGAAATAAATAAGTGCCTATGCATAGCTCTTTGAAAAATGAAAAAATAAAATAAAGGGGAAAAAAGGGAAAGTCTTCGTGCGTAGAGAGGTGAAGCAAGCAACTCCGCCGGGGTACTATCCAGGCTCATTGGTAGCGGAGCGATGCTTGTCTTCCGGAAGTGACTCCGTCGCGGTACTGTCCAGGTGAAGCAACACCAGAGATGAAACTTAAACTCTGAAAGTCTATATTAATTTTGCATCAAGATACCCCTCATCCTCCATCGAAACAACTCAGTTGACTTGGCTTGGTATGTGTGCTGACCGATCATGAGAATGGCAAGGACTATATCTTTAACTCAAGCTAGTGAAGGAACCATGACGATCAAAGAATCAAAAAATACTTCCAGGGGAGTTAAAATCACTTTACATGAGACAAGATCCATACAAAGAGCTGGAGTTCTACCAGTGTGTCGCCAATGTTGTAGCAACTACAACCACCCTCAAAAATTTTGGCTTCGCTTCATTTTGGAGCCTCCCTACTAAAATCTCAGCAGCTTGTCTTGCACTTCCCAGATACTTGTGCTTTCATCAATTTTATCCTTCATTGTATAGCTTATGTTTTCTTACTTTACTGATTAACCACAAGCTAACTTCCCCGTGACTTGGTTACAATCTGGTTCTTGCACTGCCTTAGCAATCTGCGTAGTCCTAGAGGGAAACCAACCTTGCTCTTAGGAAATGTGTAGTGCAACCTAAGAGTGAGCTTTGGCTCCATAAATGCATAGACCCAGCTGGCAACTTTTCTTTAGCTGGGAAATTGTGCAGAGCATGAGAGGCAAACAGAGCCTCTCAGCCCAGGAATTGCGCAAAAGAATTCCTTCATCTATTATCTAATGTATGTGTCGGTAAGTTGCTCGGTTCCCCCCAAAATTGTGCAATTTCTCCATGCATGCATGGCAGCCTTTCCTTAAAAGGAAAAAATGAAAAAGAAAAAAAACATCCCTAAAAAATAGGGATCTATTTTTAGCAGTGGGAGTTACAATTGAGTTAATTTTAGAAACTGTCGCCACTTGTCGCTTTTTCCTATATTTTTTCCCTTCGCGTCATAAACCCTAAATCAATCAAATTTTTTTAATGGAAACTGCCACAAGTCATTTTCACATTTGATCATGGAGCTCTAGCATTCCCTAGGCATCTAGGAAACTTTGGCATAGTCAACAAAACTTTTCCGAGTAAGTTTTACTTTTCTTGTCTTTTGCATCTTTTTCTATCACTTTTGTTTCCTTCGCTTGTGTGAGTGTTGTTTTACTCATTTTGTTGAACGGTCGTTGGTGTTTTGATTTGTTTTATCTTGTAGAAGTGTCATTTTAAGTTTTGCATTGCCTTTCCAAAGTGTTGCATGCATAACCCAGTTTTTTCACTAACGGTCGTCGTTGCGGCGACTCTCCCCACAAGCTTCATTGTTCTTCCATTTGACTCATTCCTGCATTTTTTTTAATTGCATGCATCATTGTTCACTCATATCTACACCATCCTTTTCTCATACATTCATATCTGCTCGTTTACAAGTTTCCCTTGGGGAGATCTAGCCTTCCTTTGCTTGGATCTAGCTCTTCCCGGTATGCACTGCTCATTTCTGGATCTCAAGGCTCTGCCTTAGCTCCAAGAATTGCGTAGAGGCTACCAGTGACTAGCTCTACCTCCGCTCTACGCACTTTGAAGAGACAGTCTCGGATTATTTCCCTCTAGGATTGCAAAATGCGCAGTCCCAACCAGCATCAAATCCAGACTGAACTGCACATTGTGCAGTTCCAGTCACCAGCAAGCCACACTGGACTGCGCAGTTCCAGTCATTAGCACCTTTCATTGGCAGTTGGGACTGCACATTGCGTAGATCTAGCTAACATTCCCTCACCTCTGAAAGTCAAAATTGCATGATATTACCCAGCAGTTTCCTAATTTGTTGCATGATCAATCGTTGAAGTGATTTTTTATTTTAATATGACATTTGCATGCCATGAGAGTCCTCTTCATCTCCAGGTACAACATTTGTTGAGAAATTTCTCAACAGTATAGGAAACATGGTTTCCAAGAGAGTTTGATCAAAGGATATTGTAGAGAGAAACACTGGAGATGTAGTTGAATAAGTGTCAATGAAATTGCTAGTATATGCAGACACACAACTGTTCATAGAGAAGTAGATGAAGATTACATGGCAGGAAATAAAGGACATATTTGCAAGAAAATTCAAGGAAGATTTGGAAGATCGACTGGTCTATGTCAACATCCACAAGTCAGGCTTGTACAAGGTTGCATACAGGTACCTCACCTTCCCATGTGCGGACATCATTGGATTGTCTCACATAATGATCCTAAGACAATGACATTGAGCAGTGCTAGTGGAACACAACGTGCTACCTTCAGGATAGAAAACTATAATCAGATGTATCACTTACCACAGTTGGTGAACCGCATGGATGCACTTTTTTTTACTCCAAACAATAATTTGAACACTAGAGACATTAGGGGAGTTTTGAGTTCTAAAATGGGCCTCCTAAGGAAATTATAAAATAATAGTCGAAATAATAATATAAGATTAGATTAGATCAGCAAATTTTAGAGGGAAAAAAAGAAAAAACTATTTTTTCAACTTGTATTTTCAACTTATCTCCCTATGGGTTTACTCAAATTTCGAGCAACAACAATCGTTGGATGCAAAATTTGATTCCTCATCCAAGGAATACCCATGTTTCATACTTTTGATGTACCCTTCTACAAAAAAAAATGAGAAATACATGAAAAACGTGATTGCAATCAAGTTGTTTCATGTATTTCTCATTTTTTGTGTAGCAGGGTCCTTCAAAAGTATGCAACATGGGTAATCCTTAGATGAGGAATTAAATTTTGCATCCAACAAGTACACTCGCTCTAAATTTGAGTAAAACCTTAGGGAGATAAGTCTAAAATACAAGTTGAAAAAGTAGTTTTAGTATTTTATTATTTTTTAATCTTTTTTTATTTTTTTACTCCAAAAATGGTGAATCATCCCCCATGGTTGACATAATCATCTTGAATCCTATTGGTTCTTATTTTTTTTTTGTAAACTTTCCAGGTCTCTATTTTTTTCTATTTTCAAAAAACTTTTCACAACCATTTGCTGTTGCAGGTGGTTTTCCTGCCCGAAGGAAACCAGGTATCCACCTGTCAGCTTTAAATCCTGTCCAAAATTTAAATAAGTTCATTGCTATCCATCTAGCAGCATTGTATTGTTTGTCTATTCTACTGATTCTACTTGTCAAAATAAAAAATAAGCATACTGATATTGTTCATAGTCAAAACCATTTTGAATTCAACTAGTTCACTATGTCATTCCTCATCAGAGGAAATTGCTGGTGCTAGTGCCTTTGAGTTGGATCCTGGCATCTCACTTCACTGCTCAATTCTCCATTTTAGGTTTGTCAGTGTCTGTTCAATTCTACCCAGTGTTAGGTCATTTTTGTATGTCTGGATCTGGATGGCCTCTATCTCCCGTAATAGTTCTGCACAGATTGGGTCCTTTTCTTTGTTCTGCTTCTGTGCCTCTATTTCGGCTCCCGTTGCTTGCTCATGCTCTTGGTGTAGGTTCATGGCCCGAGCCCCCACATTCTTCATAATCCAGTATTGATGTATGGTTTGTTTGAATAGTGATTTCCTCCCTCGAGTGGTTCCTAGGTCTGTCACCATGCTTTCCCATTCATCCATGGGGATATCTCGGTATTTGAGGTTGGCTCTTAAATCACTCTCCCAGCTCGCAATCTGAGCTCTTACTTCCGACAGATTTCCTTCCATGTAGGTGTCGATGATTTTCTTCATTTGTTCCCCATCAGGTTTCCTGCCTCTTCTTTTTTGTTGGCCGCTTGTTCCCTCCTCCTTCTTTGTTCCTCTGTTTGCTCTTTTGGGGGCTATTTTGCTCCCTGTTTGGGTGTTGTTGCCTTGCGTCTGGTGAGTTCGGTCTTGGTCAGAGTTCTTCCTCTGGTGTATTGTATTACCTATCACAAAATCGATGCTTTTATCAGATTTGTGGTTTAGACAGAGTTCAGTTCCCCAATTGCTCTTTTTCTTTCCTTTGCTTGTACCTTCTATCTTCTGATTTCAAGCCAGGGTGTGTGTATCATCTACCTTCTTTTTTCTAGGCAGATTGGGTTTTGTGACTGTTAAATTATTTTTTAGGGTTGGGTTTCTTTTTGGTATTCTTCCTTTAGCCCCCCCTTTATAGTTTTCATGGACCTTACATTCCTTTCCCCTCTGTCCCAAGTTTACCTCCTCAGATGGGTTCAAGGTAAATTTCCTCTCCCTCCTTTCCCAGGGTTTCTATGACGGATTTGAAGGGTTCATGGTGTAGCTCCTCTCTTCCCCTTTGGAGCACCTGAATTCTGGCATTCCTCTGGTCCTTAGGCGTGTCCCTTCCTAGGTTTCTTCCCTAATAGCTACTGACACAATCCCCTCCATTCCTACGAGCTTGGCCTGGATCGAGAGTCTTCGGGGTATACTGGAGGAAGAATTTGTAGGTTGGCTCTCTCCCTTTTTGGGTGTTAGCTCATGCCTTCTTTTTCCTCTGGACAGGAATTGCCTCTGTTCTGAAGGAATGGAGTCTATAGCTAAGGGAATACTGGAGGCTTTTCCTTTGAGATTGTCTATCTTAAACCCGGGGCTAAGCTGAATGTCAATCTTCCTGCTATAGAGACTCGTTAAGCTTTCGGAATTGGAGTTTAAAAGGGTTACATACCTGCTTGTTGCGTGACTCCTTCTTACTGCTGATGTCTTCATCTTCCCTCTGCGGCCACCTCTCTTCTCGCCACCTTTCCTCGTATTCGTCTACATGAAAATAGATCTTTGCAAGGTTACTTTGGTTTTAGTCTCTTTCTTCCTCCAATCCTTAACTCTTATTGGCATCTGGCTGTCTTGTTTACTGGCACGGATCCCTTTGAACATGTCTCAGGATCCTGCCCTCTTGTCCTTTCTCCCGAGGTCCTCCATTAATTACCACCTTCTCTTGGTTGCTCTTGTTGTGTCACTTCTAACCTCATTCTGCCACTTGGTGTCCTTCCTTTGCCCGCCTCGCTGACCTCTGTCCTGCCCTCTTCTCTGTCAGTTTGGTTCCTACTCCCGTGTTGCATACCTTCCCTACCCTGCTCTGTCAGCTGCCCATTCTCCTGTCGTCTCACTTCATTCTCTTCGTCTGTCCTATCCTCCAGTTGTCCTCTTCCTTCTTCCCGATCTCTCTCCCGCGGTATCTCTAGATTTCCTCTCCTATTCATGTGTCCTTCCTTATCCTTTTCTAGTAAATGTCTCAGGTCCGCCATTTCCTCCTTCTGGCTTAGCTCGGCCTCGCTTTCATCCAGCTGTCTTCCCCCATTTCTACATCCTCAGTTTGCCAGGTTGTCTGCTAGTTCATTACCCTTCCTTCTCACATGGGTGGGGAGGATGTATGCTACCTTTCACAGTAATTCGCTTATTTCCTCCACTAACCAGGTCGTTCTCCAGCTTCGGCTCATTTTTTCCACTGGAGTGTCATTCTATAGTTGTTTCACGATGTCTATTACTAGTTTCGCATCTCCTTCTACCTGCAAATTTTGGTACTTCTCCCTTATGGTGATCTCTAATCCTCTTCTCAGCACATGAAGCTCAGCTTCGTTGTTGGTTGCGTTGCCACAGTCCATTGCGTAAATTTTGAGTGTCCTTCCTTTGTTGTCTCTAAAGACTCCTCCTATCCCTACCTCTCCTGGGTTACCCTTCGTTGCCCCATCGAAATTCAACTTGATGAAGCCCTATTGGGGATTCCTATAATAGTTTCTCTCTTCCACCTCATTATTATGGTTTTTCCTTGCTGTAACTTTCGTCATACTTGACTTTAGTTGTAGTCGCGCCATTATTCTTGCCTCTATCTGGTCGACTTTCCAATATTCCTCATACCATTTCTCTGTGAGGATGGTTTCCCTTATATTCTGAGTGATTTGGTTCCATATCTCGTCCTTTTCTCTGCCATCTTCCTTGAAAGTTAGGCGGTTTCTCTCTTTCCATATGTTCCAAAGAATGAATCCTAATGAGAGTTTCCAGGCTCTGTTCAGGATTGTATTTTGGTAAGGTTTGTTCTACCATTTTTCTATTGTTATTTTGATATTGTTTCTATCTCTGTCACTAATTTCAAAAATATCCTCATGTTTGTTGCTAACTTTGTAGTCGTTAGCTATGTGCTCCATGGTTTCTTCTTGTGCTTGGCAAAGCGCGCACTGCGAGGGGCCATGTGTTCCTTTTTTTCTTAGTTGGTCCCATGTTAGAGCTCTCCCGTGGCTCATAATCCAGGTGAAAAATGCTACCTTCGGCCAAGTTTTTGTTTTCCAGATGCTGTCCCATTTTTTATCTCTAGGTTTCTGTTATGTTCTTCTTTTAGATAGTATCCTTCAGCTATTGTGAACATTCCTTTAATTCTCTTTCCCCATCTGATAGTGTCCATCCTTGTTTTGGCCACAATTTTCCTTGTTTCCATTTCTTTTTCGTATATTTCCCATTGATTTGTTTCTAGCGCGTCTCACCAGTTTTCCTTTTTTTTCCATATTCTCCAATATTCGTCCCTTTCCGGGCTCCAATAGTTTCTTACTGCACTTCTCTCAATCTGTGTGGTGAACTGTTGTATCTCTTGGAGTTGAGGTAGTTGGTTGAGTTTGTCTCTCTGTTGCCATGCCTCTTCCCAGAAGTTTTCTTTGTCCCCCTCTCGTATTTCCCAAAAACTGTGTTCTCTTATCAAATCCCTGTTGGCTCTTGCCAAATTCCAGATTGTTGATACTTTTTTTTCCATTTGGCTTCTCAACTTGCCTTCTGGAGTCCTGGGCATCTCATATTTTCTTTCCCATATCTTTTTCCATAGGTCTTATCCTCCTTGTATCCATTGCCACCAAAGCTTTGCTACCATTACCTAGTTCAGGGTATATGGGTCTCTCATTCCTAATCCTCCTTCTGTTAGGGGTTTTCTTAGCCACTTCCATGGTAAAAGTGCCCACTTTTTTATTTTGCTCGTCCCTTGCCATAGAAATTTTTTAAACATATCTACCATTTTTTGACATATTGTTTTGGGTGTAGCTTGGCTAGTCAGTTGATATATCGGCAGGGATTGAAGTACCGATTTGAGCAATATTATATGACTCGGAGTATTGAGGGCTCTGAAAGTCCAGTTTTCCATTTTCTTTTGCAACTTCTTCATTAGGATTCCCCAATTAGCAATTCTGTTTTTCTTATCATTTCGCTGTATACCTAAGTACTTAGTTGGGAATTTGTTGATTCTAAATCCCATGGTTCTTGCAAGGAACACTTGGGAGACATGATGGGTGTTAAAGAAGTAAATTTCCGATTTTTCTTGGCTTTATCTCTATTCCCGAGACCCCTATGACTTATTTGAGAATTTCCATAATTTGTTTTGCTTCCTTAAGAGTTGCCTGTCTGTATAACATAGCGTCGTCAACAAAATGTTGATGAGTTAGAGGTAGGTCATTTACCCATAATCTTAATCCCCTCAATTTTTCACTATTAACTTTTGATTTTATCAGCCTTCCCAATCCATCCGCTGTGAGTATGAACAGGAATGGTGATAGTGGGTCACCCTGCCTGAGTCCTCTGGATGGATTGAAGGCTTCTATTGGAGATCCATTTACGAGAATTGACATTACTAGCGTAGTGATCATTAACATTACCCAGTTAATCCATCTATCGTCAAAATCGTAAGCCTTGAGTATACATTGCAGGTATCTCCAGCTTAATCTATCATAGGCTTTTGTGAGATCTATTTTAATCATCAGTCCTTTAGTTTTTTAATTCTTCAATGAATGAATTGCTTCTTGTGCTACTATAATACCATCTACTATTTGTCTACCTTTTATGAATCATGTTTGTTCCAATGAGATCAGCTCTGATAGTATTGGTTTGAGGCAGTTTACCATGATTGTAGCTAGAATTTTATATATCACATTGCAAAGTGCTATCAGATGGAACCCTTGAGGTTCTTCTGTTTTTTCTTCCTTTGGAATCAGGGCTAGGAAAGTAGCGTTTAAAGCTGGGTGCATTCTTTTAGTGCAACGGGACTCTTCTACTGCATTTACTATGTCCTAGCTCAAGAAGCTCCATGTGGCTTGAAAGAATTCCGAGGTAAATCCATCCGGTCCCGGTGCTTTGTTCTTTGCCATTCCCTTTACTACCTCTTCCACCTCAGCTTCCTTTATGACTCTTAGAAGGGCCAAATTTTGATCTCTATTTACAATTTTGGGTATGTTTTGACTGATTTTTTCAATGTCTGCCTCTCTGTTGATGTTGGGTTCTATCAGGATTTCTTTAAAGTGCTGCACTAACAGATTCTCCAGTTCTGCTTTCTGGGTTAACCTTTTGCCTTGCTTATCTTTTAGGGAGAATATTCTGTTTTGTTGTCAATGTTTTACATTGTCTTATGGAAGAATTTCGTATTTCTCTCTCCTTCCTTTAAACCATTGGATTCTAGATTTTTGTTTCCACAAGATTTCCTCTTGTTTTCTTATTTCCTCTATTTTGTTTAGCACCAGTCCTTCTTCTTCAGCTAATTCTTCACTTCTTCCTTCATCTATGATTTTCCATTGAATTTTCTCCATTGAAACCTGTAGTTGTTCCTTATCCTTGTGAATATTCCAAATTCTTCTCTATTCCACTGTTTAATATTGCCTTTTAGATCTTTTAATCTTAGTTGGAGAGTGTGAATTTTGTTTCTTCCTTCCCTCCGGTTCTCATTTTCCTTCCACCAGTTCTTCATTTTTTCTATAAATTCAGGGTCTCTCAGCCAGAATGCCTCAAATCTGAAGGGTCTATTCTGGTTCTGCTGGTTCATCGCAATCTCTAGTTTAATGGGCCAATGGTCTGACCCTAAACATGGAAGGATTGTAGCTTCGTAGAAAATATCCTTTCCTAAGAGTTGTTCTGTTGAAAGAAATTTGTCTAGCCTAGAAGCTATTTGATTTCTCCCTCCTCGCTGGTTATTCCAGGTGTATTTCCCATCTATAGTTGGAATGTCTATCATTTTCAGTTCCACCTGTAGGTCCCTGAATTTCTCCATTTCCGGTTCTTCTCTTTGCAATACACCTTTTTTTTCGTATTTTGTTGTTGTCATGTTGAAGTCCCTTGCTATCAACAACAGTTTTTCTTTATGCAAGTTACCTAACTATTGGAGCTGATGGAGGAATCTTTCTTTTTCCGTTGGAATATGTGGTCCATAAACTGTCGAGACTAGAAACCAGTCATTGTTTCCTATTAATCGGAACTTCCCCATGAGGATCCTTTTCATTCCTATCCAATATTCAGTTGTGATTTCTGTTGGGTTCCACAAGATCGCAATACCTCCCGCACTTCCATTCGCAACTATGGTCATGCATTCATATTTTGGTTTGATTTTGTTTAGGATCTCCTCCATTTTCCTCCCTGGGAAATTTGTTTCCTGTAGCAGCATTATTTGGGGTTTTTCTCTTCTTAGCCTTTCTACTAAGTGTCTGTCTGCCTTTACTGTTCAGGCCCCTTATATTCCAGGATGTGACTATCATGAGGTGGTTGGGTTGGTTTGGTGAAATACCACCGAGAGCGGAACTACTCGTCCAATATTCACTAGCATTTCACCCATGAGTTGTATTGATTCCTGTATATTGCTTATACCTCCTTTTTTTTTGCTTTGGAGGTCCTGAGAATTTTCTTGTTGGAGGCCTAATTGTTCTACCATTCCCAGCTTTCCTTTTCCCTGTTTTTCTTGGTATTGTTGGAAGGTCTCTCGATATAATTTTTTCTGCTCTTCTGGGATGAATCTTTCATCCAGGTGTTTCCATTCCTCTAAGAGTTTCCGTAATACTTCTTCTTCGGAACTTAATTCTTCTCCTCTATTTGTATCAATTTCCATTACTGCATTTTCCGCTTTCTCCTCTGTTTCCTTGTCATCCTTGCCTGATGGTTTGCCTTGAGCTTTCCGCTTGATGTGTGATGTACCTTGGCTTGTGTTGTGTTCTTTTTCTTTTTCTCCCTGGTAATCCATTGTTTGAGCCTCACTTTCTTCCTCTTCTTCTTGAAGGATTTCAAAGTTATTTTTATAACTTTTTTTGTTTTGATGTTCTTTCATTGTTTCTTTGGGGTTTTCCTTTATGTGTATTTTTTTATTTTTTACTTCCTGAAACCCTTCCTTGTCTTCCTGATTTTTCCTTTGTGGTTTGTTTCTTCTCTCCTCTTCTTTGAAGTTGAGCAGTAATTCCTTGAACAGGTGGCCATACTCATGGCATCTTCTGCATCTGAACGAAATGTGCTCATAATCCAGGGTTTGTTGTCATACTTCCTCATGATATTCTAACTCTATTGTGTCTGGGATCGGGTCAGCTATGTTCATGTAGACACAGGTTCTTGCGTATGAGGTATATATTCCATTTTTTGTAGTCTCTGCTATTTTAATGAATCTTTCTATAGTGTTTCCTATTCCTTCTAGGATTTCTGGATCCTAGAAGTCCATTGGGAGTCCAAATAGTCTTACCCATACTGGTGCTGCTAGGAATTTTTCCTTATCTGGGTTATAGAATTCTTCCTCATAAACAATCCCGCATTATAATGGAAATATGGACCATTTTCAAACACTTTTTCTTTATCTTGCAGGTTTGAGAAAATTACCGTAAAAAATCCTCGTGCTCCCAGCTTCAGTTCAATGTGACCTCAAGGTTGCCACTTTTACTGGATCCATCTCGTGAGGTCCTTTTCTACCAGCCATAATCTGATGAATTTGCATATGAGTGCATAGTATTTCATGTAGCTTCTGTAGCGCTCCAGTTTATTCATTAGGATGATAAATCTGGGTTTCTCCACAACACATGGTAAACATCTTCATCTGCTGCCAACCTGCCATCGAGCTCCCAGGACAGGTCTCAGTTTTCTTTTTTCTTTCACCTGGTTGCAGTTGTTCTGTCCTTCCCCTGCCATTGCAACTCGATAGGAGGGGATCTCTCCCCTCCTCCCTTCCTCTATCATTGTTGTTAGTTCTCGGTATCAGTTTCTGTCGCCAACTGTAACTCTTGCTACTTTTTCTACGCCGCCTAACTCATGGCCGCGTGACCATTAGGGTTGCAGAGCGAAAAAAAAAACTCCTATGTATCTTCTCAATCCTATTGGTTCTTATAAAGTTTATTTTGGTTGTACATTTTTCTTAGGAGGCCTATTTTAGACCTCAAAATTCCCCTAATGCATCATGAAGCGTTGGCTAAAAAAGCCATTGAAGTTCAGGTCGACACCCAACCAGGTCTACAAGACTAGGTCACTCAGGAAGGCCTACCAACTCTTGATCATCTTTTCATGCTGATTGTACAGTCAAGAGAGCACAGATACCTTTCCGTGGGGTTGGGTGGTTGTGTTGGATCTGTTGACAAATGAAGGAAGGCCATTCAACTGGTCAGACATGTTGGATCTTCAACTGAAAGTGCATGTGTCTAATGCCTGAAATCCACCTAAGGACGAGCAAGTGAGATTCTATATGTTTTTGTACCTTCTTGATGCAATTGTGTCCAACAACAGTTTCCTGGAATGGGTTGGACATGGACACCATTAGATGATGCTATGAACATCTATTGCAAGTTTCTCTCTGAGTGCAACTACTGAGGAGTCATGGCGAAGTTATCTGACCACTTCATCACCTGGTGTAAAAGATGATATTCAAACATAATCGACCTTGCATGTCCCAAGAAGCGATGCAGGAATTTATTAACATTGCAAATTGGTATGCCTCACCTGATGGCACCTTCGTTAGGATGTTTGGCAGAGAGAAGCCTCTGCATGTGCTACCAAGGTTTTCCATGAATAAGTTGGTCATGCAAGAGGTTTCATATCACATCTCCATAGGGTTATCAACAAGACTGCACATGAGGAAGAAAGTACCATGGCCTGCTCCTCCTTTGTGGATTGGATTGTATGAGATCTGGAGCTTGAAAGATGCGGATGTCGAGGGCGAGGACTTGAAGAAGTTTGAGTTCGGCACCAAGAGTTTCAATCCATATGATCCCCACTGCATATGCAAGAACCACTATGCAAAGGTGTATTATCCATGGATCCACAACGCATGTCATTGGCCAGAGGAAGACCCTTGGGGGAATTGCTAAAAATCCTCTAGGCTTAATGAACCGGCCAGCATGCCTATTGATCTGAACTTAAACAAGAATGCAACAACTTACAGATATAATCATAAACATAGAGATGCAGTAGAAAAATAATTCATTTCATTAATATAAACAAAATTATGCGTAGCTATGCTTACAAACATAATGGAAATAAGATAGCTCAGGCGATGGTATCTTATCTTTGAGAAGAGATGTGGTGGCCTCATGCCTATGAACTGTGTTAAAATGAAGCTCAAGGGCCTATTTATTAATGGAAAACAAGAGAAAACCCTAATCCCAGGGGACGTAACACCAAGATTTTGTGGGCCCCATTGGGGTTAGTTGGGCAGCCAACTTCATGGGGTCGTAACTTGGTCATATTATCTTTGTTTTTCACGTATGATACCTTGTTGGAAATGTCTCGCTGAGTACTATAGATTTCATCACAGACCCCTACCTACAACTCCAAGCCTGCTGTAGACCCCCAAAAAAAAACATTGTTTAGGGGGTCAAAACTGCTCTGAAAGTTCAAGACCCGAAAAACTACTAAAAATAATAAATGATGAAATGAACAAGGAAACATATGAAACTAACTAGGGGGTCTAGGTGGAATAGGCGAGTGGCGACCAATATCCACCTGGATCATTCCTCCCCCCTTAGGAAGCAATGATCCCCATTGCGTGCAGAGCCTTCATGAGGTGAACGACTTGCCCTGGTAAAGGAGTTGGCCTGCTTTGACAACTCGATATAACGGTATCCTCTGTTGGAGAGTGTTCTTGATCTATGTGTCCATGATCTGATCATTTGTGGCCTGTTCATAGGCCGGGTTGAGATATGTTGGTGTGAGTTGTTCCGCAATGTCAAATGTATCCAACAATGGTGGAATGTATAGCCGAAGGCGATCTACATTGAACACTAGGTGCAGACTAAGGAACTATGGGATGTTGAGCTTGAAGGCATTGTCATTGACAGCCTTGGTGATGGTGTATGGCCCATATCAGAGTGGGCAAAGCTTGTGGTGGGGTCTAGCAAGGCGCCCCTTCTGCAAATGTAGCCAAACTTTGTCGCCCACATGGAACTTGTGCGGCACTCGATGCTGATCATGACACTACTTGTACTTAGCATTAGCTTTGTCCAATATATAATTGGCCTCTTGGCAAATGTGTTGAATGTGCTCAATGAAGTTGTTAGCCCTTTCAACTTCGGACTAAACGTGAGTCAAAGCTACCAGAGTGGCTCTAAATGGTATGGCCATATCAATGGGGCATAATGACTGAAATCTCAACCTGAAAGGGGCTGTGGCATGTTGAGTTGTGGAGAGCTCTATTGTAGCTATGTTGGACATAGGGGAAACTTTCATCCCACGTGCATAGATGCTTCTAGTTGTACATGCACAGAATGTGTATGATCATCAAGTTGACAAACTCTATTTGGCCATTAGTTTAGGGATGGAAAGTCATGGACTTAGTAAGTTTTGTATCCAAAATCGACCAAAGACTTGACCAAAATGCACTCAAGAATCTGTTGTCCTGATCTAAGACAATGGACTGTGGGATCCCAAAGTGTACCCACACTTTCTCAAAAAAGAGCTTAGCAGTGGCCTTTGTTGTGATACTCTTCTTGTAGGCTTTCATCATGGCATCTTAGAGAATTTTTCAATGACCGCGAAAACTCAATCATTATTGTGCTTAGTAAAAGGAAGGCCCGACATGTAATCCATGGAGACCAATTCCCAAGGCTGGCTAGGAGTAGGTAGAAGAGTATATAGGCCTTGCTTCTTGATGGTTGGTTTGGCAATGGTGTAGGAAATGCAGGATCTAATGTACTTTCCAACATCATGATGAAGTTTCAGCCAATAAAAATACTTATGCAATACCACCATTTTTTTCTCTACTCCAAAATGTCCAGCGACCTAACTTTAGTGCACCTCCCAAATCATCTTTGCAAGCTCACTTGAAGGAACACATATGTGTCTCAGGTATCATAACAGTGCATCCTGAAGGTGAAAATTTGGAACTTTCTTCCCTTCCAGGAGTGTCTGGTATATGTTGCCGAATTCTAAATCGCTCTTGTAAAGATGCGGCCACCCCGATGTCTCGTTCCCACAGGAGTCGAGCACAGTGATCAGCGCCATGACCGGTGGTCGGCTGAGGCAATCAACGATGTTATTGGTGCTAACCTTCTTATACTTAATGTTCAAATGGAACTTTTACAGATAGGTGGACCATTTCTGAAGGTGATCATTCTCCAACTTCCCTTATGTCTGTATGAACTATAGAGGTTGGTGGTCTACGTGGATGACTGTCTCCTTCCCCATAATGTAATGCTTCCATTGACTATAGGCTTGCATAATGGAATACATTTCCTTGTCATAAGTGGGGTACTTTCAGATTGTGTCTAAAAGTTTCTCACTATGGTAAGCCACTAGATGCCCATGTTGAGTAAGAACCTCACCAATAGCATAGTTGGAGGCATATGTCTCAATCTCAAATGGTTGTTGTAGGTCTGGTAATGTGAGCACTGGTGTAGAATAGAGGTGATTCTTCAAATCGAGGAATTTTTTTTTTTGGGTCTCCAACCAAAAAAAAATATTTCACTCCACCCTTAGTGACTTGACTTAAAGGCCAAGTGATATGAGAGAAGCCCAACTCGAACCTACGGTAGAAATTGGCAAGACCCAAAATGTTGCGGAGCTCCGTTAGAATGGTTGGGGCTGGCCAATACCAAATTGCTTGTATCTTGGATGGGTCCACATGTACACCCTGTTCAGGCTAAAGGTGCATTTCTCCAAGTTAGCACACAGCTTGTGTTGTCGCAGGGTTTGAAGGACCTATCGAATATGGTGGAGGTGCTCTTCCTAACTATGGCTGAAGATTAAGATGTCATCTAAATACACCACCACGAATTCATTGGTGAAGGGTCGCAAGATGTCGTCCATCAGTCTCATGAAGGTTGTAGGGATGTTCATCAATCCAAATGGCATGACCAACCATTCGAAAAGGCCCTCCTTGGATTTGAAGGCATTCTTCCACACATCGGAGGGTTCTATAGGCACCTAGTGATAACCTGACTTCAAGTCAATATTGATGAAATATTTTTCCCCTTTGAGCTGGTCTAGACGGTCATCAATCCATAGGATTGGGTACCTATTCCGGATATTGATCTTTTTTAGTGCTTGATCGTCAATACTGAGCCTCCAGGTCCCATCCTTCTTCTTTACCAATACAATCGGGCTCCCACAAGGTCATGAGCTTGGCCTGATGTGCCCTTTTTGCAATAGTTCATGAATCTGCCTCTTGATCTCATCATTCTCCATAATAGAGTGTCGATAGATTGGCCCATTAGGCAGCGGTGCACCTGGGGTCAAATTGATGGAGTGCTTGACCTGACAGTGCAGAGGTACCCCTATGAGTGAGGCAAAAATATCCCTGTACTCCTCCACGACCTTGTCCATATGTTGTTGCTGTGAAAAGGAGCCCTACATGGAAGTCATGGCCACAACCTTCTTCTTGCCCTAGGGGCGAATCATAAGGAAAAAACAATTCTTGGTTTGGGAAATGATCTTACTGCATTGGTTTCCAGTGATCAAAGAGATGGAGGTAGGCAAGGCTACCTCTGGTATCCTATACAACTTATTAGCCAAAGTAATAATCACAGAGCGAGCTCTAGAGTCATATACATCATGTCTCTTCTACAAGTATGGTTGTCCTGACAATACATCACAAACTTCAAGAGGAGAAACATCACACGGTACCTTATCCATGAAGGGCTTGATGTTGTAGGGAAGGCAGCACTACTAGCTGACGCGAAGATCTCGTCCTTGGTGAAGCCACCAGATGGTGTACAGTTGTGGATGTGTTTTAGTCTTTAGGCCCAGCCAGTTCATGACCTCTGCTAAAATGAGGTTCTTTTGGCTCTTGTTATTGGTAATTAACTGCAACAGATAACTCAAATAAAAATTTATCTGGATCTTCATTTGCTAAACCATGAAAATTTGGTAAAGATGGGGGAATTATGTGCATTTGTGTCACTTCTCCTAGATCTTTGATAGGAAATTCAAAAGTAGAAACGTGAGCCATTTCTTACCATAATATAAGATGTTCTTCATGTGTTTTCTTCTAGGCTCCTTCTTCAAATGTTCCTGTCAATCGGTTAGAGAAATGGGTGGTGCTTACATCACCACTTGCGTGAGATCATGTGATTCATTTTTTTTAAAATTTCTATCTTTTTCCTAATCATTCAAAAATTCAAACATCTATTTCTACCCTAGGTTCTTTAACCGTCCTGCTGGAAAGCGGACGGGGGAGCAGGGCTTTTACATGCTCCGTACGCGGGTTCTTACCTTCCGTTTTTAAGATCCAACTCTTCCCTAGCAGGCACTCATCAGATTCACACTACTCTTTAGAAATGGCCACACTCTTCCCCGGCAACGGCGCCAAAATGTGGAGCGATAAAAAGGTGTTTTTTAAACTCCTAATTACCTTCACATTAATTATCAACCCAGGGACGACTTTTTATTTCAAGAGTGTACTCAATCTGAGGCGGCTATTTACTTAAGAGTAATGTTTTGCAGTATAGTGCTTAAAACCCAAGAGTAAATGAATGCTTGAAAAAGAAATCTAACAATAACATAAACTCAAATGCTCTGAAATCCAACTATTCACTCAGCAAACATCAATTGAGGATACAACAACTATTCACTGAGCAAGCTATGACTAAATTACTTTAAAAGAACAAGGCAACTTATCAGTCAAGGGTGCGGAAGCGATAACCCATCCCTATAGAAACTGATGGAAAGGAAATTAGAGCATGGACCATAGGTCTGGGAGCTAAGCAGCGACTTGCTGGCTCACTACAACCTTAGACCTTCTCTCACACCAAAGCAGCAAATGCAAGTAAATGGAACAGCAGAAAGTAAAATGGAATAGCAAACAGGAAATGGAACAGCAAGCAGTAAATGGAACAACAATCAAATAAACTAAGTCTCGCGAGTCAGAACTAAACTCACATTCTGCAATAAAATAGCAATCTTCTTTCTTAAGGCAAATTGGATGGAATGTACTTTATGGAATAGCACTCATTGATGAATTAGCAAGAATCAACCATACATACACACGACACGCTAATATGGTAATCTGACAATTAAGGTGAATACGACTATGTTTCCAAATAGAATAATATCACTTTTCGGATTCCAATAATCAGGATTTCAAATGAATCCAACAACAGTAATATTCAGTACAAATGCTCTGTAACAGAAACATGCAATCAACTCTGAAAAGATTCACTCATACAATACAGAGTCACTACATAAATTTCCTGAAGAAACCATTAATGAATTAATCGTAGCAGAGCATGGAATAGCATATGAAAAAGCATGTCAGATTACCGAGCAATAAAGATAAGCAAACCACGCAGAAATCAAAAGAATACAATATACAGTAGCAACAACATACTCCACCAGAGGCTTGGTCCTTAGCCGCCAGCGGACGCTGCTGGGTTACTTCAGAAGAAAAAGAATGAACAGCAACTCCCAAATCAGGTATTAATCAGCAAATTGTGGAATCATTACAACAGCAAATGCTTGAGAATTACAGCATGCAACAATCCCTATCCTATCATGGATAATCCACCATCATTCTTCATCATTTTTCTATCATTCTTCCATTATTCGAATTCCTCCCATCTCTGATCTCTGTTTTCATTTAAATAGAGAGATCAGAGAGAAGTTACAATAAAGATAAGTACAACATGATTTCTTTTACAAAATTGGATTGATTCTAACCAGTTGATCAACAAGAAAATATATTTCCTTTCATCTCTCAACAAAAGCAAGACGAATTTGGCTTTGCAGCTGAGATTTGGAGGACGGCCGCAAGAGCAAATCTGAGAAAATCGTGCTCAAAGAACCCTGCGTTTCTCTCAGTACAAGCCGAATTTGGGCAAACCGTTCTTTGGTAAAGTTAATTGGGCCCATTCGGGACAAAACCCATGTTCCAGATTTTCCAGATTCTGCTTCATTTGCTCAGAATCGCAACCGCAAAAATGTCACTCCTTATTCCAGCGCATTTCTGAGTTGGCGCTTTTAAAAATCAAATATTCAATCTGAAAATTATCTTGGAGGCTAAGAATGGTAAATAATGTTATAATTGATTTATTAAAACTATCATTGATAAAATCACGCATAATCATCAATTTATTAGAAATAAAGGAGAATAGATAATATTCATTCATAAGAGCATAAATCATTTATAAAATGGATTTAAATGATAAATTATAACAAATGATATGATGAAGAATAGTGGAAATGGGTGGGATAAGTGTTCAAAAGTGATAATAATAATGGCATATTAATGACCCAACATACCCCCACACTCAATATGTTGCATGTCCTTATGCAACGAGAACTGAATATATTGCATGTCCTCATGCAACCCAAAGACAGAAACCATGTGTTAACTAAGCAAATATGTTCATCTCAGCTCATGAAATAGATAGAACAAATGAATTCTTCCTTAATTAATGAATATTTACTTTTAGTAATCTTGATGAAGGCATAACAATTTTTACATTGACATTGAATTATATGTATATATGAAGTTGCAACAAAATATGATATAGATAACAGCAAACTTCATTAACCATTTTGTCAAAAACTACAAACCAGATTTTGTTGAAATGTTGCAAGTAGATTTGTAATATATGAAGGCTTATATGATCCAAAAATCAGATCGTTTTGATGCATGGATCATGAGATATAAACAAAATGGATGTAGGTGAGAGTGCATGATTTCCGCAATTTATGAACCAATATTTCTTGAAATTGTGTGGGTTTGTATTGATGATACGTATGTGTTTTCCAAAAATTACAAGAATTGAGTTCATAGTTTTAAAAATATGTGGAAATCAATTTCTGCACTGTGTAAAAATGAAATTGTATGCCTTAAATAAGGAAGAAAGTAGAAAACATCCATCATGCATAGCAATTCTTCCCCCTCTCTGAAAAATTAGCATGTCCTCATGCGATGCTAGAAAACAAATAGAAGTGGTTGCTACTAGCTGTTGAATTCTATGCTTGGTGTTAAACAACATGAAATAAGGGAGGTGTTGAGAATGAATAAGAATAGCAATGGATGATAAAGAATATGAATGACATGGTCATAAGAAAGAAATGAAGGAACACTCCCCACACTCGGAAATGATATGCTGCTGAAAAATGGGAAGTGGTAAAAACTATGAAATGAAGGATGGTAAATAATGCTCAAAATGGATGTTCAGTAAATTCTCCTAAATTCGTAATAAATCAAAAAATTATGCTATTTTACCTCAAGTTTTACCTCCAAAAGAAAAATGTGGAATGACATATATGTATTGACAGTTGTTGAAGCTGATGTAGGCAAAGTTGGTGCAAAAGGTGGAATCCAGGTAAGCACATAATGTGTGAAGAGTTGTTCATGTTCGTAAGTTGCTCGAGCCGCTTCTGTTAGTTGCAATAGTGTGGCCATACTGTGAATAGAATTTCCCCTGCATACTTGTTGTTCTCTTGTAAACAAATCACTATTTTGCATACAATGTTCTTGAATCCATAGTGTTAGCTTTGAATAGCAACAGATAAGATGCATGCAAAATTGCAATTAGAAAAACTTATGTATACATGCAATACTAATATGTTGTCAAATCAACAAGGTATGACAAAGTGCAGTAATCATATCGCATGCAATCCCATAATGCATACATTCCCCCCTCCAATTGGAAAATGGGTTCCATAACCATAAAGCATATGAAAGGGGTGGTGCTGACGGCAAGGCAATGGAATGAACAATATATCAGTAAGGGAGGCAGAGTACACTTATCAATGATAGGACGGTGAAAGTTATGGTTATATTGAGAGCAAAGTGTGTAAAGATAGTTATGAATAAGAGATAGGACGCTTTGGAGTGATGATAGTTTATGCAAAACGAAAAAGGAAAACAATATGCTAAAAAGATGCTTTGCTGACGGTATTCTAGCTGAAAATGATGTGATTGATCATAAAACAATTTCTCATGCATAAAGGTTCAAAACAGTGAAAAAATTAAGGGAATAACTTCTCTGATAAAAAGGAAAATAAGAAAAGGGTATTATAATAATAATTGATGATAAGATATAACTTCAATACCATAAGCAGAGTCGTTGCTGCCAACAGGCGTCCATAGCCTCGGCAAGGTTGCTTTTTAACCCATATGAGCCAGAATCCTCAATTTATAACTAGAGAGTTTCAGTGTTGTTCTATAGAAGAGATCAATGTGCTGGCATGGTAACCAGATAACCACACTGCCATTCACTAGGATGTAGCAAAAGTGATCAAGCCGGCTCGTGATGAGACCTCCTGTTCCAAGGATAATTTGGCTATCCAATGGATCATAACCCTAGTGTGGTGGCCATAATGGGAATGTCACTTTGTTACAACCTTATGAACATGGTAGGCTGGCTCGTAATGAGACCCCCTATCCTCCATCCGCGAACACAATTTTGTTATTATTACACATTTTGATGATGAAAAGAGGGAGGCTCAGTACTCCTTAAGAGCAGGGATAGTGGAAGAAGTTGAACATGTCAATAGAAAAAAAATATACCCATAATCTTATTTATTACAAACAGAGAAGATTATAACCAGGAAGGGTGGAACCAACATGGTATTAAGATGATCAATCAATATCATGTTCAACAAAAAACAATGCAGTAAAGTGATATATAAATAATTGTGTGCCTTTTGAAAAGAATCTATCATCAAGGAGCTTTCCTGTTAAAGATCATAACGTGAATGATATTAACTTTGCTTTAAAAAAATCCATAATTCTTGTCCTCATAAAAGTAGTGTACTTCATGCCATAAAAGGGGATCAGTAAAATGTGGTTGGGATGAACTAGGAGTAATCCTATAAGAGGAAGGAAAGGGTTGCTCTCAAAAATATTCCCAAAGTGTTTCTCTTTTGAATGAACAGCAAAAACACTCAAAAAGTGGTGTTCCTTGTAGGGAACAACAAAGAAAATGCACACCAAAAAAACAAAAATACACACAAAAAAACGTGAAAATGGAAATGTCGTTCCTTTGGAAAAAGGAACAGCAAAAACTAAAAGTGTCATTCCTTTGGAAAAGGAACAGCAAAAACGCAAGTGCCATTCCTTTGGAAAAGGAACATCAAAAATCAAAGGTGTTGTTCCTTTGGAAAAGGAACAGCAAAAACGCAAGTGTCGTTCCTTTGAAAAAGGAACAACAAAAATCAAAAGTGTCGTTCCTTTGGAAAAGGAACAACAAAAATGAAAAGTGTCGAAGTGCTGTCCCTTTCGAAAAGGAACCACAAAACGTGAAAGTACAGAAGTGGGGTTCCATTCGAAAAGGAACAACAAAACGTGAAAGTGCAAAAGTGCTGTTCCATTTCGAAAAGGAACAGTAAAACGTGAAAGTGCAGAAGTGTTGTTCCATTCGAAAAGGAACAGCAAAACGTGAAAGTGCAGAAGTGATGTTCCATTTCGAAAAGGAACATCAAAACGTGAAAGTGCAGAAGTGTTGTTCCATTCGAAAAGGAACAGCAAAACGTGAAAGTGCAGAAGTGTTGTTCCATTCGAAAAGGAACAGCAAAACGTGAAAGTGCAGAAGTGTTGTTCCATTCGAAAAGGAACAGCAAAACGTGAAAGTGCAGAAGTGTTGTTCCATTTCGAAAAGGAACAGCAAAACGTGAAAGTACAGAAGTGTTGTTCCATTCGAAAAGGAACAACAAAACGTGAAAGTGCAGAAGTGCTGTTCCATTCGAAAAGGAACAGCAAAACGTGAAAGTGCAGAAGTGTTGTTCCATTCGAAAAGGAACAACAAAATGTGAAAGTGCAGAAGTGTTGTTCCATTCAGAAAGGAACAGCAAAATGGACAATCATAAAATGCAAACATGCAAAAAAAAAAAATTAGCTGTTGACAGCATTGATGCTGAGGATGAATTACACTTTGAATGAAGCAACACCTGAAACACAAAATATAAGAGAAATTAGAAAGGAAACAACATTTTATTTAATTAAATTACCACAGCTATGATATTATGTAAAAAAAATGATCTTTTTGAAAAATGTTTTGGCAGCAGTGACAAGACATGAATCTTCAAATCGAAATCAATTCTTCATTTGTTCTATTATGAATCCGTTGGGTAATGAGTTGAATTAAATTCTTTTGTTTCATTTAAAATTTCTTTCAAGAATCACTCGTCCATAGATTGACATTCTTTTTCTCCTAGGACCTGCAAAAAACGAGTGTCTACCTGCAATAAAACATTAAATCATGGAGAAAGAGAGGTGCACGGCTCCCCTAATCCAAGAATTATGTAAAAAACTAACAAGTAGTTACTCTATAGAACAAATCCATGGAGAAAATAACAAAGTAAAATTTATTTGTCACTTGCGGGAGAGCAGTGGTCGACCATACTAACCAGCAGTGTTTTAATCACAACTTCTATGTTTTTTGTCGAAATTGAGCGATTCCAAAGCCAAATGAGAGCTAATTCAAAGTTTTATCTCCAGTAGAAACAGGTTTTAAAAATTCAATGATATGATATGTCAATTTTAGTTAGAACAACCTGCATAACAGAGTCATTTTCAATTACCCAATCTAGACCAACGATTGATATTTCAAGCATAATTTTTTCGTTTGATGTCGGATTCAAAGGATTCAAATTGTAAATGAAAGTATATTCATTTATTTATTTCCAATAGAAACAGGTTTTGAAGAGAAGAAGAATTGATAGGTCAAATATTGTAAGGAACAGCCGGAAAGACATAGTTTTAAGGGTGCTGATTTACAATAGACAGTCAGTATTTTGATCATAACTTCCCCATACGATATCAAAAATGAGTGATTCCAATTGAATTGTAAACTAGATTCATAGAGGAATCTACCATAGAAACTGGTTTTAAAATTCATTCATTTAGGCCTCCAAAAACTGACTGTCCCAGCTCTGTTCCTGAGCTGCCCACTAGACACCTTGTCAATGTTTTGTTTCTAACTTTTTCGTTTCAAATCCAAATTGAGTGGTTCAAATTGGGTTAGAAAGTAGACATCAAGGGATACCTAGGGTAGAAACAAGTTTTAAAAATATTCACTTTTGGTCCCTCAAAACATGACTGTCCCGACTGTTTTTCCAGAAAGTTCATCAAGCCCGCAAGCCAAAAAATGATATTCAAGCATTTTTTCATATTGATGATAAAAATGAAAATGAGTGTTTGTAGAACTTATTATTTCTATTATGATTCATCTACATACACAAATAAATTGAAATATTTATCACCGATGTTGATTTCGATAGCGTGTTGCAACAAAAGAAACAACTAGTTTTACAAAAATAAAAAAATGTGTTTGTTTTATTTCTTTATTTATTTTATTTTCTCCACTATCCTACTCTTCTTTGAGAATTGAATATGTTTATGTATAAGAGTATTTCCAGTGGAACCATGTTAGAAATATGGCCTCATGTATGCACATACCCAAATTCGAAAAATGCATGTTGATGAAAATTAGGGTATGAGAAGCCATCTTCCCTTGAAAAAATGATATCAAAAATTGTTGAAGCATGGAGTGATGTTGCAAACAAATGATGGAGTGAAACCAATCTTCAATGTATCCTTTATTTTCTTGATTTCCCATATCCATCATATCATGAAGTTCTTGAGCTTTTAAAATGGTTTGCATAGTAAAAGAAACCTCATTTTCTTCCATAGCTTCTACAATTTTTGCATTTGAAACATTCTGAATCTCATTGTAGGTTTTCTCTAATAACACATGTGAGATAGAATGGGTGGGAAGGGTGAGTAAATTTGCCAGTTCAACATTGTAAGTATGTTGTACTGGTTTATTATGGTGAGGGTGTGGAATTAGTTGAGCAGGAAAATGTGTAAGGAATGGAGCATTTTGATGATATGGTTGATTGGGTTGTGTGAATGGTTTTGATGGGCAAGCAAGATATTGTGGAAGAGCTGGTGGAGAATATGGAGAATGTGCTTGTGCTACAAGATGGGGGAGAGTAGTCATGCAATCATAAGGTGAACCATGCCAAGCTTGTAGGGAAAATTGCTGGTGGTTATATTGAGATTGACATGGCTGCCCTAACACATTAGTGTTCCATAATGGATTATGCAAGTAAGAAAGTGGAGAGGGAGTGTTTTGAACCATACCTGTAGGCCATGATTTCCGTGGTTTTGACCTTGTTGCAGCTTCCTTACCTCTTTGATATGCTACTTCCATCCTAGATAAGGAAGAGTGAGTATCTATGAGATGCTCCTTTCGGTCCTGAGGGTAAAACACTTCATTCAATTCTTGATTTTTATGAACCTGCAAAACATCCAATTTTTCATTTAGAGAGCTAATAAAATCAACTTTAAAATTTTCAAATAACACATTGATTTCAGCTCTTATGTCTCCTATTCTTGTAGCAGATTTGGAAAAGAAAGAACAAACATCTCTAGAATTCTTACCAGCCTTGGAGATTCCTCTTGAATACCTTATGCAAAACTCACAAACATCATCATATGATAACTGAAAAACACCACCTTTTCCTATCAGATTTAAGATTTCTAAACATTCCTCTTTGATTCCTTTAAAAAGGAGTGTTTTTAAGATCTCTTTTTCCAAATGCTTATGCTTTGATTTTTGAAGGTTATAATGAAATCGATCTACATAATCCTCCAAACTTTCATCTTCCCATTGTATCATACCGAAAATATCTTCATTGGATTTGCAATAGTCTTGGTACTTCTTCAAGAATATGTTCTTCATGTCCTCCCATGTTTGGATGCAATTCCCACCTAGGCTCATGAACCATCGGAGAGCTACTCCTTTTAGAGTAGGAGGAAACACTTTCAATCTTTCATCATTAGTACAATAATCATATCCTCTACAAAGTATTTCGAACTCAAATAAAAATTTATCTGGATCTTCATTTGCTAAACCATGAAAATTTGGTAAAGATGGGGGAATTATGTGCATTTGTGTCACTTCTCCTAGATCTTTGATAGGAAATTCAAAAGTAGAAACGTGAGCCATTTCTTACCATAATATAAGATGTTCTTCATGTGTTTTCTTCGAGGCTCCTTCTTCAAATGTTCCTGTCAATCGGTTAGTGAAATGGGTGGTGCTTACATCACCACTTGCGTGAGATCATGTGATTCATTTTTTTAAAATTTCTATCTTTTTCCTAATCATTCAAAAATTCAAACATCTATTTCTACCCTAGGTTCTTTAACAGTCCTGCTGGAAAGCGGACGGGGGAGGGCTTTTACATGCTCCGTACGCGGGTTCTTACCTTCCGTTTTTAAGATCCAACTCTTCCCTAGCAGGCACTCATCAGATTCACACTACTCTTTAGAAATGGCTACACTCTTCCCCGGCAACGGCGCCAAAATGTGGAGCCATAAAAAGGTGTCTTTTAAACTCCTAATTACCTTCACATTAATTATCAACCTAGGGACGACTTTTTATTTCAAGAGTGTACTCAGTCTGAGGCGGCTATTTACTTAAGAGTAATGTTTTGCAGTATAGTGCTTAAAACCCAAGAGTAAATGAATGCTTGAAAAAGAAATATAACAATAACATAAACTCAAATGCTCTGAAATCCAACTATTCACTCAGCAAACATCAATTGAGGATACAGCAACTATTCACTGAGCAAGCTATGACTAAATTAGTTTAAAAGAACAAGGCAGCTTATCAGTCAAGGGTGCGGAAGCGATAACCCATCCCTCTAGAAACTGATGGAAAAGAAATTAGAGCATGGACCATAGGTCTGGGAGCTAAGCAGCGACTTGCTGGCTCACTACAGCCTTAGACCTTCTCTCACACCAAAGCAGCAAATGCAAGTAAATGGAACGACAGAAAGTAAAATGGAATAGCAAACAGGAAATGGAACAGCAATCAAATAAACTAAGTCTCGCGAGTCAGAACTAAACTCACATTCTGCAATAAAATAGCAATCTTCTTTCTTAAGGAAAATTGGATGGAATGTACTTTATGGAATAGCACTCATTGATGAATTAGCAAGAATCAACCATGCATACACACGACACGCTAATATGGTAATCTGACAATTAAGGTGAATACGACTATGTTTCCAAATAGAATAATATCACTTTTCGGATTCCAATAATCAGGATTTCAAATGAATCCAACAACAGTAATATTCAGTACAAATGCTCTGTAACAGAAACATGCAATCAACTCTGAAAAGATTCACTCATACAATACAGAGTCACTACATAAATTCCCTGAAGAAACCATTAATGAATTAATCGTAGCAGAGCATGGAATAGCATATGAAAAAGCATGTCAGATTACCGAGCAATAAATATAAGCAAACCACGCAGAAATCAAAAGAATATAATTATACAGTAGCAGCAGCATACTCCACCAGAGGCTGGGCCCTTAGCCACCAGCGAACGCTGCTGGGTTACTTCAGAAGGAAAAGAATGAACAGCAACTCCCAAATCATGTATTAATCAGCAAATTGTGGAATCATTACAACAACAAATGCTTGAGAATTACAACATGCAACAATCCCTATCCTATCATGGATAATCCACCATCATTCTTCATCATTTTTCTATCATTCTTCCATTATTCGAATTCCTCCCATCTCTGATCTCTGTTTTCATTTAAATAGAGAGATCAGAGAGAAGTTACAATAAAGACAAGTACAACATGATTTCTTTTACAAAATTGGATTGATTCTAACCAGTTGATCAACAAGAAAATATATTTCCTTTCATCTCTCAACAAAAGTAAGACGAATTTGGCTTTGCAGCTGAGATTTGGAGGACGGCCGCAAGAGCAAATCTGAGAAAATCGTGCTCAAAGAACCCTGCGTTTCTCTCAGTACAAGCCAAATTTGGGCAAACCGTTCTTTGAAAAAGTTAATTAGGCCCGTTCTAGACAAAACCCATGTTCCAGATTTTCCAGATTCTGCTCCATTTGCTCAGAATCTCAACCGCAAAAATGTCACGCCTTATTCCAGCGCATTTCTGAGTTGGCGCTTTTAAAAATCAAATATTCAATCTGAAAATTATCTTGGAGGCTAAGAATGGTAAATAATGTTATAACTGGTTTATTAAAACTATCATTGATAAAATCACGCATAATCATCAATTTATTAGAAATAAAGGAGAATAGATAATATTCATTCATAAGAGCATAAATCATTTATTAAATGGATTTAAATGATAAATTATAACAAATGATATGATGAAGAATAGTGGAAATGGGTGGGATAAGTGTTCAAAAGTGATAATAATAATGGCATATTAACGACCCAACAGCGTTCCCCCTCCTCTGGGTCTTCAGGCTCAATCTTCTAAATCCTGATGGTGGCCAAAGTGGCACTAGGCTCCGCATCAATGATTTGCTTCCCTTCGTCAATTCCTTTATCAATTTCTAACTCAGAGTCGAAACCTGTGTCTGATTCGGAAGCCTTCATCTCAGCCACCAATGACTTCTTGGCCTGACACTCACTTGTATTATGAGTGGAACTCTTATGGAACTCGCATCATTTTCCCATGTCCTTCTTCATCTTTGTGGTGTTGTCTTTGCTTGCGGCTTCGGTGGGTTGTCTTGGGTAGCCCTGCCTTGGTTTGGTCCTTTGTTCTATGGTTTGGGGGTGCCTTTTCCTTGGTTTGGATTTTCAAATCCAAAGTCCCGCTTCTTCTGTTTAAACTTCCTCTCAATCTTGACAGCATACTGATACGTTGTGTCGAGCGAGGAAATGTCCAAGAACTCCATCTCTTCCTAGATGTACTTGTGTAGATAGTCACGGTACTTGAGCACCAAATGTCACTCAATATCCTTGACACCTAGCTTCGTGTGAAGGGTATGGAAAATATTTGTGAGCTCGACACATCTTGGTCCCTTCCCTATCGTAGCATGGTCCACTTTATGTGTTTCTCTTGATAGCTCCCGATAGGGTAATATCGTTCCTTGATGGCATCTCAGAAATAATTCCAAGTGGGTGCGGCTAAAAACAACGAGGGTTCACTCTCGTCCTTTTGTTCATAGTAGGTTTCCCACTAGTCCTTAACATGTGAGGCAGCTTTGAGAAGTGCAAAAGTAATCTTTTCCTGATTGGAAAAGTTACGAACTAAAAAATATCCTTCCAACAGATTTAACCATTTATCTACGATGTCTACATCTATCAGGCCTTCGAATATGGGAATATTTAAGTCAAATTGTACCTTAAAAGGAGTGGTGCCTCTAGAGTGGTTGTTGGATGAAGATGCATTGCCTGTGGGTAGTTGTCGAAGGATCTGGGCAAAGTTATCCATCATCACATCCCTATGTTGCTTGAGGGCTTCCTCGAGCAACATTTTTAAAGGATCTCCTACCCCCTCGTCTATTTTTTCTTCACCATGGGAGGTCATCGGGTTTTGAGAGGCTGATCTTGCAATGGTTCAACCAGATCAAGCCCTAACTCCTTATACTTTGATCTCGTTGGGGACATCCAAAGAAAAACAGAGAAAGAGAAGACTGCTTTGATACCAGTGATCCGAACTTAAACAAGAACACAACAAC
Organism: Pinus tabuliformis; assembly: GCA_031772625.1. Classification (NCBI taxonomy): domain Eukaryota; kingdom Viridiplantae; phylum Streptophyta; class Pinopsida; order Pinales; family Pinaceae; genus Pinus; species Pinus tabuliformis. The sequence continues at coordinate 1,193,378,617 of CM062820.1, read as the reverse complement.
TTACAGATATAATCATAAAAACAGAGATGCAGCAAAAAAACACTTCATTTCATTAATAGAAAAATACTAAACTATGCTTACAAACAAAATGGAAATAAGATAGCCTGGGCAATGGTAGCTTATCTATGAGAAGAGATGTGGTGGATACATGCCTCTGAACTATGTTACAATGAGGCTCAAGGGTCTATTTATTATTATAAAACATGAGAAAACCTTAAAAAACCAAAACCCTAACCCCATGAGATGTAACACCAAGAGTTTGTGGGCCCCGTAGGGGTTAGCTGGGCAGCCAACTTCCCGGGGTCGTAACTTGGTCATATTATCTATGTTTGGCACGTACAATACCTTGTTGGAAAGGTCTCACCCCTACCTAAGGCTAACAGCCTACTGCGAGCCCCAAAAAAACGTCGTTTAGGGGGTCAAAACTGCTCTGGAAGTTGAGGACCTAAAAAATAGCTAAAAATAGTAAATGCTGAAATGAACAAGGAAACAAATGAAATTGACTAGGGTGTCTAGGTGGAATAGGCGAATGGCCACCAATATCTACCTATATCAGCTATAGAATGGTAAGCATCTTTGGAGGCAATAGCACCACAGGAAGTAGCAACAACAATAGCAGTGAGAAGCAAACAAGCGCAGGACAAAGGCAAGAGGAAGATTGCCAAGAGCATAGAGGTTGAGCAAAGCTACAAGTTCAGAGAAGATCCTCTTATTGAGAAAGTAGCTTTGGAGATAGAGACAAAGACGTGAAAACATGAAATGAGAGTAAAACGGAGGAAGAGAGATAAGAAAAGGTCGGAGAATGTAGAGAGAAAGCAGGAAATAGAAAAGAAGTTGAAAGAAAAGTAGGAGCTAAGGAGGAGAGAAAGGGAAGAGAAGCAAAAATAGGAACAATAGAAAATACAAGGCACAATGACAGAGAAAACTTCACCTATACAGGTTGAGGAATCAGAGTAGCCAGCAGATGAAGAAGAGGGTGATCAGGTGCAGGTTCAAGAAATTTCTTAGCAGATTAAACATATGGTTGAAGAAATGGATATGGAGTTGGAATAGGAGTAAAAAGACCAAAACATCGATGTCATGCCAAGAGCATCCGAGGTTGCCCCACAATCTTTGCCACCTCTAGTATCAGAACCAATCCTGAATGAGCAAGGAGAAGTTTTCCTCCTTGATGATGATCCGGAGATGGATGTGTACAATATGTCATTTGATGAGTCATGGAAAAGGATTGTACAAGCGTGAAGAAATTAGCTCCCGGATGATCATGCATCACTTTCACACATAGAGGAAAGGATGATTGTTGTAGATGTTAGAAGACATCCAATTGTTGTGGCCGATGCTTCTAAGGCTTATGCACAAGCCACGAGTTCAATGGTCAAGTTCTTGATAGTAGAGAATGATCGGATGGCAAACGACTTGCAAGCGGCCAAGTAGAGAACAGAGCAATCTACAGGATCCACTATTGCAGAGATGAGAAAAGCAATGCTTGCTAAAGTATCAACTCTTGAGACCATCATGCAGAAACTGTATGGCAGATTTGTCACCATGCACAATGTGGTTGTCCATCTATATGGTTTTCAACAGTAATGCGCAAGGATAGCCTAAACTCTCAAAGACATCCACGTTGCTATTACGCATGTACAAGAATGGACAATGAGGTACAAGGGATCCCCGCTTTACTTGGAAAATATAATGAAGCCATAGGAAGAGTTAGACAAAGCATGGACTCAGATTTTGATCCAGAATTATAACCAGATCTCTCCGCTCATCACCAACATTGAGGCTTCCTATGCACAGTTGTTCAAGATTTTGGATGTCATAGTGAGGACACATAGGATCCCTTGAATCGAAACCCTCACTCAAGACATGAAGAAGAACCAAGTCATGCTGGAGGTCGATAAGTAAATAGAGCAGTAGATGCAAGAGGCCACCAATGATGACTTTTAGCTGAGCGCAGAAAACATGCAGAAGTATATCGGTGGTCTAGCCACACTTAGGACAATGTTGCACATGCTTCAAGATTAGCTGGACATAGGTTCTAGAATCATATACCTGAAAGCCATGGAGGCAAGAGTCAGCTTCGAGAAACACATCACCAAATAGTACGGGGACACAATATCGCAGTACCAAGCTTGGTATCAGTTAATCACCGAAGACTATCAAGAGGATGTTGCCGAGTTGGTCTATCCCCAAGACCCCAAGTGACGATGTTTGTCTTGTCAGGCTGACTCAAGCCTATTTTTTCTGATATGGGTATATGTGGAAATTGTATTATTATTTGTAAATATATTATAAGTGAAATTCCAAGTGTCATTAATGGAATGTGAACAGTCACTATGTAATGTGAAGATTCATGAGGATAGTCAAAAAGTAAAAGGGGAATGTCAAGGGTCACCCCACCCTTTGTTATATATAGAACATCATAACTCATAGTACAGGCTTTTGGGAGCCAAGATTTTGGCTAGGCATTGCTTTGAGAAGGCTTGGAGAGTATTGTGATGAGCCTTGGCTTCTCCACATCGTAGAACAAGTACATCTCTTCGTAGGAGTAGGCAGTGTTAACTATAATGTTCCACTATTGGGGCTAGTGATTTCAATGGTGTATGTATGGATGGAACTTTCACTTAATAATATAACTAAGCCAGCACGTTTTCATGCATATGTTGTTATTGTAGTTTGACTATTCTGGTTACTTTAGCAATGTATGTTATTTAACTTTGGCATTTTTCTGCGAACTATTTTGCATGTGATTATATGAATCTTGTTGAAGACATGTTGTTGTGTTAACCCGTCACTTTGGATTGTGGACTATTCTGCTTCCATCCTGTAATGTCATTCGCTTGTGTGTTCCTTTCTGACTACATACTATTATAGGGTTCTAAGGGACAAACTTCCCTTTCCCCCTCTATGTATTAGAACCCCCATGCATCTCACTTGACTCACTACAAGGTCACACACTTGCTTCCAACAAAGTTATCATACTTACCTCTGCACACTACTACAGTCAAGGCACTACTTTACTACCCATTGTTGGGACTCCTACTCCAAAAGGTCTGAGGTCTAGATGGGACTTCTTACCAAGGAGATCCCCTGACATTTTGGTGGGTCCAACACCGTCAACACTACCCTACCTACGACAAGGAGATTTATACCCTGGTGCAAGTTGTGAAGAAGTGGAAGCATTATCTGATGAGAAAGGAGACAATAATCCACACATATCACCACCCACTATAGTACTTGTAGGCCCAGAGTAAGCTATAATAGTCCAGGAATTAGAAGTGGATGGGGTTTCTACAGTAGTTGCATTTGGTGATAAAGTACAAGAATGGAAACATAAACAAGTTGGACGATATGCTCTCAAGTCCACCCACATCAAAGATCACAACTTTGGGGACTCTTATACACATGGAGTCATTCACCCATTATGCATATAAAGAGGTATATTCAGAGGATGAGGACTTGGAGGCATTTCAATAGTTGCAGAGTCAGATTCATGTGCATGATGGCGACATCACCATGGACTACCATCTCTAATATGGGTTACTCTATACTCTGATAATATATGTGTTCTTGAAGGTGAGTGATTGTAGCTGATTAGAGAGGCTCACGCCTCTAAGATTGCAAGGCGCTTTAGTGTAGGGTAGATTTTTTCCAAATTGTAGAGGTATGTGCATTGGCCCAAGATGTAAGATCAAGTAGCTAGGTTCATAAGAGGATGCATTCTTTGTTGTACCAACAAGCCTAGCAACAAGAAATAGGATCTATATTATACTTTACTTATACCCACTCATCCTTGGGAAAGAATTTCCATGGACTTTGTGGGATGTTTACCAACAACCATGAAGGGACATGACTACCTATTGTGGTAGTTGACAGGTTCAACAAGATATGTGTTTTGATGCCCTCTTCTTCTTTGGATAGGTTTGGATGCACTTTGGATACCAAGGAGCATAATTTTAGACAAGGATATAAGATTTCTCAGTGCATTATGGACTACATTTTGGAAGAAGATGGAAACAAAGTTGAATATATATACCATCCATAGATAGATGACAGAAAAAAGTAATCAACATGACTTTCTTGCAGCTTTTAAGGGGACACAACTAGAATCATTCGAAGACTTAGGATGAAAATATGGTATATATACAACATTATTACAATAGAGAAATTCACACTTACATAGGAAAGTCCCCATTTGAAACATGTTTTGTATATTTGACACCTTCATCTTTTGATATTGCATATGGGAAGCAAGGAGGAGTGAGGGAAGATCTTATAGGGGACACCTTGAGGGATGAAAAAATTATAGAGAATACCAGGAAAATCCATCTACAGGTACAAGAGACATTGTAGAAGTCACGGGATAAATATAAGGCTAGGCATGATCAACATAGGATGGAGAAATTGTTCAAGGTGGGAGACATATTATGGCTATAGTTGAACAAGGAGAGGCTACAAGGGCCTAGTGTTTTAACATTATTTGGTTTTGATAAGTTAGCATATTAGTCAAAATAATTCAAAAATGTTAAGTTAGGATATGGATGAAAAAGAAAGAAAAGTTAAAATGTTAGGAAAATTTAATGTTTTACAAGCATCCATATCAATAAAATTTTAGGTGTTAGCTGCCCTAAATAAAGAAGGCAAAAGGAAAATAAAATGTTAGGGAAGAAAAAAGAAAAGAAAGGTTTCATTTCATGTTTTTATAAATGCACAAGCTGCTAATCTAAATGCACCAAAAACAAACATCAAATGTGTTTTCTTGTGCAGAACAAAAGGCAGAGGAGTAAAAGCTTTACTCTAAGGTTTATATATCAATTATTTGATATTAATCCAATCCCTAAGTATAAAATCCCAAATCATTATGTCCCTCCGCTCACATTTCCCTACACCTTCATATCCCTGAGTTTCAACACCCCTCTTATATCGCACATTCCCCAACATTGCATTAAATCAATTCCTGACCCCACCAAATAGTCTTGTCATGTCATGATTTAACTCCCCGCCATATCACGTTCCATCTCTGCCCATCTTCCCACATCCGACAACCCACATAATATTTCGGCCCCCCCTCACCATCCGAGCTTTACCGTCGGGGGGTATGAAATGGGCAGTGTACCAAACCGTGCCTGCCCCTACGTGTCATCTCCTCAGTGTTTCGGACCCCCCACGAGTGAAACCACTAACCACTCGCCCCCCCCCCCCCGAAAAGTTGATTTCATCACTCCTGATACCGCTCTCCTACCCGTTACATTCCCACCATTCACCTTCCGCCACCTCATCTGTCCGTTAACTCCATCAAATCACATTCATTCCCTCCAGAGTTAACTTGTTAAGCATTCAATTGGCTTAGCCATTAATTCAACGGACCCGCGCCACCTTCAACGGAAAACCAAATTTTTTATATAAACCTCCTTCGAGGACAAACACATTGACAAGTCTTATGACATATAGCTGTGGGAGTCAAATTTACCTCACTACATCTTTCCTCGTACCCACAACACCCCAGATTTTATTAGAAAATATCATGCATCATATTTTCCAAGCCAAAGGGCCATAGTCACCCCCACTGGAGAAATTTTGTTTACCATAACTCCTTAGGCCATTGATCAGATGATGCAAGCCCCCTCAGTAGAGAATGCTACCTCATTTTCCTATGAAGCACAGGTTGAACTATACCAGAAACTAGACTTTGCCAAGAGAGCCCAAACTCTTGAGCTATCTTTGACACAAGATGCTTCATTACCAAAGAAAAATCCTCCTTATCCCTCCTCCATTTTCCCTGAGAGAGCCAAGAATATTATTACAATTGTTTCCTACCTCCTTGGCTACTACTTTGATCAATGGGTAGATGAGGCCATTATAGGATTTTTTTTCCATCTTCTCTGTTGATTATAAACCCTCCATTCTGTTTAATTTCAGCCAATTTCTTGCAGAGTCAATTCATAAGCAAGTTATAAAATTTCCCACAGAGAAGGTATTCAAGTATGCCTCTGTATTAGTCTACATGTTCCTATAATTTCATGGGGACAACATCAACCTTGCTTTGCAAAAGCTGGATGAAAAAGGCAACCAGCAGTCAGTCATCTTTAGGACTACTCTGGTCACGAAGGAACAGAAGGAGTACACTTATAAACAGTTTACATAGATGTTTGTTCATCCAGCAATAGGTCTCCTAAGCGGCAGGATAGAACCAAGGATCAATGAGGAAATTAGAAGGGTGTTGTAGCTGGCAAATCAAGTTCAGATAGGAGACTAGTACCTTTATGAGAATTATATATAAATAAGAATATTTGGATGTGAACTCCAACCTTACAAGCTGCCAAAATTCCTCCCAATGATGATTTTTGCTTTGGAATACATAACGCAGATGATCAACATGGATGAAATCCACTTTGTTGCTACCAAGAAAAAGTCTCAGTTTAAAATCAAAACACGGGTTGGCCCTTTCATTTACAACAACAAGGCGGTAGGGGAAGAAGTAGATAAGTTCTTGAAGGAAATGTAGTTCAATGTAAGCTTTACCTGCTCATATGATCCATTAGGGATCATTTCTAAATTAAGGGTAGAAACCAAGTCTACTCCTTACTTTCACACATCCCAACCAGAGATAGAGAAATACAAGAATCAGTTAGAATGGGCTGAAAATACCCTTCAGGAGGCAGAAGAACAGCAGGTATCATCATCCATAGTGCAGACTCCTACCATGCAGGAGAAGATAGCCAAGAGAAGTAGAGAGGAAGATTCCCCTTTAGGGACTGCTATTTTCAGTGAGGGATTAAAGATAATGTATAGAAAAAAGGCCAAGCTTATTTCCAGACTAAGCCTTAACAAGGATTCAGAGAAGCAGACCATTATCACCACTAATGAGCAACTTGTTTCCTCATTAGTGGGTGATCAGTCCACACAGTCTCCTACTACCTCCACAACTTCACAAGAGTAGTAGAAAATAATGCAGACAGGTACATCTACTTCAGGCAAGTCAGAGAAGAGAATAATGGACATCTTCAAGGAGATAAAAGTCAGAAAATTAAGCCTTGAAGATTAACACCTACAACTAGTTTTGGAAATAAACTTCTAGTGCCCAAAGCAGACTGCTATCAGCCTTTGACTCAAAAAATGGGAAAATTCAAATGGTGTTCCTACAAGCACAGTTCCCCAGCCCAAGACTGCATCAGACTACAAAAAGACAACTTTTGAGTTTGATGTAAAAGATATACATCCCATCTATAAAATGGAGATGAATAAGGAGACTGGGGAAATGATATTTTCAATTTTCACTAACACTGCCATGACTTTATCAAAACTAAGGGTCACCTTAGCAATTGTACAATCACAGCTGAAGATGGAGAAGGTATTTGTGATTTCCAAAGACACCGGGATTAAAACCCTAGAGGACTTGGTAATCAAACTGGGTTATGATCCATCAAACATCAATGTTTTAGAAGAACTTGTGAAGAAGAAGAATTTGGACATAGCAGCATTGAGAAAGCAGATAAAACTACCAGGTACTGAAGATCCTCTAACCAAGGATATTGAAGAGACAAAGACTCAAAAGTCAGATATGATGAAGCTCATCATTGAGCAGATTACACAGCTCAAGAAAATGGAGATAGAGATGGAGAATTGTTGGGTGTGAAGCCTGATTATCTTCTGTATTCAAAGGTATCGCCGCATTGGACCCTAGTTCAAAATGGGGCAGCAATGCCGCCCATAAAATATTCGCTGCAGGGGGGGTCTAGGGCCTGTGGCAGGGGGTTTCAAGGGTAGCGCCCTCGAAGCTAAGAATAGATGTAAAATTGCCTTGTAAAAGTAAAGTAATTTCTAGTCAATCTGGGATGTTCATTAGGCAGAGATCTGATGGTAGAAGTTATGTTTAATTTAGGGTTTTTTGCCCTAGAAAGCAAACCCTCACTATATATGAGGGAATTGTATTGCGTCTATGTAGATCTGTATTCTGAGTGAGAAAGAGATAGGATATTGAGAGCGAAGAGGGTGTTACAGTGGATTTTCTGTAGTTTGTATCTCTTCAGTTTGCTGGATAATATAAAAGGAAGGACTGGTTGTTTCTCCGTGGACGTAGCCCAAACTGGGTGAACCACGTATATATGTGTCTCTCTTGTTTTATGCGTTTTTTGTGTTTATATTTCTGCAATATTTTATGTGTTCCATTGCTCCGTAATATATAATTTTCTAACAACTGGTATGAGAGTCGAAGGTCTTTTTTGGCTGACAAACTCGCAGGAGAGAAGGATTCCTGGTTCGAGTGGGAGCAATGGCAGAATATTGTAAGTTTAGGGTCGAGAAATTTAATGGACAAAACTTCTCGCTGTGGAAGATGCAGATGGAAGATTGTCTGTATCATAAAGATCTGTACCTACCATTGGGCGGAAAAAAAGAGATGCCAACGGGTATGATAGTTGAAGAATGGAACCTTCTCGATGAAAGGCACTCGGAATAGTACGGTTGTGCCTCGCAGCATCGATTACCTTCAACATTTTGAAGGAAACAACGACGAAGGGTTTGATTAAGGTGTTGGTGAAACTATATGAAAAACCCTCGACCTCAAATAAGGTATTTCTTATGAAGCGTTTATTTAATATGAAGATGTTGGAAGGTGGAACTGTTGCAGACCATTTAAATGATTTTAATATTGTTACAAGTCAGTTAAGTTCTGTAGGGGTAAAATTTGATGATGAAGTTAGAGCTTTGTTATTCTTGTGCTCATTTCCAGAAAGTTGGAATGGTTTAGTAATGGCCATTAGTAACTCTGTTTCTGGATCTAGTACTTTAAAGTTTGATGATGTTGTTGGTGTTATCCTTAGCAAGGAAATGTGATGGAAAAGCTTCAGTGAGACATCGGGTAATGCTTTGAGTGCAGAGTCTAGGGGAAGAAAAATGGAAAGAGGAAAGAGCTCAGGATATCACAGTAAATCAAGGAAAGGAAGATCCAAGTCCAGATCGGGGATAGTCTACTGGAAATGTGGAAAGAAAGGACACCTAAAGAAAGACTGTAGATCTCGGAAGGGAAAAGAAGGAGATGCACAACAAGAAAACAATCATGAATAAAATGTGACAGGTGAGGTGTTACAAGATGCTTTGATTCTTTCTTTCGAAAATATTACTGATTCCTGGGTGGTAGATTCAGGGGCCTCATTCCATGCCACACCTGATAAGAAATACTTTCATGACTATGTTCAAGGAGATTTTGGACAAGTCCGTTTGGGTGATGATAAACCCTGTAAAATTGTTGGAATGGGTAGGGTTCTTGTAAAACAGCAGAATGGAAACCAATGGCTACTAAAGGAGGTAAGGCATGTTTCAGATCTGAAGAAATATCTGATTTCAACAGGGTAGTTAGGTGATGAAGGTTGTGTGACAAATTTCACAGATAAAGCTTGGAAGGTCACCAAAGGAGCCCTGGTAATAGCAAAAGGCGAAAAGGTTGGTACATTGTATTTATGCAATGGTATTTCTAACTCTCTTAATGCTTTAACTTCCAAAGGAGCAGATGTAGCATTATGGCATCATAGGCTCGGACATATGAGTGAGAAGGGGATGAAGATCCTTCACTCAAGGAATTTGTTGTAGGGTTTGAAGAATGTTGATTTGGACTTTTGTGAGAAATGCATTTATGGAAAATAGAAGAGAGTCAGATTTCTCAGAGTTGGGAAAGAAAATAAGAGCGAAAAATTAGAGCTTGTGCATACAGATGTATGGGAACCTGCTCAGGTATCATCTCCTGGTGGCTCTCATTATTATGTTACATCTATTAATGATGCAACCAGAAAAACTTATATTTATTGTATTAAGAATAAATTTGATGTATTTGATACTTTCAAGAAATGGCAAGTTTTGGTCGAGATTGACATAGGAAATAAATTTAAGTGTCTCGGATCAGAAAATGGATGTGAATATTGCAGCAACGAGTTTGATAGGTACTATTCATAGCATGGAATTCACAGAGAGAAGAAAGTTCCAAGAACGCCACAAGAAAATGGTGTGTCATAAAGGATGAACAGAACAATCATGGAAAGTGCAAGGTGCATGAGATTGCATGCAGGATTGCCTTTACAATTTTGGGCAGATGTTGTAGATATTGTTGTTTATCTAATAAACAGAGGGCGTTCAAGTTCCTTCGATGGTGGTGTTCCAGAGGAAGCATGGACAGGTAAAAAGATAAACTACTCCTTTTTAAAGCCTTTTGGTTGTGAGGCCTTTGTCCATATTAATAAAGAAATAGAAGAAAACTTGAGGCAAAATCAAAGAAATGTACCTTTATTGGATATGGTGTTAATGATTTTGGTTATCACTTATATGATTATGAAAATCATGAAATCATTAGGAGTAGAGATGTAATATTCATTGAAAAGGTCTTGTATAAGAATCAGTTGCCGGAAAAGAAATAGGAAAAAGAAAACAAGGAATACATAGTTCTTGATGAGATCACTGAAAAAGTAAAGGTGCCTGAAAATAATAATAATCAACAACCACAACAACAACAACCACCGCAATAGCAACAAGCACCCCAAACACCTAAAAGTGGTGTTATAAGATCTACCAGGATAAGTAGACCCCCTAAACGATACTCTCCTTCATTATATTATTTATTGTTGACTGATTCTGGTGAACCTGAATGTTATGAAGAAGCAATGCAGGTTTAAAGCAGGAAGAAGTGGTAGCTAGCCATGGAGAAGAGATGGACTTCTTAATGCATAACCAGACTTGGGACTTAGGTTGCCTGCAGGTAAAACTACATTGCAGAATAATGGGTTTACAGGCTAAAGGAAGAAGATGGAGGAAAACAGAGGTACAAAGCTAGACTTGTGGTGAAGGGGTTTGCACAAAAGAAAGGTATTGATTTTGATGAAATATTTTCTCCTGTTGTTAAAATGCCTTCAATCAGAACTATTCTAAGTCTAATAGTAGCTGAAGATTTGCATCTTGAGCAATTAGATGTAAAGACAACCTTTCTCCATGGGGATTTGGAGGAAGATATATATATGCAACAACCACAAGTATATGAGGTAAAAGGGAAGGAGAAACTAGTGTGCAGGTTGAAGAAGAGCTTGTATGGCTTAAAATAGGCTCCAAGGTAGTGGTATCTAAAATTTGACAAGTTTATGTCTGAACAAGGTTATACTAGATGTCACTCTCATCATTGTGTTTATCTGAAAAGGCAAAATGATGGCAGCTATATTATATTGTTATTGTATGTAGATGACATGCTTGTTGTAGAGTCTAACATGCAGGAAATAAATGCGCTCAAAATAAAATTGGGAAATTCATTTGCAATGAAGGATTTTGGAGCTGCAAAACAAATCCTTGGTATGAGAATAACTAGAGACAGAAAAAATCGCAAACTAACATTGTCTCAGAATGAGTACATGCAAAAGGTGTTGAAAAGATTTAATATGCACAATGCAAAACCAATTAATACACCTTTTGCTAGCCATTTTAAACTTAGTAAGGAAATGTGCCCAAAGTCCCAGGAATACATGGATTATATGTCGAAAGTTCCATATGCATCAGCAGTTGGAAGCTTAATGTATGCAATGGTCTGCACAAGGCCTGATATTGCACATGCAGTGGGAGTTGTAGGCAGGTACATGAACAATCCAGGAAAAGAACATTGGATGGCAGTGAAATGGATTCTTAGATATTTGAAAGGTACCACAAATCAAGCATTATGCTTTGGTGGTTCAAACATTTATCTACAAGGATATGTTGATGCAGATATAGCAGGTTACAGAGATAACAGGAGGAGCACTATAGGATATGTATTTACTATCGGTGGAATAGCTGTCAGTTGGGTTTCAAAAATCCAAAGTGTTGTTGCACTTTCAACAACAGAAGCAGAGTATGTTGCTGCTACAGAGGCTAGTAAAGAAATGATTTGGTTACAAAGGTTTATGGGTGAATTGGGTAAGAAGCATGATATGGGCACGTTATATAGTGATATCTAAAGTGCCATTCATCTTGCAAAGAACTCAACATTTCATTCTAGGACTACACACATACAGCTCAAGTACCATTTCATACGATTAGTGTTGGAAGATGGAGAGTTGAAGCTGGAAAAGATACACACTAGCCAGAATCCTGCAAATATGCTAACAAAAGTTGTAACCAGGGAGAAACTGAGAATATGCTCAGTTTCAATTGGTATTCAAGTATGATGAAGAATATGAGAAATAGCCAAGTCCAAAGAGGAGTCATTGTCCAGCAAATGAAGCAGCGATGGAGTTGCTATAATCAGTCTCCAAGTGGGAGATTGTTGGGTGTGAAGCCTGATTATCTTTTGTATTCAAAGGTATCACTGCATTGGACCCTAGTTCGAAATGGGGTGGCGTTGATTCACTGCAGGGGCGGCGGGGGGTTCGGGGGCAGCACCCCCGAAGCTAAGAATATATGTAAAATTTCCTTGTAGAAGTATAGTAATTTCTAGTCAATCTGGGCCATTCATTAGGCGGAGATCTGACGGTAGAAGTTATGTTTAATTTAGGGTGTTTTTCCCTAGAAGGAAACCCCTCACTATATATGAGGGAATTGTATTGCGTCTATGTAGATCTATATTCTGAGTGAGAAAGAGAGAGGAGATTGAGTGTGAAGAGGGTGTTACAGTGGATCTGCTGTAGGTTGTATCTCTTTAGTTTGCTAGATAATATAAAAGTAAGGAATGGTTGTTTCTGCGTGGACGTAGCCAAAACTGGGTGAACCACGTATATCTATGTCTCTCTTGTTTTATGTGTTTTCTGTGTTTATAAGAGAGAGGAGATTGATAGCGAAGAGGATGTTACAATGGATCTGATGTAGGTTGTATCTCTTCAGTTTTCTAGATAATATAAAAGGAAGGACTAGTTGTTTCTCCGTCGACGTAACCCAAACTAGGTGAACCACGTATATCTGTGTCTCTATTATTTTATGCATTTTCTGTGTTTATATTTCTGCAATATTTTATGTGTTCCATTGCTCCGTAATATATAATTTTCTAACAAGAAGCTAATTAAAGAAAAGGAGAAAGTTGCTAAAAAGACTACCCCCTTGGACACACTCCCTATCATAGTCATTCCTATAGCCATATCTGCTACAACAAGTACAAGAGATGCCGCAGACCAATTGGCCAACGCATTGCAAAACATGTCTCTCCAGACTAAAGAAATCAAGAAGTTGCAAGATCAAATGAAACTTCTAGAGGATCATCACCATAAATCTAAGATTTTTCATGCAATAGAACTTCAGAGAGCTCAGTATCATATAGAAGTATGGAAGAATTCAGTAGCTGAGTCTTCCATTGGCCACACTTTGGGTCATGTCAAGGAAATCATATGGAACAACATCGTTGAGGAGATAGATGAAATCTGTTCATGTATCCAGATTATTTTTTATCAGAAGGAGTTGATGGAAAAGGAAAAGTAGACCATTGTTAATATAAATGCTCAATTGGGAGAGATACCTGCTACAGCCAATAGCATTATAAAATTCCTCAACTCCAAAAATAGATATGAGTTGGATGATCTAGGAGTGGATGATAGAACAGAAACCATCTTGGAGGTGAAGAAATTTTTGACCAAGAAGAACTTAGTTGTACAGTTGATAGAAAAGTGTCACACTCTAGAGGTAGCAGTCAATAGGTTTTTCACAAGGATTGATGCATTGAACAAGAAGGGCATGCCTTCACTGTTTGTAATTAATGATAAATTAATGATCAAGGAAGACTATATGAAGAAGCTTCAGGACATTTCCAGGGACACAGCTAAGTCCTCCAACATTAAAGGTTCTATGACAGGCAGAGTGTTTTACAAAGCCATCAACAACATCAGTTTTATTCAACATGAGATAAAACATATTTTCAATGTAAAACCCACTTTTTGCTCGGTATACTAAGGTAGATGAAATCTACCGCAAGGTAAACAAGATAGTCGTTTTGAATGAAGAAAGGTGGGAGAATTTGTGTGAGTTTCAAGATTAAAGGACACATCAGCTTCACCAGTGCAACACCCGAATAGTGGCTACTCAGCAACAGCTTTCCTTCAAAACTGGGCCAGATGTTTACATTCATTCCTTTTGATCGAATTACTTATGTTTCTGTTAGTTTTAAGTAATAATAGAATGTCGTGTCACTCATAAATTTATTGTAATATTTTGTAATTTTGTTTAAATACTTCAGTCTGTCGAAGTATTGGGGGTTTCACCCTTGAACCAGTTATCACACATATTTGTACTAAGCTAGAGCATTTTTGATATAATAAAATATTTTGGATTTACTTCATATGGCTTGTCTCTCAGTGAGTTGTTTTCATCATGTTTTTCATTATGTATTCTTCATATAATTTAATTCTTTTATAGTCATCCGATTGAAAATTTAATTGAATCTCAATTTCATTGTGAATCCGCTATGAAGTTGCATTTAAATAAGAGATTAATTTGCAGAACTATCTGTTATTGTAAATTCCTCTTTGAACTTAAATTGCACTAGATTTTTGTAATAGTTTAATTATATTATGTTGATCTAGGAAACATTGTTTTCTTGATTTCTGCTTATAAATGGTTAAATACTCAATCTGAATATTAAATCACTTATACTTCTCTATATTCTACTTATCCATCCCACTTAAATCAAAATAACCATATGTATTTAAAGAACAACCTTTTGTTTTATTAAGGATCTTTCTAAGTTTAAAGCACCTATTTATAAACAATTCACAGGTCATCCAACCATTAAAATCAACAAAACATTTTAGATGCTTTGGCATAGCCAATTGACCTTAGGTTATCTCAAAGGACAACATCATACTAGTGTCGTTGTCGGGGAGCGAAGAACTGAAAGTTAAATTTTCCCTGGGGCAACGATTTTCCCTTTCCTTTAAGGTGAATAAAGGATAAGGTTATAGGTCAAAATATTTCACCTGGCAATTCCACTGGTCCAAGCTTTCTCCTTATAAGCATACTAGATCACGTTCTAATTCTGAGATTGTTAACCCTCTACTAAACCCAGAAAGACTTATTAGGGGAGCCTCTTCAAGGAGAAGACATAGAACACCTTCTTCTTCTTCAGCTTTACACCCTGAAGACATTCCATCTATAGATCCCTTTTCATTTATACCAACCCATACTAATTGGACTGAACTACCTCCTAGGGTTTCTAATCTTATTTCCAGAGGAGTAGACCTTCCATCATCCTTTTTAATACAGTCACTTGAATCATATCAAGTTCTATCCATTCCTATCAAATCATCTTCATCTGAGGAAGAATTGGGTTTACATTTACTTGAATTCAAACCTCAAGATTTCATTACACCAACTCCTTATTCTATTCCATCATCCTCAACTAATCTTGAAGAGACATTTTCTGTCTATTCGAATCCTTTGTTTGAAAATAAGGAAGACTTCCCACCAGGAGTTTAGAAATTGGTTATCAAAACCACTTTCAAATACTTAAATAGGTCTCCTCCCTCTCCTCCACATACTAATACACCTACTGACTCATCTTCATATCCTTCATCTTCATCTTCATCATCTTCCTCTTTCTCATCAACATCCACTCAGACACCCCATACTCCTCCTGTTGTTATGGCTTTTCGACCCATTGTGAAAGCTAGGTATGCTACTCTAGTTCTCCCTGCAAACTTGGGAAATTTTCCTGATTGTTATCTAAAACATCTACCAAGATTCAATGGAGAAACAATTCCCTCAGCAGAGGATCATTTATCAGCCTTCCTATATTTTGCTAACAATATGAACATAGAAGAGGAAAATGTTTATATGAGATTATGTGTACAATCTTTAGAAGGAAATGTTAGTATCTAGTTTAGGAAACTCAAAGCTGATCCTATGGGGGGTAAAGAAAGATCATGTTTATTTTCTCACTGAATTTGAGGAATAAAAAAGAAATCATGGTGAACCAGTTGCTGAATTCATCAAAAGATTTAACAAACTCTATCGTAAAATGCTTGCTGGTTGTAAACCACCAGTAACAGCTACAAAGGTCAGGTTTTCCAAAGAATTTTATGATGACTTTGCAGTCATGCTAAGGGAAAGGGGTTCTAATACTTTAGAAGACATGTAGACAAATGTTATAGAGGTAGAAGCCAATAGTTCAACTTCTAGTAAACTCAAAGCTAAGGCAGAAAAAGAAGAAAGAAAACTGAAAGTTAAGATTGATGACTCATCCTCTTCCAAATCTAAACTTGAAGATCATAAAATCGATGAAATTACATCTTTGCTCAGCAACCTTTCTAACAGGATTTTGGTGAGTGCCAGTATTGCAGCAAGAATGTTGCAACTCCTGGGCTACCAACTTTACTTTTATCAACCCGATACTTCGTAACAAACTTGGAAGCATCGATGCTATATGCACAAGTACTAGTTCTCACTACAGGTTGTCACTTGGTCAGCCGATGCAAGATCACTAGGAGCTCAAGCCAACTTCTATAGATTTTAGAAGAAGCTCTGTGTGTGATGAAAGGAAAGAAATATTACTCTACAGATGTTATTCTAACTGCAGAAAGGAGAAAGGCTGGAATGTAAAGCAAAACCTAGTAAACCCTAATTAACAAGTTAATTCTACTTATGCCAAAAACACTATGAAAACAATGAAATAAATGCCATTACCTACTCAAGGAAGTAAACAACATCTAACCATGCTATTTCTGGAAGTAAATAAGCAAAAAAAAAAAGATTTTATGTTTTTATGTGAATTTGACATGCATCTAATTTATTGTGTGTGAGTGTAGCAGCGAACATGTGGCGTTAGAGGACGGTTTTGGAGCTTGGGAGGATGTAGGATGGTGTGGATGGGTCTTAGGAGGTCTTAGGTGGCCTTCTGAAGGCTTTTCCAATACTCAACCTTCAAAAGAAAGCCTACAGGAAAAGCTACAGGAGGACACAGGAAAACTACAGGAGGACATAGGAAAACTACACGAGGAAAACAAGGAAACTACAGGAGGCCTATAGGAGGAGGCTGAGAGAAATTTTCATTGTCTTGAGAGTGTGAGAGTGGGTGGAAAAGGTGGATGAAGGTTGGAGTGAGGTTTTAGGGTGCCTAAGGTCTACCATGAATCACCAGGAGAGAGAAAGATGATTGGGTTTGCTCAAGGAGAGAGGAAGAAGTTCTATGAAAAATGAATGAAACTAGGGCAGAATTGACGTGAGGTTTGGGAGACGTACATGGCATGGATCAGATGGAGGGTGTGATTGCTGGTAAGCTGGCCTACTGCTGGAATAGATCTGCTACATGGAAACTGATAGTCAATCAAGAAAATCAAACAACCAATTTAATGAGTGCACCCTAGGAAAAACAGATTTTTTGCATTAAAATGGATTAAACTATGATGTATAGATGTTGTAAGAAAGGAAAGAATGCAAAAGGAATATTGCAAATTAGGAAGTGAACATGATAAAGAAGATCTAAAGCAAAGCAAAACTGGACTATCAACCTACTAGAGAGTTGCAAACACTAGAAGTCATAGGAATGAGGAAAATCTATGTTTCTGGGGCAGCAAGAGAGTCTTTGCCTCAAATCATGGTCCCAGAGGGAGGAAGAGAAGAAAAGGCACTATTTCTAGCCTTTTGAATCTTCTCTGATCACTGATTAACCTGCTACAAAAATAAAAAATGGAAGAAAGCTACTAAATCATCAAAAGCAACCTATTCTTAACCAAAAGAGAAATACATCTAACAACAAACTAATCTACAAACTAAAGTAAAGCATACAAACACAAGTAAAGAGAAGTTAGGTTGCTTGGATTGGGCCCTAACCCAAGAGCTTCAGCCCTTTTTGGTAACTCAGTGCTAGCTCAAAAAGGATTCCATCCTCATTATCAAAAAATAGCAAGATTACATAAAACTGTGATAAAATAGTAAGCTCAAGGTTTGAGCAGAGTTTACACAAGAAAAACAAATGTCGACCCTAGTGAGACCCTAGGCCTCTCTACTTATACATCTGAAGCTACCAATGGCTTCCTTAAAATCAGGGAGGCTTGGCTCCCAAAAATCGATATAACTATCAATCTTCTTCCACTTGCTCGATTGCCTTCTAGTGCATGATTCGGCTACTTGTACTTCGAGCTGAATGAAGGGGAATTCGAAGTGAGGAGCAATAAATGAGGGGGATTCCCTACTATAAGTCCTCTCCTTTGTCTACTTCGAGTTATTGCTGTAGTTTGACCACTAGATCCTTGACTTTGACGTCGAAATCCATCAATAATCTGCATTAAATACATGTTAGACCACATGGCATAATAACTAACTCCACTCACCCTATAAGCATAAATATAATCATAAAATCATACAATAAGCTAAGAGAATGGTTGATTTGACTAGGTTAAGAGTTAAAATGAACCCATATAATTACCCATTTATGAGGCTCATCAGATTTCCAAAATTTAAACACGACCTAGAACTATTCAACAAATTACTATCAAACCTCAAGCTCAAACTCAATTCAGAAGAACTCCTCAAATGAAAATTCTTCAGAGACCAGGTTCTAACGAAAACATTCAACCACCTTTGATGATTGATGATCAACAATCACAGGATGCAGGCCCTTTAATCACTAAAGATATCAATAATATTGATTCTTCAGCAGTACAAATGGCCATAGTCCCTTCATCCTCACCTCAATCTTTTGAACAAGAACCAGGAGATGCTCGACTTTCAAAATACTTAGCATTCTCTGAATTTTTAATTACATAATTGAAAAAAAGATATGATCTAAGGCCTAGATCAGGTCCTAGTAGACCTCCAAAACCTACCACCATAATTGAACCTGCAATGAAAACCATTCAAACACAAACTCCAACACCTCAGACTACATAGTCATCCACTGAAACCCCTTCATCTAACAAGACTGTGTTGACCACTTTTAATATTGAAAAGGAATTGGAAAGGGTCAAGATTCCTATACTTTTAGCTTAACTTTCCAAAAATACTAGTTACAAGAATCAAGTGTCTAAATGAATACATTCTTCTAGTGTAGATATTGAGGGAGATGTTATTAGTCTACAGGATGAAAATCCCTTGGTTGTATTTTGCCCTAGTTCTGATATGATCGATGAAATTGTTCCACCATTTTATGTAACATTAAAAGCTCATGATTTTCTTTTGTATAACTACATGTTGGATTTTGGAGCCTCTCATAACCTTATGCCAAAGGTAATTATGGACCAGCTTCAATTACAAGTCACCTGTTCCTATCATGACCTTTACACCTTTGATTCAAAGAAAGTACCATGCCTAGGATTGATCAAAGACCTAGTTGTGACCTTAACTCAAATACCTGTCAAAAGTATAGTTTTAGACATATTTGTCACTGATATTCCTGCCAAGTTTGGCATGCTTCTATCTAGATCATGTTGTGATAAACTTCGAGGATCACTTCAGATGGACATGTCTTTTGCTACTATCCCAGTTTATGGAGGTGAGCGTTTAAGGTTATATAGGGAATTCAGATTCCTTCATATTGTTTGTAGGTCTGATCAAGCAAAAAACCACCCTATCTATGCAATAGATCAGGATTTTGGTTTCTTTCACTTGTCTTCATAAAATTCATCAAATACTCAACTATCCATTGAAAATATCGTTTCCCAATATAAAGTTATAGAATCAGAGGTCTGGAAACTTTATTTTGATGGATCTTGTTGAAAAGAGGGAGCAGGAACAAGAATTGTTTTAATATCTCCAAATAAGGAAAACATAACTCAGTCATGTAAACTTGAATTTGAGGTCACCAATAATGTGGCTGGGTATGAGGCTTTTCTTCTTGGTCTTCATCTAGCTAGGAGCTGAAAGGTTCAAAACTTGAGTGTATTTTTTTATTCTAAGCTTATAGTGAACCAAGGTAGAAATTTGTGTCAAACTAAACACCCAAGGCTTAGGTCCTATAGAAATGAAGCTTGGGACACAATTGAAAAATTATTCCAAGGTTTTAACATAATTGTTATTCCCAGAGATGGAAACATGCATGTTGATTCACTAGCTATCTCAACAAGCTCTTTCAAAATCCCTGAGCCAGTATCATTAGAATACAAAATCCAAGTCAAGTATCGTCCATCAATTCCTGATAACCTTAAACACTGGTAGATTTTTGAAGATGATGAACAATTGAATTCTTTCCTTCAAGTTATTGATGAATTCTCAAATATGCAAAGTGAAGGAGATCAAAACGATATTCCAGAATTAAATCAGCAAAATCCAAAAACTTCATTCGGTCCTAAAATTCTTGATCATGATATTATCCAATTATATAATAATTTTATTCCTAAAGGATTAATCTCATTGGAAAAATTATTTGATAATAATGATGTCTCTAAAAATCCCTTGTTTCACTCACCTGAAGAAGAAATTGAAGAATGCAATATTGGGACTGTGGATGATGTGAGAAATATCAAATTGTCATCAACCTTACCTTTGGATGTAAAAACCAAATACTTGAATCTTCTTAAAAACTACAAAGACGTTTTTGCCTAGTCTTATAATGAGTTAAAAACTTATGATACATCTTTGATTGAGCATAAGATTCCTTTGAAACCAGAAGCAAAACCCTTTCAGCAAAAGCTAAGAAGAATTAATCCCATACTACTGCCAACCATTGAGAAAGAACTTAAAAACCTGCTTGATGCTCATATCATTGTGCCCTTAAGGTATTCTAATAGGGTAGTCAAACTAGTTCCTATCAGAAAGAAAAATGGTGAGATTAGGCTATGTATAGACTTTCGAAATCTGAACAAATCATCTTTAAAAGATAACTATCCATTGCCTAAAATGGACCATCTACTTTAGAAAGTTTCAGGTGCCAATGGGATTTATATTCTAAATGGATTTTCTGGTTATAACTAGATCATGGTAAGTGAAGCTGACAAAGATAAAACTGCCTTCACCACTGCTTGGGGTACATTCATGTATGCTAGAATGCCATTTGGGTTAACCAATGCCGGAGCCACTTTCTACAGAGCCATGGACCTAGCAATTGTAGGTAAAACATCTTAATTTACTATCATTTAGTTGGATGATTTAATTGTTTTCTCTAATTCTGATGAAAATCATTTAAAACACTTGAGCAAGGTTTTTGACAGGTGCAGGAAATTTGGCATATCCATAAATCCAAAGAAATCTTTGTTTGTTGTGAAGGAAGGGAAGTTACTAGGTCATATAATCTCCAAGGAGGGAGTTATAATTGATCCAAAGAGAGTTTCAGTTATTTAGACCCTGTCTCTACCGAGGAATAAGAAAGAGATACAAACCTT
This sequence comes from Pinus tabuliformis, assembly GCA_031772625.1. Taxonomy (NCBI): domain Eukaryota; kingdom Viridiplantae; phylum Streptophyta; class Pinopsida; order Pinales; family Pinaceae; genus Pinus; species Pinus tabuliformis. The sequence goes on along the minus strand of CM062820.1, from coordinate 1,193,357,378 downwards.
CCTTAGAAAGATCAATTTTCTTAGAAGGTTTATCCCAAGTTATGATGAGATAGTTAAAGAAATAAGAGATATGCTTAAGAAAAATAATGAAGTGAAATGGATAGTCCCTACTAGATATGCTTTTGATCAGATCAAAAAGGCCATATCTGAGGCCCCTACACTAGCTATCCCTAATTATTCTTCACCTTTTAGCATATTTTCTTTTGCATCCGAAACAACCTTAGATGTTGTACTTTTACAAAAAAATACAAATGGTGATGACCAGCCTATAGCCTTCTTTTCCAAAGTTATGAGGGATGTTGAACTTAGGTATGATATTATTGAAAAACAAACTTATTCCTTAATTCATGCCCTCAAATCCTTTAGAACCTATATCATGCATTCACATATTACAGCTTATGTCCCTAATCATGTTGTCAAAAACGTTTTTGACTCAGCCAGATATCGATGGAATAAGAGGGAGGTGGATTGTTAAATCCTTGAATTTGACCTTGAAATTAAAACCACAAAGCTAGTAAAAGGCCAAGGCCTAGCCAAATTGTTAGTTGAATCCAACTACAAAGTATCGGGGATTAGTATGGTTTCTGAAATGCTATCTGGGGAGAATCCACAAGAACCTTCCTTAATATCTGGGGAGAATCCACAAGAACCTCCTCCTCTTACAAAAGGGGAGAATCCACAAGAACCTCTTTCTTCAGATCAAGCCATTCTTGTTCACATAGATCAAAAATATCTACTCTCTGATTGGTATTCTGATATTGTGCAATTTCTTAGAGATTTTCAATGTCCAGCTGATCTTAATTTGAAACAGTGCAAAGCCCTCAAGCTTAAAGCAGTAAAATACTACATTATAAATGCTAATTTATACTGGAAATACCCTCTTAATATCCTTCTTTTGTGCTTAACTGAAAATGAAATGGAGGGAATTATAGATCAATTCCATGTAGCGTTTTTTGGTGGACACTATGCCTGGAGAGAAATAGCCTACAAAATTTTAAAAGTAGGTTTCTATTGGCCCACACTTTTTAAAGAAGTTGGAGCAAGAGTAAGAAGTTGCAAACCATGTCAATTATTTGTATGAAAATAGAAACTGTCAGCACTTCCTTTGGTCCCAGTATCTATCCATGCTTCTTTTCTACAATGGGGGTTGGATTTTATAGGGGAAAGTCATCCACATTCCAGTAATCGACACAGATGGATTTTAACTGCTACCGAATATTTCACCAAGTGGGTAGAAGCCATACCTGTTAAAAATGCAACTGATACCGTTGTGATAAAAAAATTTGAAGAAAACATCCTATCAAGATTTGGATGTCCTCAACAAATTGTTATAGATAATGAAACAACTTTCAGTAGTGTTAAAATGATTGAATTATGTCAAAAGTATTCAATCCTTTTACACCATTCTACACCATACTATCCACAAGACAATGGGCTAGCAGAGTCCTCCAACAAGAGTTTAGTCAAGGTCATTAAGAAGACTCTTGAAGACCATAAAAAGAGTTGGGGTAGCCATATAATCCGTGAAATTTTAGCAAACATAGTTTCTCCTAAGAGATCAATAGGAAAGTCTCCTTTCCAGTTAATTTATGGAAAGGAAGTTGTTTTTCCTACTCATTTAGCTTTACCTGTTATGAGATTTCTTCAGGAATCCTATGAAGAAAAAGATGATTTCTCAAGAAGGATTAATCAAATTATTGAGTTGAATGAAGATAGGGATGAAATTCAGTACAAGCCAAGGAAATACCAAAATAATATGAAAGAACTATTTGACAGAAAGGCTAGAGAAAGAAATTTCAAGAAGGGTGTCCTAGTGCTTAGATGGGATACAAGGAGAGAAGACAAAGGCAAGCATGCAAAATTTGACAACCTCTGGTTTGGTCCATTCAACATTGCAAAAGTCAAAGGGAACAATACATTCATCTTGCAGAATCTAGAAGGAGAGTATTCCTCATTTCCATTCAATAGGAGGTACTTGAAACATTACATTCAGTATTGATTTTCCATTCATTTATCATCTGTAAATATCCGAAGAGTTTATTTAATTTCTGAAAAAATTGCAAGTGAGTATCTGTTTCAGCAAAGACTCCATAGCCCGAGGAGAAGGCACTTGGATATGCTTGTTCTCTGCATCCCACAGGGGAAGCAGTCCCCAACTGGAGCCGATGTTGTAACATTATTTGGTTTTGATAAGTTAGCATATTAGTCAAAATAATTCAAAAATGTTAAGTTAGGATATGGATGCCAAAGAAAGAAAAGTTAAAATGTTTGGAAAATTTAATGTTTTATAGGCATCCATATCAATAAAATTTTAGGTGTTAGCTACCCTAAATAAAGAAGGAAAAAGGAAAATAAAACGCTAAGGAAGCAAAAAGAAAAGAAAGGCTTCATTTCATGTTTTTATAAATGCATAGGTTGTTAGTCTAAATGCGCCACAAACAAACATCAAATGTGTTTTCATGTGCAGAACAAAAGGTGAAGGAGTAAAAGCTTTACTCTAAGGTTTATATATAAATTATTTGATATAAATACTATCCGTATGTATAAAATCCCAAATAATTATTCCCCTCCGCTCACATTTCCCTCCACCTTCATATCCCTGAGTTTCAACACCCCTCTTATATCACACATTCCCCAACATTGAATTAAATCAATTCCCGACCCAACAAAATAGTCCCGTCATGTCATGATTTAACTCCCCACCATATCACACTCCATCTCTGCCCATCTTCCCACATCTGACAGCCCACATCATATTTCAGCCCCCCCTCACCATCTGAGATTTACCGTCAGGGGGGTACGAAATGGGAGGTATACCAAACCGTGCCCATGCCTACGTGTCAGCTCCTCAGCATTTTGGACCCCCCACGAGTGAAACCACTAACCACTCTCCCCCCCCAACAAAAATTTGATTTCCTCACTCCCGATACCACTCTCCTACCCGTTACGTTCCCGCCATTCACCTTTCGCCACCTCATCCATCCGTTAACTCCATCAAATCACATTCATTCCCTCCACAATTAACCCGTTAAGCATTCAATTGGCTTAGCTATTAATTCAACGGACCCACGCCACCTTCAATGGAAAACCAAATTTGTTATATAAACCTCCTTCCCATTTGAGAACAGGTTACTGAACTCTTGCATTATCATTGTTAATTGATTTGTTACAGGTTGTTGGACTCAATCCCGTCATCTTCAACTGCCAGTGACACTCTATGTTCAATCATTTTCATCCTGTTACCTCTGCTTTGGCTCTAAATCCTGATCCCTCTCTGTATATTAAAAACTCCAGTCATTTGCACTCGTGTTCTTATCCATAGCCAGTATGCCTCCAAAGGATAAAGGACCAGAGGAACCTGTCAATCCTCTGATATTTCCTCCCATAGATCTTCACCACATCCCTATGGCTGATAGAGACTACAAAATCCATGAGACACTCTGTGAACTTGACCTCTTCGAGATGTATTGTTGGCTCGAGGAAAAATACATTGACAAATCTAATGACATCCAGCTGTGGGAGTCAAATTTACCTCACTACATATTTCTTCGTACCCACAGCACCCCATATTTTATTAGAAAATGTCATGCATCCTATTTTCAAAGCCAAAGGGCCATAATCACCCCCACTGGAGAATTTTTTTTACCATAACTCCTCAGGCCATTGATCAAATGATGCAAGCCCCCTCAGTAGAGAATGCTACCTCATTTTCCTATGAAGCACAAATTGAACTATACCAGAAACTAGACTTTGCCAAGAGAGCCCAAACTCTTAAGTTGTTCTTGACACAAGATGCTTCATTACCAAAGAAAAATCCTCCTTATCCCTCCCCCATTTTCCCTGAGAGAGCCAAGCAGATTATTACAATTGTTTCCTACCTCCTTGGCTAATACTTTGATAAATGGGTAGATGAGGCCATAATATAATTTTTGTCCATCTTCTCTGTTGATTCTAAACCCTCCATTGTGTTTAATTTCAGCCAATTTCTTGCAAAGTCAATTCATCAACAGGTTATCAAATTTCCCATTGAGGAGGTATTCAAGTATGCCTTTGTATTAGTCTACATGTTCCTATACTTTCGGGGGGACAACATCAACCTTGCTTTGCAAAAGCTGGATGAAAAAGGCAACTAGAAGTCAGTCATCTTTTGGACTACTCTGGTCATGAAGGAACAAAAGGAGTACACTTATAAATAGTTTACAAAGATTTTTGTTCATCCAGCAATAGGTCTCCTAAGCGGCAGGATAGAACCAACGATCAGTGAGGAAATCAGAAGGGTGTTGTAGTTGTCAAATCAAGTTCAGACAAGAGATCGGTACCTTTATAAGAATTATACATAAATAAGAATATTTGGATGTGAACTCCCACCTTACAAGCTGCCAAAATTCCTCCCAATGATGATTTTTTCTTTGGAATACATAAGGAAGATGATCAACATGGATAAAATCCACTTTGTTGCTGCCAAGAAAAAGTCTCAGTTTAAAATCAAAACACAGGTTGGCCCTTTCATTTGCAAAAGCAGGGCAGCAGGGGAAGAAGCAGATGAGCTCTTAAAAGAAATGCAGTTCAACCTAAGCTTTACCTGGTCATATGATCCATTAGGGATCATTTCTAAATTAAGGGTAGAAACCAAGTCTACTCCTTACTTTCACACATCCAAGCTAGAGATAGAGAAATACAAGAATCAGTTAGAATGGGCTGAAAATACCCTTCAGGAGGCAGAAGAACAACAGGTATCATCATCCACAGTGCAAACTCCTACCATGTAGGAGAAGACAGCCAAGAGAAGTAGAGAGGAAGAGTCCCCTTTAGGGACTGACATTTTCAGTGAGGGATTCAAGATAATGTACAAAAAGAAGGCCAAGCTTAGTTCCAAACTAAGCCTTAGCAAAGATTCAGAGAAGCAGACCATTATCACCACTAATGAGCCACTTGTTTCCTCATTAGTGGGTGATCAGTCCACACAGTCTCCTACTACCTCCACAACTTCACAAGAGCAACAACAAATAATGCATACAGGTACATCTACTTCAGGCTAGTCAGAGAAGAGCATAATGGACATCTTCAAAGATATAAAAGTCAGAAATGAATACTTGAAGATTAACACCTACAACTAGTTCTGGAAACATACTTCTGGTGCCCAAAGCAGGCTTCTCTCAGCCTTTCACTCAGAAAAGGGGAAAATGCAAATGGAGTTCCTACAAGCACAAGTTCCCCAGCCCAAGACTGCATCAAACAAGAAAAAGACAGCTTTTGAGTTTGATGTAAAGGATATACATCCCATCGATCAGATGGAGATGCATAAGTAGACTAGGGAAATGATATTTTCAATTGTCACTAACACTTCCATGACTTTATCAAAACTGCAGGTTACCTTAGCAAATGTCCAATCACAACTGAAGATGGAGAAGGTCTCTGCGCTTGCCAAAGACACCATGATTAAAACCCTGGAGGACTTGGTAATCAAACTGGGTTATGATCCATTAAACATCAATGTTGCAAAAGAACTTGTGAAGAAGAAGAATTTGGACATAGCAACATTGAGAAAGAAGTTAAAACTGCCAGCTACTGAAGATCCTCTAGCCAAGGATATTGAAGAGACAGAGACTCAAAAGGCAGATATGATGAAGCTCATCATTGAGTAGACTGCACAGCTCAAGCAAATGGAGACAGAGATGGAGAAGCTAATTAAAGAAAAGGAGAAAGTTGCTAAAAAGACTTCCCCCTTGGAAGCACTCCCTATCACATTCATTCCTACAACCATATCTACTACAAGAAGTACATGAGATGTTGCAGACCAGTTGGCCAATGTAGTGCAAAACTTGTCTCTCCAGACTAAAGAAATCAAGAAGTTGCAGGATCAAGTGAAACTTATATAGGATCATCGCCATAAATATGAGATTTTTCATGCAGCAGAGCTTCAGAGAGCTCAGAATCAGATAGAAGTATGGAAGAAGTCAGCAGCTAAGTCTTCATTGGCCACACTCTGGGTCATGTCAAGGAAATCATATGGAACAACATCATTGAGGAGATAGATGAAATTTGGCCATGTATCCAGATTATTTTTTAGCAGAAGGAGTTGATGGAAAAGGCAAAGCAAACCATTGCCAATATAAATGCTCAATTGGGAGAGATGCCTGCTATAGCCAACAACATTATAAAATTCCTCAACTCCAAAAATAGATATGAGCTGGATGATCTAGGAGTGGATGACAGAACAGAAACCATCCTGGAGGTGAAGAAAGTTCTGACCAAGAAGAACTTAGTTGTACAGTTGACAGAGAAGTGTCACACTCTAGAGGTAGTAGTCAACAGGTTTTTCACAAGGATTGATGCATTGAACAAGAAGGGTCTGCCTTCACTATTTGTAATTAATGATAAATTAATGACCAAGGAAGACTATATGAAGAAGCTTCATGACATTCCCAGGGACACATCTAAGTCCTCCAGTATTAAAGTTTCTATGACACGCATAGCATTTTACGAATCCATCAACAACATCAGTTTTATTCAACATGAGATAAAACATATTTTCACTATAAAACCCACTTTTGTTCGGTATACTGAGGTAGATGAAATCTACCGCAAGGTAACCAAGATAGCCATTCTGGATGAAGAAAGGTGGGATAAGTTGTGTGAGTTTTAGGATTAAAGGACACGTCATCTTCACCAGCGCAACACCCAAATAATGGCCACTCATCAACAACTTTCCTTCAAAACTGGGCCAGATGTTTACATTCATTCCTTTTGATCGAATTACTTTTGTTTCTGTTAGTTTTAAGTAATAATAAAATGTCATGTCACTCAGGCATTTATTGTAATATTTTGTAATTTTGTTTAAATACTTCAGTCTGTCGAAGTATTGGGGGTTGCACCCTTGAACTAGTTATCACACAAATTTGTACTAAGCTGGAGCATTTTTATATACTATAATATTTTGGATTTACTTCATATGGCTTGTCTCTCAGTGATTTGTTTTCATCATGTTTTTCATTATGTATTCCTCATATAATTTAATTCTTGTACAGTCATCCGATTGAAAATTTAATTGAATCTCAGTTTCATTTTGAATCCATTGTGAAGTTGCATTTAAATAAGAGATTAATTTGCAGAACTATCCGTTATTGTAAATTCGTCTTTGAACTTAAATTGCACTAGATTTCTGTAATAGTTTAATTATATACTGTTGATCTAGGAAACAATGTTTTCTTCATTTCTACTTATAAATGGTTAAATACTCAGTCTGAATATTAAATCACTTATACTTCTCTATATTCTACATACCCATCCCACTTAAATCAAAATAACCATATGTATTTAAAGAACGACCTTTTGTTTTATTAAATATCTTTCTAAGTTTAAAGCACATGTTTATAAATAGTTCACTGGTCATCCAACCATTAAAATCAACAAAACATTTCAGATGCTTTGGCATAGCCAATTGACCTTAGGTTATCTCAAAGGACAGCACCTAGTAAGAAAATCAAGCCTCTAAGGTATGGTCCCTTCTAGATGCTAGAAAGCATGGTTGATAATGCATATCGACTTGTTTTACCACCATATATGCACACTTACTCAATTGTGAATGTAGAGAATCTGAAAATCTATGATCCTTCTGATATAGGTAGATCCCTAATAGCCCAAAAATCAAATATTTTGGATCATAACGGACCCAAAACTAGATCGAAAAGCTCATCGCAATCTTTCCAACAACACAAACAACTCCTCAATCTGAGTTTTTGTGAGAAATTTATTAAATTTTAACTTTGGACCAAACAAAAAAAAAAGTCAAAATTCAACCAGAGGGTGCCACGTGGAACTCCCATAGGCTTCCACGTGGTAGCCCAATCAGCAGACTAGGTGGACCACAAGCAATTGACATGGCAGCATGTGTGGCACTAATTGGGCGCACAAGTGGTAGATGACACATTGACAATGGCATGAACTAATGAATGGATGCCACATGGCCCAATCGAAGGGTGCCACGTGGCCCAATCAAAGGGCACCACAAGACTTGCACAAAATCCTGCATGGTTAAAAGTGTTGAATAGTTTATGTGACTAGTCAACATTTTGAATAGTTTGATTGACATGGCAATTAAAAGTTTGAATGGTTGGTTATACGTATATGTTAATATATAACCATTCAATGAATATAAAACACATTGGGGAAGGCCTGTGGGCTTGACCCTTGGACCTCCACCCAACCAACACCTTACTTTTATTATGACAACTAGTGCACCCTAGCTACAAGCTTTGGTAACTCCGCTGACCCAATATTATTTAAACAAGGATATTGCATTCAACGTGGGTGGTGGAACCATGGAGGGTCGGAGGGTCAGAGAAACACATGGAGGAGCTAGGAAACATTGGAACTGCCCCCAGGTAAGCATGTTTTTCGAGGTATATTCTTAGAGAATATTTTTAGGGAATATTTTAGGGGAATATTCCTAAAAGATTCTTATGGCATCTTAAATATTCCCGAGGAGCCCATAATTGAAAGTGTCAGAATACCGTTGAGTTTATACTCATTTTACTTAGAATTTCACAAGGAATTCAATGTTGCATTCAGAATGGTGATCTCAGCAATGGATCTGAGGGCCTATGACAGAAGCCAATGTTTGTCATTAATGTTTGGCATGAACTTTGAGGCATCCTTTCACATGTCAGAAGGTGATCATGTTTATACTCTAAAGTTGCAAAATTTCAAGATGAAGATGTTGATATGGAGTATGTTATAGTTTGAGTAGCATAATTCAGATCTCATGGTTAGATCTCACATTTGACAGTGATTGTATAGCACACTTTATGAGGCAAGGTTACACTCCTTAGAAAGTGGTCGACTTTACAGTCAAAATTCACAAAATGATGAGATGAATGTGATGGGGATGTGTTAGCCATGTTTTGAGAAACACTATGATTGCCTTGGCATGAGAATTGATGTAAGCTTTATGCATTTATGGTTTTTGTCTCTTTTTGGATATTGTAAAGGGATGAATGTATGTTGTAGGTTTTGGTGATCTTTGTATGAAGCAGCAAGGTAGCAAGATCAGAATCATTGCATGGAATTCATCATTGATCCTTTGCATACAAACTGAGGTGGTGTGGTGCTGAGAAAAGACCATTTTGACACTTCATTGGAAAGTAGTCATGTTTGTATTCATTGGTATCATAATTGCAAGACTAGTATGATGATGATGAGTATAATTTTAATCTGAATAGTGGATTCAAGGGGATATGTTGCCACTTCTTGTGAGAGAACCCATTTTATGCTACAAGCTTGTGAGATATCATCCCATTAAGAGGATATCATGTCTTTGTAGGAGAGATATCACCACTTACTTGTGAGAATCAACTCTCGGTGTTGTGTATGAGAGCATCTCTTCAAAGTCTCCAATGTTGTGGGGATTCTACTGCCACTTGATGATGTGGGAATTCATCCCTTTGTAAAGGAGAGCATCTTTGAAGAAGAGAATGAAGTGGTTCATGGATTCTTGAGCCTAGAGATGTAGTCCACACTGGATGACCTCTATTATCAAACTTTTATGTGCATTTAATTTATGGTCTCCTTTATGTTTCTTCTTCTTTAAGTGTTTGCATACATTGTTTTTGCATGCTCTTTCATGCAATTATGATAAAATCAATTGAAGAAAAGATCTTGGATACTGTCAATAAATCAGAGATTTTGGATTACCTTCCTACATGCTAGATCAAGAAGAGGAATAGGTCCTACCTTATGTGGAGGATTTGGCACTAGATTCTCAGGCAGGGTTGAAAAAGATATATTTTTAGAGAAGAGGTCCAAAACTACAAGACAGGGGCAGCATGACCTTTGGAAAATTAGGTTGAAAGGGAAACTTCCATACAAAGAAAAATCGTACACCATAGAGAAGGTGGAGGAAACTTTTCCTCACCTCATTCAATAGAAGATTTTGGGGAACAAAAGCCTCCCAAAATGGGAAGGTGTGATATGGGTTGCATCATTATATTGTTTCTCATCCATCTCAATGCTTTCAGAGTGGAAAAAGTGGAGGAATCATCTCATGGGACCGTTTTTTATCAGTGGGGCCTAGTTTGGAAAAATAACGTTAGAAACCTTCCGAGAGCGTTTTGAGGCATCAAACAACATTTTTAAGGGAAAAAATTTTCCACTCTAGTGCCACACATTTTTTTTTTTACACACACAAACCTTTCAACAACACAAGAATCACATCAATCAAAGTCAGTATGTAAAAGTTATGCCACTTAGAAGTTGGCGTTCCTATTTTCACCACCATAGTTCGAGAGGATGCCATGTCAGCCCCCATTATTCATGATAAAAGGGGCTAGCCATGTGATTATGATATAGAAGACTCTAGAAGATTCTATATTTTAACTTTAGATAACAGTTGAGGTAGTCAAACCTAACCACTAGTAGGCTATCGTGTTGTGTTATAACCAGACCACTAGGAGAAAAAGGGGTTCCATTCTTTCGAGTCCATTTGTTCCATAGATGAGAAAAAATAGCCAAGAGGGATAGGAGGTATAGAAGACAAAGAGGATTTGTGCATTTTAGCAACCCATGGGCCACAAACCATACTTCTTTGTACTCATAACCATATTTCCTTTGAAAAACCCATGTTTGCAATAAATTGGAAACTATTCTTCTAACTGATGCAATTTATTTGTCTTATGTTATTTAATTAACAACAAATAATGAATATCTCACTATTGCAATCTTCACAATTAAAAATAAATGTTACGGAAAATAAATTAGGAACTAAGAAATAGAAGCACACACATAAAATGACACCAATATTTTGACTAACGTCCCCAGAAAAACCCCGAAGGTAAAACCGGTGCAATAGATGAGGGTTTGTATTTTATTATCTTCAATCAATTAGAGTGTACATAGATCTTCTTTTAAACACTGACAAAGCTTGGAAAAAATTTCTCCACCACTCCAACTGGTAGATTGACCTATAAACCCCCTGTTTCCCTTGCAAAATCAAACTTGATCTCCTCTAGTAAATGTATACAAAAAATGTTGTTGTGCAAGATACGCACTAGCTAGAAACTGATATTCTATTGATCATGCACTCCTTTGATGATCCTACACTCACACTATGAAACTTTCACTATCCTCTGGATTTGATCCCCGACAACTGGAAATACGATCTGTTGCCCAGATCTGTGCACTGGAGAACTCACACCCACTGGTACGACCTTCCTGCAAAATAAATCATCCTTCCCTTTGACTCTTGAAATATATGGAAATCCTTCCCTTTGACTCTTGAAATCTATGGAAATATGCCTTCGAAATCTCTCTCCAATTTCTATTGAACCCTCTCACTAATTCTATACTAACTCAAACTCTTCCCTCGATAAATACTAGACACTTGGAAATTCACACTGCCCTGCTCTCTTGCTCCTTCGATGTGTCTTCTCCAAGCCCCATTGACTTGCTCCTATAATTATCTCACTAGAGCACCAATGGCCAAGATCTCATCATGATTTATGGCTCAAATCATCTTAGACTCTGTCAAATTAGTTTTGAGAAGTCTCTAGAGTGAAAGTCAATTTCCTTAATTAATACACTATAATTAACTAGTTTTCCTAAGTGAAACTTAGGAAATATTTAAATGATGGCTAATTAATTTAATTAAGGTGTTTCAAAATCATATCTCACGAAAACATTTCTGGGTATTGGATATCTCATGTTCCTTAGTCTCTATGACACCTAAGAGGTTAGAACACTTGTCTAATGCTACCATAATATCCAAAAACTAACACTCCCTCTTACCGAGGAAGGTGTTCTCTTATCTCCATCAATCAACTCTACATACTTTAGTCAGACTAATCATGTTGTTGGTGTCTAACATTTGTTACAACTTCTTTCTTCACATGGCACTAATCTAACTCCCTATCACTAGAAATCATTGTGAAGAAACCAACACCCTAAAATTGTCCATCAACTATTGTGCATACTTTGATCTCACATTGTTGATGCCTCTGCACTATTGTTGCTACTGTATATGTGTTGCTGCCATCTCTACAATGTGTACTGATCTCTTCAAATTATGAAGTTGGAAGCTTCCATAGGGATTATCCCTCTAAATCTAGACTCCTTTTGAGTCTAGATCTCCCAGTGGGAAATCACTCTAGCAAGAATTGCATCTTCACCCTGCAACTGAGTAATTCACATTTCCTGTTCTACTGCAACTATCTTTGCATTGTCTCTCAAGTAGTGACTGCAAATAGCTCTACTGACATTGATCCTCCTACTACTTAATAATGTGGGACACCTTAGCAAATGTATTGATCCATATGAGGAATACACAACAACTATATATGATCTACTTGGTTATATATATACCTCTTGTTGCTCCTCCTTAGGATCCTACCCAATCTTGGCATACTAGAGTGTCATACACCTCTTCCATCTGAGGATAATGTTGCAAACATCGTGAAACCATCCTCCATCCTAGAAGACAAATCTTAGATCTCACTCCAACTAGAAAATAAATTTGGAAACAATAAGTTTCCTCTGCAAAAACCAACTTAGCCTCCTTCTACAAACTTACACACACTTCTTGCAATTCACACTGAATCTTGTAGCTCACAATAGATATTGCAAATCATCCTGGAAACTGAGAATGTTGCCAAAAAATTGTTCCAGTGAATACACTACCTCCCTTTGTCCTATGAAGCTACTTGCACCTCCTTTGACAAGTCTTATGACAATTGGAAATGGAATTACTACTTTAGATATGAAAACTAGGAAAAATGGCTATTTTGTTGCTTGCTTCACCTTTCTTTGCAGAATGATTTATGCCTTCTCTGACTCTAAGAATACTGGATAAATATTCTAGAAATCACCTTCTCCTTTTGAAAAACTAACTCAGCCTTCCTCTGTTACACACACTCCCCCTAGAATGTGCAGATAAGATCCTTCACTAACATATTTGTTCCTACACTAGCCTCAGGTGACCTTCGCAAAAGTCACATTGCCTACAATTTCCTTTTCGGAAACTCACATTATTGGCCCTGAAACTCACATTGGATAACTAGAAAGTCTATATGGCCTTATATTGTTGGAATTTAGATCTCCTTTCCCTAGCTAGAAAAATTGGAAACCCTCTGTGAAATTCTCCATGTGTGCATTCCTCTTCCTTCCTTTTGTAGATATGCTACTGCAAACCCCCATTGTAATTTTCTACACCCAAATATACTCTTTGAACTAACTAATTTGATCACTGGAATTACTTCCCAACAATACCATCACTTGTTGCCACAAATCTGAAGCAAAATCAAATTTTTTCTCCTCCTGGATCTGAAAATCGATTTTCTACTCCTCTGCAAATCGAACCCTGGCTTGGTCTATGAAAATTTAGATCCTATGTTTCAACTCTCCCTCTGAAATTGCAAAATCTTACTTGCTCCACATCTGAGCCTCATATCTTATCAACATTACTCTGATACCATGTGAAAAATACACGATTGCAATAAACTAAAAATTATTCTTCTAAATGATGCAATTTATTTACCTTTTGTTATTTAATTAACAACAAATAACGAATAGCTCATAACTTCAATCTTCAAAATTAAAAATAAACATTTTGGAAAATAAATCAGGAACTAAGAAATAGAAGCACATACATAAAATGACACAAATATTTGGACTAACGTCCCCAGAAAAACCTCAAAGGGAAAATTGGTGCAATAGATGAGGGTTTATATTTTATTATCTTCAACAGATTAAAGAGTACATAGATCTGCTTACCAAACACTGGTAAAGCTACAGAATATTTTATGCACCACTCCAACTAGCAGATCGACATGGAAACCATTTTTTTCCCTTGCAAAATCAAACTCAGCCTCCTCAAGTAAATGCACACAAAAAACATTGTTGCGAGAAATATGCACTAAGTCAAAACTGAGATTCTACTAATCCTCCACTCCTTTAGTGATCCTGCACTCGTAATAGGAAACTCTCACTATCCTTCAGATTTGATCCCCAACAACTAGGAATACTATCTACTACTCAAATTGACGCATTAGAGAACTCACACCCACTGGTATGACCTTCCTATAGAAGAAATCAGCCTTCCCTATGACTCTTGAAATATGTGAAAATATCCCCAGGAAATCTCTCTCCAATTTATGTTAAACCCTCTCACTGATGCTCTGTTGGCTCAAACTCTTCCCTCATTGAATACTACACACTAGGAAATTCTCACTGCCCTGCTCTCTTTCTCCTTCGATGCATCTTCTCCAAACCCCATCAACTTTCTCTTATAATTCTCTCACTATAGCACCAACAGCCAATATCTCATCATGATCAATGGCTCAGATCATCTTGGACTTCATCAAATTACTTTTCATAAGTCTTTAGAGAAAAAGTAGATTTCCTTAATTAATACACTTTAATTAACCAGTTTTCCTAAGTTAAACTTCGGAATTATGTAAATGATGGCTAATTAATTTAATTAAGGTGTTTCAAAGTCATGTCTCATGAAACCATTTCTGGGTATTTGATATTTCATGTTCCTTAGTCTCTCTGAAACCTTATAGACTAGAACACATGTCTGACGCTACCATAATATCCAAAAACTAACATTTCCATTCAAAGAAAGAGAGTGGAGCAGCCTCACCTTCCACCTAGGTTTTTGTCTTAAAAGGGTTTCCCATATCATATATTGTGACAAATGTGTGTGTGATATTTTATTTCATTGTTCTCTATTTTTTTCATAATTTTAACTTCACATGCATGCACTATTAACAACAAATCTACAAATCCAGAAATCTAATAAAATTGTAATAGTGTAGAATTTCATATTTTGAATATAATTTCATCAAATATGTTTTGACTAAATTCCCAGTGGAATATCCATGGCAGTTTACAAATCGACCAAAAACTAGGATATTTGTAACAGGAATGAGTAATGTTCTCAAGATCATGGTAAAGAACCCTTGCAACAAAGAGGTTTCATTAAAAGTGTTCCAGCTGACGTTGGAAGGAAGTAGAGGATAAATGAAGTCCTCAAGAGAGGTGAAGAGAAATAGTGAGATTCTCAGGAGGTGAGTAGAGTGAAACAGTCAAGAAGAGAGAAGGAAGCTCAAGAGGCTCCAGAGGAGGTGAACCTGGGATACCAAAAGGCCAAGACCAGGAGAGTGAAGCATTGTAAGGTTTTGTGGAGGCTCATTCACAGCTCATAGTGAGAATGGAAAATCTCATAGAGAAGGAGAAAGAGATTACTAATGATAGTCATGGTAAGGGTTCAAATTAATCCACAAAAGAATGTAGAAGGATACCAAAGTAGATGGCACCAAGAGAAAGAAACTGAGTGATGAAGATTTTGTTGAATGGTCTTGTCATTGATGTCAACATTTGTTAATGAATGCTCTTAATATTTGTCTGAATTACATCAAGTTTGAAGCTCCACTGAAAGGATGGCCATAAACCCTAGCTCTAGGGTATTGGTTCCCTGGACTAAGGACATACCCCACTCTTATTGATGGTTTTTGAAGAATCAAATCAATGTATTTTCCTTAGAAATCATCCTTGATGGATTCTCCTCGTTAGTATGTTTCTGGTGGTATGTAGTACACCACGAAAGGCCTCACAGTTTGTGAGATATGCCTACTTGAAGATGAAGGACCCGTCCTGTGGGATAAAACCCCAACACCATGATGATGATGCATGGAATTAGAGATTGGCCTAAGGCATAATTTATCCATGGAAAAACACTAAAGGGAAATCAAATCAAATGAAGTTTAATTAAAATTAAAACTAAAAGGGAAAGTAAATAATTAATTAATTAAAGTATAAAATGGTTAAAAAGAAACATTATTAAAAATAACGGGTTACCATTATTTTTTAGACCTCCAAAATGTTATCAAAAGTATAAAAGATATCAATCCTATTGAAATTAAACTAAAATTATTAAACTAAAATGTCTCCCTAACCTATGATATTTGTTACCCTAAATCTAGGAGTTTTATGTGTCATAAAATCCCTCCCATAGTTTATAAATATGCCACCTGTCCTTAAACGAATGTAACAATGAAATGAAAAATCTTTGGTGATCTATCTCTAAAAAATTTTACCCTTATGAAGGCGTTGAAAATCTAAAGAAGGGTAGGGTTTCGTTATACCTGATTTGGTATTTTCTTGGGCACATGATTATTGTTGGCTCGATCTAATACTTGATGGTAGGATTCATCCAAAGTTCTATGTGGTTTTATGAGCAGTACAATAGTTCAAATCCTTGTCTCCACGACCAAAAACTCAGTAAGGAATCACACTTATATCATCTTTGTGTTTAAATAATAGCGAAGGATAAAGGTTTTTTAGTTCACTTTAAAGGGACAAATTCTAAATCAAGTTTTAGCTTGTAGTATTAGACATTTATGAATCTAATATAGTGCAATTAATCCTATTCTAAAGCTTTCATCTGTGATTCGTTTTTGACCTATGAGACTGTATTCTATTTGAAAATGTAACTATGTTCGATCTTCATTAATGTACTTGAGTCATCATGTAATGTACTTTTCAAAATAATAAAGAAAAGAATTATTATTATTATTATTGTGACTTATTAAAGCATGGGTTTCATGCTTGGGTCACCATGTTTTAGGTCAAAGTCCCCATTGAGGACTTCTAGGATTTATTTTGATTCAACAAAGTCATTGTAATTTTAAAGGGACCCTTTTTGGGCTTTTGAATCATGTAAAAAGTTTAAGTATTCAGTCAAATATTATTTATGTAACCTCCAAACCATGTCGGCCTAGAAGACAATCAAGTTGGCCTAAGGACCCTATTCGACCTCACATGGAGCCTATAAAACCAAGCTTATTGAATTCATTTGGAGCATCATTCTCACACACAAGTTCTATTTCTATTGTAGTTGGGAAGAAGTTTGAAATTCTCTTGTAGTTGGGAAGAAGTACGAAAATATCTTGTAGCTGGGAAGAACTGTGAAGTTCTCTTGTAGCTGGGAAAAGGTGCAAAGTCTATTGTCGAGAAGCCAAAGTGAATGTGAGTTTGGGGAGGTCTAAGGAGAAAAGGAAAATCGAAATTTGTGTGGTTCTCTTTCTCTGTTTCATGCTCTTGATTGGGATATCAAATTCTTCCAAGATTTTCTGTTGCCGGAAGCTGTCAGTTGCCCGTAAGTTGCTGCATAGTCGAAGTTGCTCGAAAGGGGTCAAAATTCTGGGAGGTTGACTTGTTGTGGAGGGAATATCTTGTCTTGGTATAGGGTGAAGAGTCTCAAAGAATACTATTGAAAGGAAGAATTTCTTGACTGAGTTTTCCCCTCGAGGGAGGTTTTTCCTTAGCATAGTGCCTACATATGGTGTTTATTGTTTTATGTGTTGTTGCTTTGGTAATTGTTTGATGAACTAAAAGAAAGAAGATATAAATAATTGTAATAATAAGAAACATCACAAGTAATTATCAAGAACAATAATATCTTTCTGCCTTTCTGATTTTTTAACATGGTATCAAAGCTTTGGTGAAGAAGGAATAAAAAGGCAATCTCAAGCACTTGATCAAGGAACCATTCAAAGGGACTATCTTAGGGAAGGAGTCTACTATATTCAAGGAATATGTCTAACACAATCAAGGGAGAGAACAAACTTGAAAGGGCCTCTAACTTCATGTCCTAGAAGAAGAGGATTTATCTAATAGTTGAAAAGAACAAGGTACTGGACTTGGTAAGAGGAAAAGTAAAGTAGCCTACAGAGGATTCCAGTGATGCTGAAAAAGTGAAATGCAGGGAATTGGAATTGGTGGCCATGACTAATGGTATAAGTAATAAAGGAAAAACTTGTCCCATTCATATCTAACATCGATCATGCTCGAGAAATGTAGGAATTCTTGTCGAAGTTATTCACTGTTAAGAACATTGGTCAAGTAGCTAGTTTGAAGAATGAGTTAAGGAACATGAACATGACTAAATAAGGGATTGTGGCAACCTTATTTATGAAGATAGCAAGACTTAGGGACGATCTCTTGGATATTTATGAAATTTTTCCAGACAAAGAACCTGTGATCACTGCTCTATTAGGATTTTCACCCTCTTGGGTGCGTTTGTTGCAGGTCTCAATAGTTGAAAGGTAGCTCCCACCTTTGAAGAACTATGAACTGCTTGTAGTCAAGAAGAACTAAGGATATCAATGGTTTCCAATTCTAAAGGAGTATTGAATGCTTATGTTTCTAAAAATAAATGAAAGAGATCAAAATTACCAAGGAGGGTCACTACAAGAGTAATTGCCCTGACAGTCTGTTGAGGGCCCCGAAATCAGGTCAACGACAAGGGGGATACCCACCCGGTCGGGAACCTGGTTGGCGGCTCCTTGCCCGTTTGGTGTAGCGGGTCCGACTGGGGATAATGGGACCAGCTTCCCAATCTAAAAGATGTGTGTGTGTGTGTGTAGATTTTGACGATGCTAATCTAAAGGTAATTTTAAGCTAATTTAATTCTAGACTCTAAACTGACTCTATGCTACTGTAATCTAACAAAAACAACACATCTAATCTATACTAACCCGGGGTAAAATTATTTCATTATGCGATCTAAAAAGATTTCATACAACAACTGGTAATAAAGATCATTCAGCTATCATAAGAATATAAATCAATTAAGATAAACCATTCTGCATAAGAAGTTAGGCAGAATAGTTGTGAACAGCATATCGTATCATCAGTTATTCATATGTCAAGCACAAACAAATGACTCCACCGTACAAAAGTGCCAAATGGTAACCCACACATTCATACATTAACATGTAAACAACTCAGTTGTATATCACTCTAAGAATATGAGCAGAAATTAATCAAGAGATAAAAGTACCATTTATGACTGATTTCACTCACAAACTTCAAGCAATAATGATTTATCTCTACTTACTTCTAACATCTACTAAGAGTACAGAAGTGCAACATCAGTAGCAGACATTAAAATGTAAACATAAATAAATCTCGATCCATCCATTCATCAAAAACCCCCTCCGAGGGTGCAAAAGTGCATGTTCTGAGGACAAGTTTTTTGACAAATTTTCAGACCCTTCTCCAAATTCCATGAGAAGGGTTAAATACTACTAACTAACTAATCTTAATTACACAAATTTAGGAAACGGCTTCAAATGACCGCCCTTTTACTAAAACAAATTTATTTCTAAAAATTGAATCTAATTTCTAACCGTTTCTGTATCTGCTCCTTAGTGTTGTAAGCAATGCAAGGTTCGCCTGGAAAGAGTCGGCTGGTTGTCTTTTCCTTTTGCTCGAGTGATAAAAGTAGAAATAACAAAAGCTGGCACCTCTTTCTGACAAACTAGAAGATATTTTTGAAAATCTTCCTCTGGCTGGGTGTTTTTTGCTGTGTGTATACCTAGTATAACCCAGATTTCTTTCAAACTGATTGTGCTGTTGCTATTTCAGTTTCTGGCCGTGTGAATGACTCGATGAGTTAGGGATTTCGTTGCCTGAACAATCTTACGTATTGAAAATTGATTCCGTTCTTTGTTCCAGGATTTTCTGAAGCATCATCCCTTTTCAGCATTTTTCTTTTTGCTTTATCCAATCAGAGCTTCAGGACCTTTTGCAAACATGCTTCTTTTGTGCGCCTTTGACTCTGAGTCTTGGATAGTCTATTTTCATCAATTCCTGTTGAGTGATACTCTAGAATCTGCGGCCCTGCTGCATGCGGCATTCATCTGCAAAGGCATCTCCTCTCTGTTCTTCTAGTATTGGCGCTTTCCCTTTTTCCTTGGATGTTTCCTGCATATAGATTTATATTAGTTGCTGCCTTGCAGTTCACGCAAAGGAAAAGAGAATTGACGAAAAGATTGACATGAAAGCTTTAAGTTCTAATGAATGCACAATCATGGCGCTCATAATGACTTGACTCTTTGAAAAATGCAACACGATCATCTTTGGATACTCAGGCGTGTAATCATTAATTTTCCTTAAGGTGCGCGCTCAATTTTGGGTTCACAGATCATGCCGAAGAAACTTTGCGATGAGTGGTTTCTGCGATTCATATCGCAGCAATTCATAGTCTCATTCGTCGCAGATCGCAAATCGCAAGATCGCAGTTTGTAGGATCGCAGATCACAAATCGCAATATCGCAATATTGCAATTTTCATTTGCTCATTGTGTGCTGCTTTTGCGACGTTTGCGATATGCGACGTCGCATATCGGCCGTCGGCGATTCCTTTTTGTTTTCTTTTAAGGGCACTTTCAAAATATGCGATGTGATGAATTTCGCATCGCTTCTTTGCAGCTTATTTACGCGCATAGGAAAACACTTCACTCTCTCTTTGCGATGCGATATAGATTTTAGGGAGTTAAATACAAAAATTTTGGTAAAAATATTTTTGGGATTTTTTGTTAAGGGTCCCCCTTTGCTTGATGTTATTGCTAATATCAAACAAAGAGGGGGGTTGTTGGCGACCACAACAATGGCGATTCACTGTGAAGAACTAGTTATCTCTGCTTTTCTATTGACATTTCCACTTCCGAAACAGAAAAATTTTCATATGTCTAAATTTTGTTATGGATAGATAGAGTAGATTACCCCTTATCCTGTCAATGATACTTTGTCTCAACCCTTCTTTTATTCTAATTGTCTGCTTCCTTAGGCTTAGTTCTTGCATTCATACCAGACATTACTTGGTCCTTTAAAAAAAAAAAAAAAAAAAATAAGGTCTTCTCTGCGTACTGGCTTTAAACTATGCTCATTTGTCGTAGGTAGAGCCTCTGCTGCCCGCAAGCGTCCATAGCCTCGACAGGGTTACCATGTTATCCAACAATGATCCTTTTTCCTGCTTGAAGTTATTTACAGCATTTCAGAGAAAAATCCTTTTTGACACTTTTTCCTTTTTTATTCTCTAAAGAACAATGTCTTGGTTTGGTGGCCAAATTATGACACAGTCATTCACTTGATTTACACTTTTGTTGAACAAGCTGGCTCGTGATGAGACCCCTTGTCTTTTGATTGTAACAATCTTGAGTCGTTGCCCTGTTTTGATAGACAGTTTTGGCAAAGTCAGCAAGTTATAATATCTGTGATCATGATAAGCCGGCTCGTGATGAGACCTCTTATTCTTTGAGATATAGTGTTTTCTCGGATTGTTTCTCTGAATGCTGCGGTTTCCTTTAGCAGGGAGGAAGTCATTGTTTTTCCTTAAGAAAGCTCTGGACGATAATAATAGAGTTTTGAAAACAACAGCTTTGCAGAGAATATTTATTTTATTATTGATGATACCTTTCATTGTGCTGGCATAAATTTTTTTTTTACCAAAGGTTGTTCTCATCAAAGTTTTTTGAGAGTTTGAAACTAATATCATTTTCAGGTTAAAGTTAACTCTATTTGTCAATAATAAAAATCAAATTTTTCGAAAAGTTTTGTTATTTGTACAAGTGAAATCAAAATCTGATAGAGAGTTAGGGTGCTCTTTCATGAATCCTTTTCAATGATCATTTACAACCGGTTTTATTTATAAGAAGGAGAAAAAAAAATAAAAATAAAAAAGAACTAAAACTATCCTACAAAAATAGAAGAATGATCTTCTTATGGAAAATACATTTTAAGAATCTGTCCATTCACAGGCAAAGAATCTCTTCTACCTGCCAAATCCTACAACACAAACGTCGATGGGCCTATGACTTCTACAATCTGAAAAGGACCAAGCCACAGCTTCTGAAATTTCGTATGTTTGCCCTTTTCTTCATGAGCCTTATCCCATTTCAAAACTAAATCTCCCATCTGAAAGTTCTTTCTGGTTATGATGGCTGAGTCAAAAGAGGATTTTATTAGCGCTTGGTGGTGAGCATGGGTTTTCTTAGCTTGTTCTCGGCGTTCTTCTAGTTTGATTATCTCCATTTGTCTCAATTGCAAAGAGGAAGTAGATACTTCATCGATGTGTTGTACTAAAGACAAAGAGGGAATGACTAAGTGAGTTGGAA
The DNA here is from genome assembly GCA_031772625.1 of Pinus tabuliformis. NCBI lineage: Eukaryota > Viridiplantae > Streptophyta > Pinopsida > Pinales > Pinaceae > Pinus > Pinus tabuliformis. The sequence continues at coordinate 1,193,335,426 of CM062820.1, read as the reverse complement.
GAACCACTTCTTTCCCATAAACTAAATTAAAGGGAGAAGTGCCGATTGAAGCTTTCTTCGTGATTCTATCTGCCCATAAAGCATTTACCAGCGCTTTGTGCCAATTCTTTTGGTTTTGGTCGACTGTTCTTTTGATAATCCTGATTAGGTTTTTGTTTGTTGATTCAGCCAACCCATTACCTTGCGGATAGTAATTGGCAGAATATTTCAGTTTGAACCCTCTTTTTAGTGCAAACTCAGTCATTGCATTTCCAGAAAAGTATGATGCATTATCAAACATTAAGGTCATTGGCAATCCAAACCTAGTGATGATAAATTGATCTATGAATTCAATAATGTTTTCAGAATTAACTGTCTTGAGAGGAACTGCTTCTACCCATTTAGTAAAATAATCTATTGCCGTGAGGATATACCTATGCTGCTTAGAAGAGTGAGGAACGATCTCATCTATTATGTCCAAGCCCCATTGGTTGAATGGTTGCTCGATGTTAACCGGCTGTAGTGGCATGGACGATTTCCTTTGTTTCCTCGCAGAAGTCTGGCAGATTTGGCATTTCCTTATGTAATTGTATGAGTCTTTGAACAGCGTGGGCCAATAATATCCTGCACGTAAGATCTTATGCGCAGTAGCTTCTCCAGCATAGTGTCCACCTGCTGGTCCATCGTTGAGTTCCTGCAAAACCTTCTCGGCTTCAGTTTTCTCAAGACACCTAAGAAGTATAGAATCATAATTCCTTTTAAACAGAACATCATTTATGAGCTGGTATTGTTTAGCTTTCAACCTCAGAGCTCTTTTCTTGGTGTGATCCAGGTGTGATGGAGCATACCCGTTCTTAAGATAATAAATGGTGTCCGCATATAATGATTCTGCATCGTTTAGGCTTACATCATACATGTGTACCTCTTCAGATGAGTCCTCAGGAATTTGCGATGCTCCAGCTAACATCTTACATAAGCCTTGACCCCTTACGATGGTTGCTCGTTTGATCTCAAGATTGTATTCTTGCAGAGCGGTAATCCAATCTGCTCTCTTTTCGCCCACATCTTTCTGTACCAAAAGGTTTCTTACCGCTGGAAATGGTACTACGACTTTGGTATGGGCTTTAAGTAAGAAAGGTCTGAAATATTTTATCGCTTTGAAAATGGCATATGCATGTTTCTCCACGTCTGAATAATTGAGTTCAGCACCTTGTAAATTCGAGCTAAAGAATGCGATTGGAGCTTCTGCCTTCTCTTGATTTACTTGAGTCAAAATCATGGCATAAGATTTCTCTGAGGCAAAAGTGTATAAGATGAAAGATTCTGAAAAATTTGGGGTAGCTAAAGATGGAGCATTGATGATAGCTTGTTTGATCAAGTTGAATGCTTCGTGCTCATCTTGACCCCATTTAAAATTTGAATTCTTTTTTATCATATTTTGTAAAGGAGAAATAATACGTGAAAAATCCGGGACAAACCTTTTTACAAAATTGATCTGTCCAAGGAAAGATTGCATGGCCTTTTTGTTATGGGGTATGGATATTTCATAAATTTCTTTGATTCTGTGAGGTTCAATGTGAATACCAGATTTTGACACTATGAATCCAAGCAATTTCCCTTCACTTAATGCGAAAAAACATTTCTTTGGGTTAAGTGAAATCCCATACCTTAAGCATCTTTGAAAGATTTGTTTCAAATCTTTGAGATGGTCACTTCGCTTCTTGGAGTACACTGTTATATCATCCAGGTAAATCACTACCGATTTATTGACTAAACCTTTAAACACGATGTCCATGGCTCTCTGAAAGGTAGCACCGGCATTGATCAGACCAAATGGCATCTTCTGATATGCGTATGTGCCCCATTTGGTTCGGAATGTGGTTTTCAACTGATCATCGGGATGTACCAGCACTTGATTGTATCCTGAAAATCCATCCAGGAAATACATTAATTCTAAGCCCGCTACTGCCTGTAGTATTTGCTCCATAGGTGGGAGGGGAAAATTATATTTCTGACAGGCTTTGTTGAGATTCCGGAAATCAATACAGATTCTAATATCTTCGTTTTTCTTCCTAATAGGCACCATATTGGATACCCATTTGGAGTGTCTGACGGGGAAAATTATTATGGCTCTCAACAATTTATTTAGCTCAGTCTTTATCTGATTTTCTAAGTTGGGGTGGACTTTTCTGAGCTTCTGTTGGACAGGTTTTTCATTGTCAATCATAGGGATAGTGTGTTGAATGATAGAAGTGTTGTATGTTTTCAGCTCATCGTAATTCCACGCAAAAACGTTTTTGTATTGTCTCAGAAGACGGATATATGCTGATTTTCCTTCAGGGGCTAGGCCGTGGCCTAGATTAACGTTTTGCGGCTTCTGATCGGTTCCTAGGTTCACTAATTCATAGTTCAGAGTTGAACTGTAGATTTTAGAATTGGCAGACCTTTTAAACCAACTTTTCAAATCATATAAATCTTCTAACTTAACCACCGATTTAGGTATAGCATTATCAGTGCTATTTTGCTGAATTTGGTGATCATGATGGTCTTCTCAATTATTTGATTTGAATAGGATCCTTCAGAAGTGAGGAAATTTACAATGTCTGGATCATCGTTGAATACTCTCCAGTTGGTGATGTTGTCAGGGATGGATGGTCTAAAGATTAATTCTATTGAAAACCTATCGGGACTAAAATCTTCGGAGGGAATCAGTCTAGAGGCTACGTTAGCTAACAGGTCTGCGCTCGCATTTTGGAGTCTTGGGATTGACGAAATATTGAATGCTATGAAATGTGAAGTCAGATCTTGTACTAAATATTGATAGTGCTTTAAATGACTTGACATGAAATGTATGGTGTTACGTACCTGTTTGACGACAATTTCGGAATCTCCAAAGACTTGAAGATACTTAACATTCAACCCGATTTCTTTGTGTAGGCCTTGCACCAAGGCTTCGTATTCTGTTGTATTGTTTGTGCAATCAAACTCAAGTCTGCATGTAAACATGATCTTGTTCCCATCTGGGTTAATCAGAACGCATCCTGCTCCTGCTCCCTCGTTAGATTTAGAGCCATCAAAATATAATTTCCAAAATAAAGATGTATTTACAGAATTATCTAAAAAATTAAAACACTTTGAATCATCAGTTTGGAAAAAAATTTCAACTTGGGACACAACTGAATTTTCTAAGTAAGGTGAGGTGTGAGCATTGAAATTGCCGAGGAAAGAATCTACCGAGTAATTGCCTATGATACTGCTGTTGTATGCTATTGCTTCGTTCTCTCCTTCCAATTCTGTCACTATGTACTTTTGGTGCAATTCTCGTTCAACCTTTATTTGATTGGGTTTACCATTGTAGGGTAACCACATGTGCGACCAGTTGGTTGAGAAATATCCATGGAGTTTCTCGGACCAATCCCTGCTAAGAATTAAACCATAGAATTCAGGGATATCGGCTACTAGAATGTCGATAACCTGACATACTTTCGGGCTAGACGACAATCTTATGGTCACCTGGTTAAGTTCACCAATCACTTCGACTTGAGATCGATCAAGTTGAACTATGCACACTGCGGATTTCTGAGGCTGAACATTCAATTTGGCACATATTGATCTGGGTAGAATATTCGTTGAAGCACCATAATCAATCAAGCAATTGTGCACGTTTTTATTGAAAATTTCATAAGTGAGAAGAAAAGGAGGAGTATGGGATCTTGACCTTCCTCCAATCAAGGCAATGTCATTCGGATCAATCTTATTGATCATGTTGGTTGGAGGTCTTCCCATGTTGTGGGAAGCTACAGCTGTAGGTAAGGATGTAGTAGGCACGGCATGTAATTCTTTCATCATTATTTTCTGTTGATGTTTCAATTTTCTCAATTCGTACAGAGTGATATTAGCCCTAGTATTTTTCATGTCATCGATAATGTTATACTCCATTTCATCCGACACTATCAGTGTTCTTGATGGAGGTGCTTGATCTGATTGGACTGGGCTAAATTGGGTCGCTCTAGCAGTTGTTTTCTTTGTTGCGACCTTATCTTTTGTTGCAGGGTCTGCGCCCTTCTTTTTAGGGGTAGTTTGGGGAGGATCAAGTTGATTTTTGCTTCGTGTGCTAACCGGAAATGCTTCTTGATCCTCTTCTTATGGGAGGATGAAATCCCACATTCCTTGTAGTTCCACAACTTCTTCATCATCGGTCTGCCCTTTAGTGGTATTCTCTTCTTCTTCTTCTTCTTCTTTAGATTCGACGTTTGAGACAGCATTGGGTGGTTTCACCTCCATGGGAGGGTTTCTTTTAAAAGATCTATAGGGCCTTTTTGAAGAAGTTTCTGCTACTTGTTTTCTTATGTCAATCATCTCGTTGGACATGGCCTTTAACACCTTTTGTAATCCTTCCATATCGAAAGGATCCTTCGTTTGCTTCTTCTTGGTGTCTTCTTTGAAAGAGATCTTCTTAGATTTGCGTTCTTCTATTGCAGATCTCTTTTCTAGGGCAACTACGCGTTTTTCTACTGCCAACGCCTCAGTTAAGTTTTCAACTAAGGTCGTCTTGTTTGCCCTATCTATGAAGATAGCCAAATTTGATGGTAAGGCCGTGATGTACCATTCACATCTTACTTCCTCGCTGGGTTGAGAAGTAGCGGGAATTTTGTTGAGGATCTTATTGAACCGTAAATTGAAATCTTTAATGGGTTCTCTAGCCTCAGCTTTAAGATTAGATAGGTCATTGATCAATGTCACTGTTGATCTGTCATTGCCAAACTTGGTGAGGAATTGACTTTGAAAAATGTCCCAGCTTGTGATGGACCCGGAAGGTAACGAAAAGTACCATGACCCGGCTGTTCCTTGCAATGTGTAAGGAAAAAGTCGGACGAAAGCATCTTCGTTAGTAACTCCGTTGAGATTAACAGAAAGCATGAAATTATTGATATGCTCTTCAGCTAGCATGCCTGTTTCTGGATTGAATTTAGGTAGCCACTTCTCAGGATGGGCTGGTATTGGGCTCAGGGGTGGAGGCATTAAAACCGCCCCAGGATTGTTCCATGGAGACTGGGCCATCGTTGAGCCGCTAGTTAATGAGAGTGCAAAAGACGATCTCTGATGCTGAGAAGATGAAGGTATTATGATCTTTGATGTTTGAAGAGGAAGTGTTGTGGAAGATGGATGAGTGATTTGGGATGAGGATGTGGGTGGTTGACTTCGCGGTGAGGATGTTGAAATGGACGAAGTGGATGAAAGAGTCTCACGGTCAGACTCTAGTGGTGCTTTCCTTGCTCTTTTCCTAGTAGGGAGAGGGAGTACACTTGGTTGAATACCAAATTTTTCACTCTTCAATCTGGTCAGAGGATGAGCAGGATTGTACTGCGAAGTCACGCTGCTGTTAGATTTATCAGACCTATGAGAAAAAATAGAGAATCCCTGGATTTTACGAATCAAAGTTTGAATTTCAGGGGGTTCAATAATGAGTTGGTTTGATATATTGGAGTAGGTAGCAGTGGTGGATACTCGAGCGACTTCTAACTCCGGGTTTAACCGTAGTGGAGAAGTCGAGGGAGTTGATGAGGGTGATTTACTCTCAGAATGGCATTTAGATTTTGACTTGGTTGCCATTCATAGTTCGTGCCCTCCTTCTAGCGCCAAATATGTTGAGGGCCCCAAAATCGGGTCAACAACAAGGGGGATACCCACCCGGTTGGGAACCTGGTTGGCAGCTCCTTGCCCATTTGGTGTAGCGGGTCCAACTGGGGATAATGGGACCAACTTCCCAATCTAAAAGATGTGTGTGTGTGTGTGTAGATTTTGACGATGCTAATCTAAAGGTAATTTTAAGCTAATTTAATTCTAGACTCTAAATTGACTCTATGCTACTATAATCTAACAAAAACAGCACATCTAATCTATACTAACCCGGGGTAAAATTATTTCATTATGCGATCTAAAAAGATTTCATACAACAACTGGTAATAAAGATCATTCAGCTATCATAAGAATATAAATCAATTAAGATAAACCATTCTGCATAAGAAGTTAGGCAGAACAGTTGTGAACAGCATATCGCATAATCAGTTATTCATATGTCAAGCACAAACAAATGACTTTACCGTACAAAAGTGCCAAATGGTAACCCACACATTCATACATTAACATATAAACAACTCAGTTGTATATCACTCTAAGAATATGAGCAGAAATTAATCAAGAGATAAAAGTACCATTTATGACTGATTTCACTCACAAAATTCAAGCAATAATGATTTATCTCTACTTACTTCTAACATCTACTAAGAGTACAGAAGTGCAACATCAGTAGCAGACATTAAAATGTAAACATAAATAAATCTCGATCCATCCATTCATCAAAAACCCCCTCCGAGGGTGCAAAAGTGCATGTTCTAAGGACAAGTTTTTTGACAAATTTCCGGACCCTTCTCCAAATGCCATGAGAAGGGTTAAATACTACTAACTAACTAATCTTAATTACACAAATTTAGGAAACGGCTTCAAATGACCGCCCTTTTACTAAAACAAATTTATTTCTAAAAATTGAATCTAATTTCTAACCGTTTCTGTATCTGCTCCTTAGTGCTGTAAGCAATGCAAGGTTCGCCTGGAAAGAGTCGGCTGGTTGTCTTTTTCTTTTGCTCGAGCGATAAAAGTAGAAATAACAAAAGCTGGCACCTCTTTCTGACAAACTAGAAGATATTTTTGAAAATCTTCCTCTGGCTGGGTGTTTTTTGTTGTGTGTATACTTAGTATAACCCAGATTTCTTTCAAACTGATTGTGCTGTTGCTATTTCGGTTTCCGGCCGTGTGAATGACTCAATGAGTTAGGGATTTCATTTCCTGAACAATCTTACATATTGAAAATTGCTTCCGTTCTTTGTTCTAGGCTTTTCTGAAGCATCATCCCTTTTTAGCGTTTTTCTTTTTGCTTTATCCAATCTGAGCTTCAGGATCTTTTGCAAACATGCTGCTTTTGTGCGCCTTTGACTCTAAGTCTTGGATAGTCTATTTTCATCAGTTCCTGTTGAGTGATACTCTAGAATCCGCGGCCCTGCTGCATGCGGCATTCATCTGCGAAGGCATCTCCTCTCTGTTCTTCTAGTATTGGCGCTTTCCCTTTTTCCTTGGATGTTTCCCGCATATAGATTTATATTAGTTGCTGCCTTGCAGTTCACGCAAAGGAAAAGAGAATTGACAAAAAGATTGACATGAAAGCTTTAAGTTCTAATGAATGCACAATCATGACGCTCATAATGACTTGACTCTTCGAAAAACGCAACACGAGCATCTTTGGATACTCAGGCGTGTAATCATTAATTTTCCTTAAGGTGCGCGCTCAATTTTGGGTTCACAGATCATGCCGAAGAAACTTTGCGATGAGTGGTTTCTGCGATTCGCATCGCAACAATTAATAGTCTCATTCGTTGCAGATTGCAAATCACAAAATCGCATTTTGTAGGATCACGGATCGCAAATCGCAATATAGAAATATCGCAATATCGAAAATTTCATTTGCTCATTGTGTGTTGCTTTTGCGATGTTTGCGATATGCGACGTCGCATATCGGCCGTCGGCGATTCCTTTTTTTTTTCTTTTAAGGGTGCTTTCAAAATATGCGATGCGATGAATTTCGCATCGCTTCTTTGCAGCTTATTTACGCGCATAAGAAAATGCTTCACTCTCTCTTTGCGATGCGATATAGCTTTTAGGGAGTTAAATAAAAAAAAATTGGTAAAAATATTTTTGGGATTTTTTGTTAAGGGTCCCCCTTTGCTTGATGTTATTGCTAATATCAAACAAAGAGGGGGGTTTTTGGTGACCACAACACAGTCCAAAGAATAAGAATAGAGGAAGGGATTAGGTCAACTTTGTTGAAGAAGGAGATTCAAAGAAAGTCAACTTCGAAGAATCTGACATTAGGGACTTAAACTACTAAGTCCTTTACTTGAAGCTTTATATATCGTGTTTTGTATGTTTTATAATTTATATGTTTTTAAATATTTTGGAAAAGACATTTTTATTGATAATTTTGTAGGTATCCCTCAAGCTTTGGAGGGATCCCCCAATAACTCCCTAAGATAAGTATCTCATTTCCTTTCATTTTTGGTTTCATGTATTCATTTAGTTTTGATTATATTAAATACTAATCACCATTCTCCCTCTATTTTCTTGATTAGGAAAAACATATGCAAGGAGTATGAAGGAGGATCTCTCAAGATAAGGTTGGTCAAGGAACTAAGGTATGCTTTAAATACATTGATATTGAAAGGATTATTCATTTGATAATCTAATACTAACATTATTATGTTTAGCTATATTGAATCATGATGATTCTTGTTTTTTTTATTCATCTCTTGATAAATTTACCCACCCCACTCATAGTCTTAATTGATTATGTAGAAACCTAGACAGGTCCTGGAAAACCCTAATTGAAGGGTATGTTAGTGTGAATGTCTGAAAACCCTAAACTGCATAGCGATATTGTGAAATGTTATTTGAAGTTTTATTGATGATGTCATGTTTGGAATTTTGATAGGATTAGGAAAACCTATCTTAGGGTTGAATGATAAGGTCTAAATTCCCAAACCTTTGAAGTCTTGGTAAATGTTGGGTTTGTTATGGTTCTACATTGAAACCCTAACTCATTAGGGTTTGGTGGAATGAGTGAGAAAGATCCTTTCAATGTCTTAGAAATGATTTCCTTAGTACGGGTGTGTTTGTATAATCAAGCTTGTATGTCTAAATCTTATTTGATATTTTCTTTGAAGTTGGGTTTGACTAACACATGATATGAAATGTATGTGCATGATGATGAAATCTAGGCATCTATATATATGTCCTTTTTGGTTGAAACCCTAGCTTGGTCTAGGTCGGATGTATTAATGTACTCAGACATATGATATGCTTATGAATAATTATGAATTCCTAGATATATGTTTTGACCTAGTTATTAATGGTCATATGTCTTAGGACTTAATATAAATCCTTGTAGGAGATTCTACGATGATGATGTTTGGAAATCTAGGGTTTTGTTGCTAAACCCTAGTGATAGTTAAATTGTCTAGTATGTGTGATATAACAATCTGATCATTTAATGATTATTAAGATTATGAAAATGGAATTCTAGGGTTTTAGAGTTAAACCTTAGTCGAAGTAAAATCTCTAATGTATGATAATTTGAGATCTGTGTAAGAATTGTAGGAATTTACAGGGTAAGTTCATCAGATAGAACACCAAAGGACACCACTCACAAATAGATCACAGATCAATACACCAGTATTCTTGACGTGGTTAAAACCCTCAAAGAGGGAAAAAGTCCATGGCCTAAGCTAATGCGGCCACTTTAGGCAATTTATTAATAAAATAAAGAAAATTTACATAAGCCTCTCTCATGAATGGTCACCCTACAAATGACCCTCCATGCTCTTTAAATAGAGATCATGGACCAATCAGGTGTTAAGCCATGGATCAAGTGTCGATAATACCGAGGAGAGAATGAACCGTCAGATCACTTAATATCTAGAACATATCGTGACCATTGGATTGTAAGTTACAAAAGTACATAGTAAAGAAACAAACTTTACCTAACTCTACACTAGACCATGTTATACTTAACTATTTCCTATGTGTCTAAATATCCTAACATACCCCCTTAAGAACAACTTGGGGTAGGATTGAAGGATGTACAAATATGACACAATAGGAGAAGGAAGGAGGCATTAGAGCCTATCCCCCCTTAGCGACAAATTCCTGAAATCCAACCATAAATCAAATTTTAGTAAACTTCACCTCTGTGAGAACCTTTGTAAAGATGTTTGCAACTTGATCATCGCTTGAACAATATTGTACTTCAAGAACATGGTCCTGAATGAGCTTTTTGATGAAGTGCATGTGCAGTTCAATGTGTTTACTACACTGATTTTGGATTGGATCTTTGCATAGCTGAATGGCACTTTGATTATCACACCAAAGTGTAGTCTGATGTTGCTTCTAAAAGACAAACTCTAACAGGATCTGACGAAGCCACAGGGATTCCTTACTAGCTTCTACGACGCCATGATACTCTGCTTCTGCTGAAGAAAGAGAAATGGCACTTTATTTCTTACAAGCACATGTAATAGGTCTAGAACCAAGAGTGAACACACAACCTACAGTAGACTTCTGATCATCAGGTCACCAACCCAATTAGAATCAGTGAAACCAACCAATAGAGGAGATGCTTCTGAGCTGTAATGAATCCCAAACTAAATTGTACCTCGAACATAACGAAGTATTCTTTTAGTTGCTTTCTAATGACTTTCATGTGGGTTTTACATCAACCGAGCAATAAGGCCAATTGCAAAGGAAAGGTCAGGACCGGTATGGGTCAGATACAAAAGTTTGCCTACAAGTTGATGGTATAAGGTAGCATCATCTTCAGGGGAAGTACAAGTGACTGAAATTTTGACTCCAGATTGAAAGGGAGAAGGGGCTGGCTCACAGTCTTCCATGCGAAAGTGGCGTAGAAGATCACAGGCATACTTGGACTTGGAAAGAGAAATACCTTCCTTGGATTGCAAGACTTGAAGACTAAGAAAATAATGCAAGTGTCCTAAGTCTATCATTTCAAATTGCTTTTTAAGGTTGGACTTCACATGGTTTATAAGGTTGGGATCACTACAAGTAAGGATAGGATCATCAACATAAAGAACAAGAATGATAAGAGACTACCCACTTTCTTGGTGTAGACAGTATTGTCAGAATGACACCTAGAAAAGCCAGTATCTAAAAGAAAGCTATCCATTTTTGCATACCAAGCCCTAGGGGCTTGCTTGAGACCATAAATGGATTTCTTAAGCTGACATACAAGGCTAGAGTCTTTTTGTATAAATCCATGAGGTTATTCCATACAAATTTCTTCATGTAAGTCCCCATGCAAGAAAGTGTTGGCATTATGACACAGGCTTGGCACTATGGCACAGGTATTGTCCTTGATGGAAACTCACTTGGAAAATAACTTAGATGACAGTTCAAGCTCACAGGCTCTTAGAATAAAGGAAAAGGAGGTATACGCAAGTTCTCGTGTACCAAGCCATGTATACATGTGGATTCTCAAACCAAAAGGCGCGTATGCGTATACACACACTTTCATGCACAGAAACGCGCGTACAGTTTGGAAAACTTGGTTTTTGGTCCTTGGTATTTGGACCTATGGTTATGGACCATGGCATCTTGTCTGAAGTGTTGAACCCAGGTATTTGGACCCAGGTATTGGTTCTAAGTGGTTTTGGACCATGGTATTAAGTAAGGCCTAAGACTATAAAAGGAGGAGGAGATCATTAGGAAAAGATACTCAAGGATTAAATATCTTTTGAAGAGCAAAGATCTAGAATACTGGTCATTGGGTTATGGTGCATAGCTGGATTTGAATCAAGAAGGAACCTGAGTGCTAGAAGAAGGATAAGTTCTATTGATGGGTCAAGATCTTAAGGCTTGAAGAGAAGTATCTTTGTGTGATTTTGATCTTTTATATTTGGCGCATGACTTGATTTGTAAATCTGATGATCTGGGTATAACTAATGTTTGAATAGTTGAAAAGGGTAAATTATCTTTTACAGATTTGTATGCAGGTTCAGCATAGCAAAGGCGTGTATACACACTGGTTCGGTAATTCAAAATAGCATATATGCAGGTTTGCCTTAATATAGCATTGTATGCACGCAGGTTCTACATATTGAAGTAGCGTACGTCTCATAAAATATGTTTTAGCTACTTCTATTTATTGTTGCAGTGTTCTGGGTTCAGGATTGGTTTCTAGTTACTGTTACTGTATTCTGTCTACAGCATTCAGAGAAGTGATTGATTGATTCAGTTTTTGGTTGGTGCAAAGAAAATTGGTTGATGAAAATATATTTAATGTTTGATTGATGTTATTGATGGATCCAGTCTGAAAATTTATGAAACGTGGTCCCTGGAAGAAAAGAGAAGGTTGTAGCCTTCTGTAGGTCAGCACCTACGTACTAGTACATCAACTAGTACAAGAGCTAAGGGGGTTGTAGCTCCCTTCCAGGAAAAGCTAGAGAATGAGAGAAGGTTGTAGCCTTCTGCAGGTAGAAGCCTACATACTGGTATAAGACTACACCATTACAGAAATATTGTAAAAAGCAATTTCTTATTAACAGAAGATAGAGACGAATTGTAGCAGGTGGTTTTCACCCACATTGGGTTTCCACCTTATATCTTGTGTTCATGTGTGTGATTTTCTATATTGTTTACTGCACTTGATTATTGTTTTATGATTTTGATACACAGATTAAGATCAACTAACTAAATTATAAGTCTGTAAGATATACGTTATTTAATCTAAACATAGTTGCGTATATACGCAGGTTGAATTAACAGAAGTAGCGTATATCAATCTGTTTATGGAAATGAAAAATTGTTAAATATATAATACTGATTCACCCCCCCCCCCCCCTCTCAGTACTATTTCCAACAATTGGTATCAGAGCAGGTCCTTCAGAAGAAGCTTGATCGCTTGAAGGAAGATCTATCATCATGAGCAACTACGAAAAAGAGGCATCCATCAGGCCACCAATTTTTTATGGGAGCAACTTCGTCTATTGGAAGGTAAGAATCACAACCTATCTTCAATCTCTTGGAACAGAAGTTTGGGATATCGTGGAAGGAGGATACACATTTCCAGCAGCAACTCCTACAGATACGGTAGGTAAAAAGCAGTATGAAACAAATGCAAAGGTTGTCAATACTCTATTGGGGAGTCTATCACAATCAGAATTCGTCAAGGTTATGCAGCTCAAAACTGCCAAAGAAATATGGGACAAGATCGTTCTAAGCTATGAAGGAGACGATCAGGTAAAACATGCAAAACTATAATCTCTCAGAATTCAATATGAAATTCTCAAAATGCACAATGATGAAAGTGTAGTTAATTATTCCTACGTATAGATGAGATTGTTAATTGCATGAAAAATTTGGGTGAAGAGATAAAATAAGTTACTTTAGTTGAAAAGGTTCTAAGACCCTTGTATTCAAAGTTTGAATCAAAAGTTTCTGCCATAGAAGAAAAGCAGAATCTTCATAGTATTACTATGTCACAGCTGCACAGAATCCTAACTGCTTTGGAAAGGAGAAAAGGGGGTCCATCAGACATGAGAGAAGTCGCATTCAAAGCTTCAGGAAAAGGAGAATACAATGAGTTAGAACATTCGTCAGAAGGAGAGGAAGAATCAAATTTTGTCAAGAACCTTCAATGGGGTTCTGGAAGATTCAGAGGTAAGTTACCTTTCAAATGCTTTGCTTGTGGAAGAGTCGGTCACTATGCAGCCAAATGTCCTCATAAAGATAAGCTTGATAAAGGTAAGGAACCAGTTAAATGGAATAGAAAACAGAGCGTAGGTAAGAAGAGTTATTATACACATGAAAACAGCGATGGACTTTCAAATAGTGATGAAGATGAACATGGTAATGATTATAGACTTTTGATGGCTTTTGATGATGATGATTTCTTGGATGCTATAGATGAAGATGATCTCTATGAAGAAATTTCTAAACTTAAAATTTGTTTAGAAGAAAATAGTATGATTATAGATACTTTGACATTCCAACTTACTAAAAGGGAAAAACACAATGAAAAGTTAGAATGTGAAATTGTGGGACTTAGAAAAGATATTGAGAAAACAAAAGCTCTTAATCTTAGATTTACTAAAGGATCTAAAACTATAGATGAGATTATCAAAGTGTGGCGTTCTCCTCTAATAAAGACAGGTCTTAGATATACTAAAGAAGCATCTCAAGCACAAAGGCCATCCACCTCCAAAAGTTATCTTGATGCAACAAGGAGAAGTGAACAAGTTGACAATCGTCAGCAAAGGCATAAAGCGGATCACCAGGTAAATCGGGTTCAATCTACTTCAAGGATGAAAAGAAGCTATAACCAATAACATGTAAATCATTCTCAATTAGCTTCAAGAAAGAATGTCAATGGAAACTACAATCATCAAGTCAGTAGATTCGATAATCATTGGAATTTCTTTAACGGCCAATGTTTTTTATGTCTTAACTTTGGACACAAAGCTGCTCAATGTGTTGCTTATAAGACCATCATGACTAGAGAAGCAAGAAATCAAGGGAATGTGACTGGGATCATGAAAAGGACCTACAATAACTTTTCTGCTCTTGAAAATGAAATAGAATGCTCTATTTGTAACAACTTCGGTCATAAAGATTCTTAATGCAGGAGTAAGTTTCGGCAAACATCTTAGAAGGAGCAAGCTTCTTTGGTTCCCAAAACATGGAGAAAGAAAGAACTACAAACAGAAAGATGTGGTATAGCCTTATATGCGGAAGGACAAGAAAATCAATGGTACATCGACAGTGGATGCTCGAAACATATGACAGGTGATAAAGAAAAACTTTAGCCATATAGTGCCTTAGAAAAGGAAAGGAAGGTCTCATTTGGAAATGACACCCCTGCAGCCATAAAAGGTAAAGGGTTTGTTCTCTTAAAAGAAAAGGTCAAAGCTGGGAATGTTATGTATGTTGATGGATTAAGGCATAATCTATTAAGTGTTAGTCAAATGTGTGATCAAGGAAATGAGGTATTATTTCGATCAAATGGATGGATTGTTCATGAGCTTGATATAGGAGAAACAGTGATCAAAGGCATATGAACTCCAAATAATTTATGCATACTCAAGGGAGGACAGCAACAATGCTATCTAAGAAAAAATGATGAATACTGGCTATGGCACGGAAGATTGGGGCATCTAAGCTTCCCTCAAATAAGGAAAGAATGCAAATATCAGACTGTTCAAGATCTTCCTGATATTAGAATCCCAGACAATACAATATGCAAATCATGTCAATTTGGTAAGAAAACCAAAACACATTTCCCTGAGAAGGAAGGATCAGCTAGTAAGCCACTTGAACTTGTCCATACTGATTTATGTGGTCCATCAAGGAAAAATTCACCTCAAGGAGAAGAATATTTTATATTGTTCATTGACGACTTTTCCAAGATGTGTTGGATAGGACTTTTCAAGCATAAAGACGAAGCTTTCGAAAAGTTCAAAGATTCCAAAGCCTTGGTTGAAAATGAATCAGATCGCAAAATCAAATGTCTCAGGTCTGATCGAGGAGGGGAATTTACCTCGGATGAATTTTTCGACTTTTGTGAAGAACATGGAATAAGAAGGGAATTCTCTACTGCAAGGACTCCTCAGCAAAATGGAGTGGTAGAAAGGATTAACAGAAAAATTCAACAAATGTCTTGTGCTATCCTTGATGAGTCTAGAACTCCTGCAACCTTCTGGGGTGAAGTTGCATTTGCTGCCATTACTATTCTCAACAAAACAAACGTCCAGGTAAACAACACTTAAAATCCTCATGAACTTTGGCATGGTAAGACTCCTACTGTAAAATACTTAAAAGTTTTTGGAATCAAATGTTACATCAAAAGGACTGATGAAAAGCTTGGCAAGTTTTAACCTAGAGCAGATGAAGGCATTCTCCTTGGTTACTCTTCCCAAAGTAAAGGATATAAGTGTTACAATAAAAGACTTGGTAAAATTGTTGAAAGTATTGATGTGGTGGTTGATGAAGCAGGAAACAATCCAAAACAAATAAAAAACGAAGATTTTGAAGATGATGAGGATTATCCTTCAACATCAAATCAAACTAATGCTGAAGAAGAAACCTATGAGGCACCAGAAGAATAGATAAGGGTAGAAGAAAAGACTCCATCCAGGTACGTCTAGAAAATCATCTAGAGACTTAAATTTTGGGGCAGAAAGAGGCAGGTTTACAAATAAAAAGAACTATTACAGAAGCGTCAAACTATCTAGCATTGCTCTCCTTCGTCGAACCACGAAATATAAGTGAAGCATGCAAAGATTAATGTTGGGTTAAGGCCATGAATGAATAACTTGAGCAGATTGACAAGAATAACACTTGGGAATTGGTTCCTAGACCTAATGATAAGAATGCAATAGGGACCAAATGGATATTCAAAAACAAGTTGAATGAAAATGGAGATGTTATTAGAAACAAGGCCAGACTTGTTTGTAAAGGGTATGCTCAACAAGAAGGTATAGACTTTGAAGAAACTTTTGCACTGGTTGCCAGACTTGAAGCCATAAGAATGTTCCTTGCTCTTTCTAGCTTTCAAAAGTTTAAAGTATATCATATGGATGTGAAATCTGCCTTTCTAAATGGAGACATAGAAGAAGAAGTGTATATTGAGCAACCAGATGGATTTATCCTTGGAAATGATCCAAAACTTGTATGCAGACTCAGAAAGGATCTCTATGGTCTTAAACAGGCTCCAAGGCTTAGTATTATCGTCTAGACAAATACCTCCATCAACAAGGTTTTTCGAAAGGATCAACAGATAACAATCTATATATAAAAATTGACAATGATAAATTGCTAATACTTGTTGTGTATGTTGATGATATCATCTTTGAAAGAATAACTTTGGCGTAAATCACATGTAGACTGACATTTGTCGATCACAGAAGCCTCAATTCAACTATTGATATCATCTTTGGTAGCAACGAAGAAGCCATGAGTCAAAACTTTGCTTTGGTAATGAAGAAAGAATTTGAAATGTCCCTGCTTGGTGAGCTCACATACTTTCTTCATTTACAAGTCCAACAAAACAAAGACGGTATCTTTCTATCACAAACCAAGTACCTCAAGCAGATCTTGAAGAAATATGGCATGGAAGATTCGAAACCAGTATGTACCCCTATGGTAACAAGATGCAGCCTCAGCACAAATGATGAATCAGCAGCAATACATCAACCAACCTATAGATCCATGATTAGTAGTCTACTCTATCTAACAGGTACCCGACCATACATCATGCATGCAGTGGGAATAGTTGGAAGATTTCAGGCAAATCCAGAGGAAGCACATCTACAGGCAATTAAAAGAATTTTCAAATATCTTCAAGGAACTCAAAACTATCGCTTATGGTATCCTAGAGATATAGATCTCACACTTCATGCATATATAGATGCAGATTGGGCAGGAAGCGTGGATGACAGAAAAAGCACTAGTGGTGGTGCATTCTTTATGGGTTCCAGATTAGTGTCTTGGTTCAGCAAGAAACAAAGTTCAATTGCTTTATCTACAGCTGAAGCAGAATATGTAGTTGTTGCATCTTGTTGCACACAACTCCTTTGGATGATGCAAACATTGCAAGACATTCAAATCACTTGTACTCCACCCATCTCCATTCTATGTGATAATACAAGTGCAATCAACATTTCAAAGAATCTTGTCATACATTCCAATACCAAGCACATACCTATCAAATATCATTTTCTTTGGGAACAAGTACTTGAACAAAAAGTCAAATTGGAGTATGTTCCCTCCAAGAAACAGGTTGCTAATATATTTACCAAACCACTACCCAGGGAGACATTTGAATACCTCAAACAGAAGCTGGGAGTAGTTGATGCATCATCTTATTGTTGACACTTATCCGTTTCAGAGAAAAGTGGGTGTACACGAGTTTCATGAAGAGTATCTGCGTACATACACCGGTTTCTGTGGATACAGTCGCATATATTTTGGTTTGAAGAATATCAGTGGGACAGACTCAGGATGAAAAGAGCCTGATATGGGTCTGATTACCTACCACAGGTTCAGGGGGAGCATATACTTCTAATAGTGCATTTTTGGCATTACCTTAGAAGATCTTGGTACAATTTCACAGTTGTTTTGATTCAGGTGGAACAGGTGCAGAGGGAGATCATGGTTGATGGTCTGGATGGTGATTGACAGATGTTGTTGATGATAGTTGATGACATTGTCTTAGATAATTGGTCTCTATGTCATGTATTTCTTTTAGTATCAAGGTCATGTAACGACCTATTTTGTTTCCCCACTATGCCTGGGATGGATGATGTAATGTTCTTGTTTTATCATGTATAAACTTTTGGTATATCCCCACTTGGTTGGGTGGATGAGTTAATTTTGGTATATCCCCACTTGGTTGGGAGATGGATGTATGTATGAGTCTTTGGTGATAGGAAGGTCATCTATGATGTATAAAGTCATTTTCTTTCTTTCGAACATCTTTTTGCAGAGTTTGCCTACAGTTAAGGGGAGCATGGACAACACAGCAAAGCAGAGAATTTAGCATATACTCAGGGGGAGCATAACCCTTTTCCCTTGAGGACAAAAGGGGAGAGTGATTTGGGGTTGCCATCAAGTCCGAAGGGGGAGATTGTTTGCATTATGACACAGCCTCAGCACTATGGCATAAGGATTTTCCTTGATGGAAACTCACTTGGAAAATTACTCAGATGACAGTTCAGGCTCACAGGCTCTCAGAATAAAGGAAAAGGAGGTATATGCAGGTTCCTGTGGACCAAGCCGCATATACATGTGGATTCTCAGACCAAAAGGCACATATGCGTATACATGCACTTTCATGCACAGAAACACGCGTACAATTTGGAAAACTTGGTTTTTTTTCATTGGTATTTGGACCTATGGTTTTGGACCATGGTATCTCGTCCGAAGTGTTGAACCCAGGTATTGGTTCTAAGTGGTTTTGGACCATGGTATTGAGTAAGGCCTAAGACTATAAAAGGAGGAGGAGATCATTAGGTAAAGGCACTCAAGGATTGAATATCTTATGAAGAGCAAATATCTAGAATACTGGTCATTGGGTTATGGTGCATAGCTGGATTTGAATCAAGAAGGAACCTGAGTGCTAGAAGAAGGATAAGTTCTATTGATGGGTCAGATCTTAAGGCTTGAAGAGAAGTATCTTTGTATGATTTTGATATTTTATATTTGGTGCATGACTTGATCTATAAATCTGATGATCTGGGTATAACTGATGGCTGAACAATTGAAAAGGGCAAATTATCTTTTACAGATCTATACGCAGGTTCAACATAGCAAAGGCACGTATACACGTTGGTTCGGTAATTCAAAATAGTGTATACATAGTTTTGCCTTAATATAGCACCATATGCACGCAGGTTCTACATATTGAAGTACCGTACGTCTCATAAAATATGTTTTAGATACTTCTGTTTATTGTTGCAGTGTTCTGGGTTCAGGATTGGTTTCTGGTTACTGTTACTGTATTCTGGCTACAACATTCAGAGAAGTGATTGTTTGATTCAGTTTTTGGTTGGTGCAAAGAATATTGGTTGATGTAGATATATTTAATGTTTGATTGATGTTATTGATGGATCCAATCTGAAAATTTATGAAACGTGGTCCCTGGAAGAAAAGAGAAGGTTGTAGCCTTCTCTAGGTCATCACCTACATACAAGTACATCAACTAGTACAAGAGCTAAGGGGGTTGTAGCTCCCTTCCAGGAGAAGATGGAGAACGAGAGAAGGTTGTAGCCTTCTGCAGGTAGAAGCCTGCGTACTGGTATAAGACTGCACCAGTACAGAAATATTGTAAAAAGAAGTTTCTTATTAAAAGAAGATAGAGACGAATTGCAGTAAGTGGTTTTCACCCACATTGGGTTTCCACCTTATATCTTGTGTTCATGTGTGTGATTGTCTGTATTTTCTACTGTACTTGATTACTGTTTTATGGTTCTGATACACAGATTAAGATCAGCTAACTAAACTATAAGTCTATAAGATATATGTGGTTTTCTCTAAACACAGTTGCGTATATATGAAGGTTGAATTAACAGAAGTAGCGTATATCAATCTATTTATGGAAATGAAAAATTGTTAAATATATAATACTGATTCACACCCCCCCCATCTTAGTATTATTTCCAACAGAAAGAAGATTTAACATCCATCTGATGGACTTCCCATTTAAAAGAGGCAACAAGGGAAAGAACAAGGGGGATAGAGTTAATTTTGGCAACAGGGGAGAAGTATTCAGTATATTCAATGCCTTCAACTTGTGAAAAACCATTAACAACAAGGAGCTTTATGTTTATCAACTTTTCCATCTGCTCCAAACTTGGTTCTGTAAACCCATTTGCATCTAACAAGTTTTCGTCCCTTTGGAAGAGGAACAACATCCCATCTATCATTTACCAATAATGAATTATATTCTTCATTCATAGTTGCGTCCCAATCTGGATGGCCTGAAGCTTCTGCAAAGGTGTCAGGATCATAATTCGTTGAAGCTTGAGCTAGTAAAGAAGAGGCTCTATCGACTAATAATGTGTATGTCTCTAATCTGTAGGATCACCTGTTGCATCCCTAGTAGCACAGACCCATTTTGGAAGCTGAGGAGCTGAAGGAGGATCCTAAGAAGGTGGGGGAGGATTTTCATCCTTGTTATCATCATCTAAAGAAGAAATATTTTCAGAAGTAGAAGGGATAGAGAGAGGTGGCACATCCGCTGAACTATCCTCGTAGGCCGATATATTTTCAACAAACTTTACATCTCTTCTAATGATAACATTTTTGGAATTAAGTGGAATAAGTCTATGTCATTTGACATCTTCAGAATATCCAAAAAAAATACATTTTTCACTCTTAGGTTCTAAAGCTTTATGTTTCTCCTCTGGAATATGGGCCCATGCTTCATTTCCAAAAACATGAAAGTGACTTACATCTGGTCTAATTGAACTCCATGCTTCTTCTAGAGTGATATTCTTTAAAACCTTAGTAGGAGTGTGATTTACTATGTGATTTGCACAGTT
The DNA here is from genome assembly GCA_031772625.1 of Pinus tabuliformis. Classification (NCBI taxonomy): domain Eukaryota; kingdom Viridiplantae; phylum Streptophyta; class Pinopsida; order Pinales; family Pinaceae; genus Pinus; species Pinus tabuliformis. The sequence goes on along the minus strand of CM062820.1, from coordinate 1,193,314,787 downwards.
ATTGGTTCTGCCCAAAAATTAAGACTAAGTCCTTTAGATTGAAGTATACAATTAGCCATTTCCTTGAAGGTGTGATTCTTCCTTTCAACTACACCATTTTGTTGTGGAGTATATGGAACAATATGTTGCATTTGAATTCATTCCTCAGCACAAAAGTTGATGAATTTGTTGTTAACATATTCTCTGCCATTATTAGATCTTAGCTTAATAATTTGATGTCTAGATTGTTTCTCCACAAAGCCCTTAAAGGCCAAGAACATGTTAAATAATTCACTCTTGAGTTTTAAGAAGTATATCCAACCTACGTCTAGAGAAATCATCAATGAAAGTTAAGAAATACTTGTGGACAGAGAATGAAAAAACTGGAAGTGGACCACATAAATCACTATGCACAAGCTGTAAAGGGGCTGAGAAGTGTCAAGAGGCACGTTTTTCAAACCTATCCCAATAATGTTTTCCAAGTACACATCTGGAACAAACACCATCTCTGCAAGATGCCATAGGAAGACCTGTCACCATATTTTATTTACATAGATTTTGAAGAGAGTGATAGTTTAAGTGACCAAATCACTCATGCCAAAGTTTGCTCACTTCATCATTATGAGCAAAAATTACCCAAATACCTTGTCGAATCATCAATAATGCCAGTAGCTAAAATCTGTCTAGGATATCTTAGGTCCCTAATTACAACATCATGACGTGAAAATTCAACGATTTTACCTTCACTTGAATGAGTTATCTGATATACAGATAGAATGTTGCAGGATAAGGTTGGAACACATAGTACATCATTAAATTGACCATTGTCTAGATGAATAGTTCCAGTCCTAAAACACTAAGAGATCTATCATCACCAACATATATATTTTTGGTATTACAATCATTTAAAGCAGAAAACATGGCTTTGTTTTTGGCCATGTCATAAGAAGCTCCAGAATCAATCAACCACTCATGAGATGTTGGCATTATGATGCATGTGTTGTACTTGATGGCAACCCACTTGTAGCAGAACATCTCACTTATACATAACTAGATGAATCTATAGAAGAGAAAACACATGGGATGCAGGGAAACTCAAAGGAATCAGTTCAGATGTAATGTACAATGACAACTCATTAAGTTGACAGTTCTTAGTATGGCAAGTTAGCTTTGCCATCAAGTCCAAAGGGGGATATTGTTGGCATTATGATACAAGTGTTGTCCTTGATGGCAACTCACATAGATGATAGATCATAGTGCAGCAGGTAAGCAGTGGGTCCGTCACAAAGAATTGATGATCAGACTACAAAGAATGAAGAAAGAAAAGTATATACGCAGGTTCACTATATACCAAGTCGTGTACACACGCAGGTTCACTATATACCAAGTCACATATATACGCAGGTTTGCTATATACGAAGTAGTGTATACACACAGGTTATACACGCCGGGTCACTATATACAAAGGCGCGTATACACGCGAGATTGTTGATCAAAAGTCGTGTATGCGTATGCACGCACTTTCATGCACGGAAAAGCGCGTACATGTGGGAAAGCTTATTTTTGGGTCCGTGGTATTTAGACCTATGGTTTTGGACCTTGGTATTGCATCCGAAGTGTTGAACCCAGGTATTGGGTCCCTAGTATTGGTTCTAAATGGTTTTGGACCATGGTATTGAGTAAGGCCTAAGACTATAAAAGGAGAAGAAGATCATTAAGCAAAGGCATTGAGAAAGTCTTGAATATCAGATGAAGTATGAGATCTAGTATGCAGGTTATGGGTTCATGATGCTTTGCTTGATCTGAGCTAAGGAGGAATCTCATTGGTTGATGGAGAACAAGATCTAAGGATAGATCGGGATCAAATGGTTTGGAATGAATCATCTATATATGGTTTGATTATGCTTGTTCTAGATCTGTATACTGACGCATGTAATGTTCTGATCTGGGTATAACTTAAGATTGAAATAGCTGCAAAACATGAATGAATATTTATAGATGTATACGCTTGTTGACTTTGATAAAAGTGCGTACATACGCAGGTTAGATACATCTAAGTAGCGTATACAATATGAACTATGATGTTTGAAGTTACAGGTGGTTCTGGTTGTTGATGCAAAGTCTGAGTTCTGGTGACTGTTTACTGGTGTCAGTATTCTGCATATTCAGTTTGGTTGATTGTGTTTAGCTTCAGTGTTGATGGATGAGATCTATAATGGATCAGGATCATAATGACTTATCTTTATGTGATCTGATGGACTAGATCTAGTTGCTAACATATGTAATGATCTGGGTATGTCTGAAGTTAGGAAGTGCAACGAAGTTATCAGTAAGTAATTGTTGACATATATGCTGGTTCACTTTGGTGAAGTTGCGTATACACGTTGGTTCAGCTCTTCCAAGTAGCGTATGCATGATTTCTGATGATACAGTTGGTTCTGAATATTATTGCAGAGTTCTGTGTTCTGCTTTGTGTTCTTGTGATTGCAGTTTGTTGACTGGGTTTAAGTGATTCAGTATTGGGTGATTCACAGATTGATTTTTTGCTTCAATGATATTGATGGGTCCAGTATGAAAATTGGATGAAACGTGGCCTTTCAGATTATGGTGTTGTGCTTCAGGAGTATACAGTTTGAAAATTTATGAAACGTGGTACCTAGAGGATGAAAGAGAAGGTTGTAGCCTTCTGTAAGTTGGCACCTACATACTAGTACATCAGCTAGTACAAGAACTAAGGGGGTGGTAGCTCCCTTCCAGTAGCAGCTGGAAAACGAGTGAAGGTTGGAGCATTCAGTAGGCTGGCACCTACGTACTAGTACATCAGCTAGTACAAGAGCTAAGGGGGTTGTAGTTCCCTTCTAGGAGAAGCTGGAGAACAAGAGAAGGTTGTAGCCTTCTGCAGGTAGAAGCCTGTGTACTGGTATAAGACTATACCAGTACAGAAATATTGTAAAAAGAAGTTTCTTATTATAAGGAAGATTGAGATGACTTGCAGCAGGTGGTTTTCACCCACATTGGGTTTCCACCTTACATCATGGTGTTCATGAGTGCTTCTTGTGTGTGATGATTTGTTCTGTTTTACTGCACCTGTTTACTGTTCATATTTTTAATAAAGTTCTAATGCACTAACTAAACATCAACAATTTAATGGATTAACTGAATCATAAGTTTACTGGATATACGCTAGTTGCATTTGACACAGTTGTGTATACACGCAGTTTGACTTAACTGAAGTAGCGTATATGAATCTGAATATGGAAATGAAAAAGTTTTATTGATTTGATAATACTGATTCACCCCACCCCCCCCCCCCCCCCAGTATTATTTCCAACATGAGAATGAGAAGAAGAAGATACATTTAGTCCATAACCAGACCGAGATGCTTGACAACCACATGTAGAAAGTGTTATTCCTGAAGATGAAGTGTTATTCCATCTTCTTAAACCATTTGGATTCTAAGTGGAAATCTCTATTACAAAAGTTTCAATGTCTATCAGTTTTCTTCCCTTTGTTTTATTTTCATTATCATTTTGTTGAATTGATTATTCATTTTGAGACTGAAATTTCTTAGGACCCTTGTTTGGTTTAGGACCATTCTTTTTAGGATATTGCTTCTTAGGATTCTTTGAATTTGGTTGTTGTTGGGCGGCTAGGGCTTTCTTAGAAGAGTTTCCAAGATTAAGAAGACCAAGATGTAAGATTTCTTCTTGTTCTCTTATTAAAGAATAACAAAAGGCATCAAAAGAGGGGAACTTGTAGTCTTGTCCTTGAAAAATAAAGGCTTCTCTAGTAGAATGGAAGGTGGAAAAAAACACAGAGTAGGCTGGTCCAAACTTAGTAAGAATGGAATAGATAAGGCTACCATCTTCTTTCTTAACCTTAACAACTTCCAAGAGAAGTCTAAGGGTCTTGAACTTGGACAAAAAATCTTCAATGGAAGAAGAATTATTGGGGTCCAACATAAGCAACTCATTTTCGAGTTGATGGGCTCTAATTTCATTTTTAATTCCAAAAAATTTAGTGAGTTGTTTCTTTGCTTCATTAGGGGTATCAAGTTTTGTGATATGGAATCTAAGGTCTGGAGAAATAGACATCCCTATCAACACGTGCTTGATCTTGCCTATTTTCCCATTTGGCTGTCTTATCTTTATCTTTAGGTTTAGTTTCTTGGCCTGAGGCTATTCTATAAAGACCTTTACTTCTAAGTAAATCCACAATGTAGGACCACCATTGGAAGTAGTTGGTGTTGTCAAGAATAACATGGCATGGAATTTCTAGTTTAATAGAAACTGAAGCTATAGATGCTGAAATTAAGTGTTCCAATGGAAGGATCTTGAAAAATTAGGTTGATTCAAAAAAATAGCTCTGAAAATAGCTTCCGGATGAAATTATGGCTTTTTGAAGATGCCGACGAAGTGCATGAATGTGCGGAAGTGAATGATAATGTTATCTATATATATATATATATATATATATATATATATATATATATATATATATATATATATATATATATAGATATATATATATATATATATATGTTATCCCTCCCCCGTTGAAAAGTGTGCAACAAGAAATGCTAAATTTATAATATGCTAAAAATAGACTTGCTAAAAATCGCATCTCTAAAAATAGCAGTTTGGCCAGTGCGGTCATTGGCCATATTGGGTGAGAGGTGAAACTGCTAAAAAATAGAAAGTTCTAACAATAGCATTTCTGGGTCCCTTCCTATTTATAGCAGTCCCTAGTCTATCTATAGGAAGTAAAGTTAATTTTGGTCTTAACAGTAGTTGGAAATATTAATTAATTAATTCAGTTGAGTTAATTAGTTAAGAAAATTCGAATTTGAAGTCTTTGTGAACATGCACATGAGTTGTCCCACTGATTGAGGAATTTATCCTTAATTTCCTCCACTGATTGAGAGAATAAGTATGAGTTCTATAATGAGAGAATCAGTTGACTTAGTTCTAACTAGTCAAGTTCAGTTAGATTATTTTAACAAGTTGTTAAAATAATAAAATATAGTTTGTTAATGCTTGCATGCATGTGAAAACTATTATTTTAGATAACTAAGGATTCACTCATGGATAACTATTGCATGTCAGTTCTGTCAGAGACCCAGTTGAGATCAGATGTGGGACAGTGTACTATCAGATGCTTGACTATTTCTAGTAAGTAGTTTTTGCATGGTTGAGGAACTAGTGTCCACAAGGATTGCGTAGTTGGACCATTGGTTAATTTTGGTATATTGGAATTAATATCATATGCATTTGCTATTATTTCCTAAGAAAACTACGCAAGGACCATAGGTAAAGCCTATATAAATAGGGCTTGGTTGGTTCATGAGACATATCTTCATAGTTCATTGAGAACTGAATAGCTTGAGAGCTAATTCTTTTTGTATTGTGAAGAGGATTTCCACTTGATTGATAATACATGGTTGGGGTTTTATGTTGTGCTTTCCCCTGGATATATCTTGTGTTATGTGTGATTAATTCTCTTGATCAGTTATGCATGTTTCTACTTGATGTTGCTCATGAATTCTATTATGCTTCCGCTTAATGTTTTGTGGAATTAGAACAAGTATTATGCTTTAGGACATTGAATATATCGGTTTGTTCTACATGTGAGATTTCTACATGGTATCAGAGCTATCTAATTTGTAGAAAATTTCTACATGGTATCAGAGCACAGGTGATCAAGCAAGAACAGTATACTAGAGGGAGGAATTTGAAGTTTCTTATTCTTGATATAGATCTCAAGTTCTTATCACATCTATTTCATCGATGGCGTTCAATGGTTTGAGGCTTGAGTATGCCCTTGATGGAAACTCAAACTATTTATCTTGGAAGGATCACATGGAGGCAGTCTTAGAAGATAATGGCCTTAAGGATTTCATTGATCAAGAAGTCCCTAAGCCTACTAACAAGGATGAGCTGGTGGAATGGGGTAAGTGTGTGGCTATAGCTAGGAGAATTCTCTTAGAGGGTGTTCGATATTACATAGTCTCAAGCCTCCATGGGAAGTAGTCTCCATTTGAAATGTGGAAAACATTGAAAGATTTATATCAGAATAGCAGTGATCAAAGGAAGTCGGCACTGAAGGACAAGTTTCGGAAGATCAAGTGTGAGAAGAGTGACTCGATTTCTACATTCTTGAACAATCTCACCACCTGCAGAGATGAGCTTGCAAGCATAGGAGTCACTACAGCTGATGAGGATATGGTAAGTCTAGCACTCCTTGGCCTTCGTAAGAGCTGGCATGGCTACTAGGAATCAGTGAATGGAAGGGACAAACTGCCAGATTGGGAACAACTATGGTCAGATTTGATGCAGGAGGAGATCAGACGGAGCACAAGAGATGGAGCTTCTTCATCAAAACATGATGATGAAGAGAACTTGGCTTTAGCTTCTAAAGCTAATAAGGGGAAAGGGAAGGCATCCCATTCCAAGTCTTTTCAAGGAGGGAAGAAGTTTGACAAGTCGAAGGTGAGATTCTTTCATTGTCATGAGTTGGGTCATTATGCTAATAATTGCCCAAAGAGGAAGTCCAAGAAAGGTTCCTCCAAGGAATCTGATGGTGATGCACTAGCTTCATAGTTTGAGATGGATTTCTTGCTTATTGCATGCATGGTTTCATCCAGCATGGGATGTGTTTGAGTAAGGCCTAAGACTATAAAAGGAGAAGAAGATCATTAAGCAAAGGCATTGAGAAGGTCTTGAATATCAGATGAAGTATGATATCTAGTATGCAGGTTATGGATTCATGATGCTTTGCTTGATCTGAGCTAAGGAGGAATCTCATTGGTTGATGGAGAACAAGATCTAAGGATAGATCGGGATCAAATGGTTTGGAATGAATCATCTATATATGGTTTGATTATGCTTGTTCTAGATCTGTATACTGACGCATGTAATGTTCTGATCTGGGTATAACTTAAGATTGAAATAGCTGCAAAACATGAATGAATATTTATAGATGTATACGCTTGTTGACTTTGATAAAAGTGCGTACATACGCAGGTTAGATACATCTAAGTAGCGTATAAAATATGAACTATGATGTTTGAAGTTACAGGTGGTTATGGTTGTTGATGCAAAGTCTGAGTTCTGGTGACTGTTTACTGGTGTCAGTATTCTGCATATTCAGTTTGGTTGATTGTGTTTAGCTTCAGTGTTGATGGATGAGATCTATAATGGATCAGGATCATAATGACTTATCTTTATGTGATCTGATGAACTAGATCTAGTTGCTAACATATGTATGTAATGATCTGGGTATGTCTGAAGTTAGGAAGTCCAACGAAGTTATCAGTAAGTAATTGTTGACATATATGCTGGTTCACTTTGGTGAAGTTGCGTATACACGTTGGTTCAGCTCTTCCAAGTAGCGTATGCATGATTTCTGATGATACAGTTGGTTTGAATATTATTGCAGAGTTCTGTGTTCTGCTTTGTGTTCTTGTGATTGCAGTTTGTTGACTGGGTTTAAGTGATTCAGTATTGGGTGATTCACAGATTGATTTTTTGCTTCAATGATATTGATGGGTCCAGTATGAAAATTGGATGAAACGTGGCCTTTCAGATTATGGTGTTGTGCTTCAGGAGTATACAGTTTGAAAATTTATGAAACGTGGTACCTAGAGGATGAAAGAGAAGGTTGTAGCCTTCTGTAAGTTGGCACCTACATACTAGTACATCAGCTAGTACAAGAACTAAGGGGGTGGTAGCTCCCTTCCAGTAGCAGCTGGAAAACGAGTGAAGGTTGGAGCATTCAGTAGGCTGGCACCTACGTACTAGTACATCAGCTAGTACAAGAGCTAAGGGGGTTGTAGTTCCCTTCTAGGAGAAGCTGGAGAACAAGAGAAGGTTGTAGCCTTCTGCAGGTAGAAGCCTGTGTACTGGTATAAGACTGCACCAGTACAGAAATATTGTAAAAAGAAGCTTCTTATTAAAAGGAAGATTGAGATGACTTGCAGCAGGTGGTTTTCACCCACATTGGGTTTCCACCTTACATCATGGTGTTCATGAGTGCTTCTTGTGTGTGATGATTTGTTCTGTTTTACTGCACCTGTTTACTGTTCATATGGTTAATAAAGTTCTAATGCACTAACTAAAGATCAACAATTTAATGGATTAACTGAATCATAAGTTTACTGGATATACGCTAGTTGCATTTGACACAGTTGTGTATACACGCAGTTTGACTTAACTGAAGTAGCGTATATGAATCTGAATATGGAAATGAAAAAGTTTTATTGATTTGATAATACTGATTCACCCCCCCCCCCCCCCCCCCCCAGTATTATTTCCAACATGAGAATGAGAAGAAGAAGATACATTTAGTCCATAACCAGACCGAGATGCTTGACAACCACATGTAGAAAGTGTTATTCCTGAAGATGAAGTGTTATTCCATCTTCTTAAACCATTTGGATTCTAAGTGGAAATCTCTATTACAAAAGTTTCAATGTCTATCAGTTTTCTTCCCTTTGTTTTATTTTCATTATCATTTTGTTGAATTGATTATTCATTTTGAGACTGAAATTTCTTAGGACCCTTGTTTGGTTTAGGACCATTCTTTTTAGGATATTGCTTCTTAGGATTCTTTGAATTTGGTTGTTGTTGGGCGGCTAGGGCTTTCTTAGAAGAGTTTCCAAGATTAAGAAGACCAAGATGTAAGATTTCTTCTTGTTCTCTTATTAAAGAATAACAAAAGGCATCAAAAGAGGGGAACTTGTAGTCTTGTCCTTGAAAAATAAAGGCTTCTCTAGTAGAATGGAAGGTGGAAAAAAACACAGAGTAGGCTGGTCCAAACTTAGTAAGAATGGAATAGATAAGGCTACCATCTTCTTTCTTAACCTTAACAACTTCCAAGAGAAGTCTAAGGGTCTTGAACTTGGACAAAAAATCTTCAATGGAAGAAGAATTATTGGGGTCCAACATAAGCAACTCATTTTCGAGTTGATGGGCTCTAATTTCATTTTTAATTCCAAAAAATTTAGTGAGTTGTTTCTTTGCTTCATTAGGGGTATCAAGTTTTGTGATATGGAATCTAAGGTCTGGAGAAATAGACATCCCTATCAACACGTGCTTGATCTTGCCTATTTTCCCATTTGGCTGTCTTATCTTTATCTTTAGGTTTAGTTTCTTGGCCTGAGGCTATTCTATAAAGACCTTTACTTCTAAGTAAATCCACAATGTAGGACCACCATTGGAAGTAGTTGGTGTTGTCAAGAATAACATGGCATGGACTTTCTAGTTTAATAGAAACTGAAGCTATATATGCTGAAATTAAGTGTTCCACTGGAAGGATCTCGAAAAATTAGGTTGATTCAAAAAAATAGCTCTGAAAATAGCTTCCGGATGAAATTATGGCTTTTTGAAGATGCCGACGAAGTGCATGAATGTGCGGAAGTGAATGATAATGTTATCTATATATATATATATATATATATATATATATATATATATATATATATATATATATATATATATATATATATATATATATATATATATATATATATATATATATATATATATATATATAGATATATATATATATATATATATATATGTTATCCCTCCCCCGTTGAAAAGTGTGCAACAAGAAATGCTAAATTTATAATATGCTAAAAATAGACTTGCTAAAAATCGCATCTCTAAAAATAGCAGTTTGGCCAGTGAGGTCATTGGCCATATTGGGTGAGAGGTGAAAATGCTAAAAAATAGAAAGTTCTAAAAATAGCATTTCTGGGTCCCTTCCTATTTATAGCAGTCCCTAGTCTATCTATAGGAAGTAAAGTTAATTTTGGTCTTAACAGTAGTTGGAAATATTAATTAATTAATTCAGTTGAGTTAATTAGTTAAGAAAATTCGAATTTGAAGTCTTTGTGAACATGCACATGAGTTATCCCACTGATTGAGGAATTTATCCTTAATTTCCTCCACTGATTGAGAGAATAAGTATGAGTTCTATAATGAGAGAATCAGTTGACTTAGTTCTAACTAGTCAAGTTCAGTTAGATTATTTTAACAAGTTGTTAAAATAATAAAATATAGTTTGTTAATGCTTGCATGCATGTGAAAACTATTATTTTAGATAACTAAGGATTCACTCATGGATAACTATTGCATGTCAGTTCTGTCAGAGACCCAGTTGAGATCAGATGTGGGACAGTGTACTATCAGATGCTTGACTATTTCTAGTAAGTAGTTTTTGCATGGTTGAGGAACTAGTGTCCACAAGGATTGCGTAGTTGGACCATTGGTTAATTTTGGTATATTGGAATTAATATCATATGCATTTGCTATTATTTCCTAAGAAAACTACGCAAGGACCATAGGTAAAGCCTATATAAATAGGGCTTGGTTGGTTCATGAGACATATCTTCATAGTTCATTGAGAACTGAATAGCTTGAGAGCTAATTCTTTTTGTATTGTGAAGAGGATTTCCACTTGATTGATAATACATGGTTGGGGTTTTATGTTGTGCTTTCCCCTGGATATATCTTGTGTTATGTGTGATTAATTCTCTTGATCAGTTATGCATGTTTCTACTTGATGTTGCTCATGAATTCTATTATGCTTCCGCTTAATGTTTTGTGGAATTAGAACAAGTATTATGCTTTAGGACATTGAATATATCTGTTTGTTCTACATGTGAGATTTCTACATGGTATCAGAGCTATCTAATTTGTAGAAAATTTCTACATGGTATCAGAGCACAGGTGATCAAGCAAGAACAGTATACTAGAGGGAGGAATTTGAAGTTTCTTATTCTTGATATAGATCTCAAGTTCTTATCACATCTATTTCATCGATGGCATTCAATGGTTTGAGGCTTGAGTATGCCCTTGATGGCAACTCAAACTATTTATCTTGGAAGGATCACATGGAGGTAGTCTTAGAAGATAATGGCCTTAAGGATTTCATTAATCAAGAAGTCCCTAAGCCTACTAACAAGGACGAGCTGGTGGAATGGGGTAAGTGTGTGGCTATAGCTAGGAGAATTCTCTTGGAGGGTGTTCGAGATCACATAGTCTCAAGCCTCCATGGGAAGGAGTCTCCATTTGAAATGTGGAAAACATTGAAATATTTATATCAGAATAGAAGTGATCAAAGGAAGTTGGCACTGAAGGACAAGCTTTGGAAGATCAAGTGTGAGAAGAGTGACTCAATTTCTACATTATTGAACAAGCTCACCACCTGCAGAGATGAGCTTGCAAGCATAGGAGTCACTACAGCTAATGAGGATATGGTAAGTCTAGCACTCCTTGGCCTTCGTAAGAGCTGGCATGGCTACTAGGAATCAGTGAATGGAAGGGACAAACTGCCAGATTGGGAACAACTATGGTCAGATTTGATGCAGGAGGAGATCAGACGGAGCACAAGAGATGGAGCTTCTTCATCAAAACATGATGATGAAGAGAACTTGGCTTTAGCTTCTAAAGCTAATAAGGGGAAAGGGAAGGCATCCCATTCCAAGTCTTTTCAAGGAGGGAAGAAGTTTGACAAGTCGAAGGTGAGATTCTTTCATTGTCATGAGTTGGGTCATTATGCTAATAATTGCCCAAAGAGGAAGTCCAAGAAAGGTTCCTCCAAGGAATCTGATGGTGATGCACTAGCTTCATAGTTTGAGATGGATTTCTTGCTTATTGCATGCATGGTTTCATCCAGCATGGGATGTGTTTGGTATTTGGACAGTGGAGCTTCTTTCCACATGTCAAGTGATAAGAATCTTTTTAGCACTTTGGAGGAGAAGGATCTCCAGATACGGATCGAGATGGGCAATGACGGAAAGTACTGTGTCTCGGGTAGAGGTACGGTTATGTTTCAGAGGGAGCATGGTTCTCCCCTCACTCTTTCTAATGTTATGTATGTACCAGGGCTGAAAAAGAATCTTGTGTCTATTGCTATGCTTGAGGATAAAGGCTATGATGTAGTATTTAGTCTGGGAAAGGTTTTCCTAAGGTATATCAGCATTGGACAGACCAAACAGATTGGGATTCGAATTAAGAATCTCTACAAGTTACAAGTAGAAGATTGTGCTGCTCTAAGTTCCAAGGCAGAAGTGGTGCATGGCCAAGATATTGGCGAGTTATGGCATAGGAGACTAGGCCACTTGCATCATGGGGCCTTGAAGATCATGCAGCAAATTTCTACCGGATTACCCAAGTGCAAGCTGGAGTAGACAAGCACATGCAAAGGTTGTACTCTGGGTAAGTATGCGAAAGCTTCCTTTCATGATCGAGATGGTAGATCAGGAGCAATTCTGGATCGAGTTCATTCAGATGTATGTGGGCCCTTCTATACAACCTCCACTGTGAAGCAAAGGTATTTTGTTATTTTTATAGATGATTTTTCTCATAGATGTTGGATCTAATTCATGCAAAAGAAGGATCAAACCTTCTTGAGGTTTTGGGAGTTCAAAGCTTTGGCAGAGAAAGAATCAGGGAGGAAGATAAAGGCCTTGTGGAGTGATAACGATGGAGAGTATGTTTCCCAACAGTTTAAGTACTTTTGTGCTTCAGAAGGAATTGAACGGGAACTCACGGCACCTCATAACCCACAACAAAATGGGGTGGCTGAAAGGAAGAACAGATCTGTTGTTGGAGCAGCTGGAGCGATGCTGCATGACCAAAGCCTACCACTTCATCTGTGGGTTGAGGCATGCAATACAGCAATGTATCTTCATAACAGAAGTCCTCATCATATTTTGGGGATGAAGACACCTATAGAGGCTTTTTCGGGGAAGCGGCCAGATGTGAGCCACTTCCCTATCTTTGGATCACTAGTTTACTGTCATGTAACCAAAGATGCTCGGAAGAAGCTAGACCCAACAGCTGAGTTGGGAATACTTATGGGGTACACGGATACACCTCACAACTATCAATTGTTTCTACCTACCAGTCAGAGGATAGTAGTGCGCAGGGATCTGAAGTTTGATGAGCAGCGAGCCATGCGAGAGTCCCTTGAGAGGGAGCTCAAGTTGCATGGTGATGATGAGGAAATGCTAGTGCCTAAGGAGGAGGAGCCTCCTGATGATGCGGAGCAGCCACATGCAGGGATTCTAGTGGTGGAGATCACCACTACTGGAGAGTCTTCCAGAGAGGGGCAGAAACGCTCTCAGGAAGCTAACAGATTGATGCAGGATGCGAGAGAGAATGTGGGGCAGCCATTCTCTCAGCACAGACAGAGGAGATCTCCCGATAGATACTCTGGCTACATGGCCATGGTTGGGGAGTGTGTAGAGACCGAGCCTTCTTCTTTTGAGGAGGCAATGCAGCAGCCAGTTTGGATGGATGCGATGGTAGATGAGTATGATTCTATCATGAGGAACAGTGTATGGGATGTTGTTCCTAGACCGAGGGACAAGTCAGTGGTTACCTTCCGATGGCTTTACAAGGTAAAGCAGGTAGCTGATGGTAGTATTAAGAAACACAAGGCAAGATTTGTTGCCCGTGGTTTCTCACGGGTTGAGGGGATTGACTATGATGAGACCTTTGCTCCTGTTGCAAGGTACTCATCGATCAGATCGATTCTAGCACTATCAGCATAGATGGGTTGGAAGATCCATCAGATGGATGTGAAGAAAACTTTCCTCAATGGGGAGATTGACGAAGTGGTATACATTGAGTAGCCCGAGGGATTTGAGACCTTTGATCATGATTTGCATGTGTGTCGACTCAAGCGATCATTATATGGGCTAAAGAAAGCACCTCGTGCTTGGTATACCAGGATCGACAACTATTTCACCGGATTGGGCTTCCCCAAGAGTGAAGCAGATGCAAACCTCTACCACATCATTGTAGATGGTAAGCTATTGATTATTGTACTTTATGTCGATGATTTGATTTTGATAGGTGATGATCAGTTGATCAAGTGTTGCAAGAAGGATCTTGCAAGAGAGTTTGAGATGAAGGACATGGGCCTCATGCACTACTTTCTAGGCATGGAGGTGTGGCAGAGAGATGGGGAAGTATTTGTTTCTCAAGGCAAGTATGCCAATGAGATACTGAGGCGCTTCCACATGGATATGTGCAAACCCTTGGAGACTCCTCTAGCAGGTAACTGGAGGAAGGAGGATGCCACTTCAGGTGAGGTAGTAGCTGCTATAGTTTATCGGTAGCTTGTGGGTTAACTCATGTATTTGGTGAACACATGACCGGATTTGTGCTTTGCGATGAACCAACTGAGTCAAGCTATGGTTCAGCCAACCAAGTTATTTTGGAAGGTGGAAAAGCATGTGCTGAGATATCTCAGAGGCACTACGTAGTATGGATTATGGTACAAGCATATAGAGGGAGTGAAGCTCCAAGGCTTCATAGATGCAGATTGGGCAGGTAGTCCTTCAGACATGAAGAGCACTTCTGGAGGGATCTTCAACCTTGGGTCAGTTGCGGTTTCTTGGTATAGCTGGAAACAGAGATCAATTGGACTTAGCTCAGCGGAGGCAAAGTACATGGCATCAAGTCAGGTTCCATGTGAGGCCATCTGGATGCAGAAGATCCTAGTGGGATTGTTTGGTTAGATGATGGACCCGACGGTGATATATTGTGATAATCAGAGTTGCATTGAACTCTCTGAGAATCCAGTGTTTCATGACAAGGCCAAGCATATAGATATCTTCTATCGTCCTCTAAGGGATTGTGTGGTCAAGAGGATCATGATGTTGCAGTATATTTCGACCGAGGAACAGGATGCAGATATTTTGACAAAGGAATTGTCAAAGGGCAAGTTTGAGTTCCATAGAGACAGGATCGGGGTTGCTGATAATCCCTTTCTTGTTGAGAGGGAGTGTTGAAAAGTGTGCAACAAGAAATTCTAAATTTAGAATGTGCTAAAAATAGACCTGTTAAAAATAGCATGTCTAAAAATAGCAATTTGGCCAGTGAGGTCATTGGCCACATTGGTGAGAGGTGAAACTGCTAAAAAATAGAAAGTTCTAAAAATAGCATTTATGGGTCCGTTCCTATTTATAGCAGTCCCTAGTCTATCTATAGGAAGTAAAATTAATTTTGGTCTTAACAGCAGTTGGAAATATTAATTAATTAATTCAGTTGACTTAATTAGTTAAGTAAATTCGAATTTGAAGTCTTTGTGAGCATGCACATGAGTTGTCCCACTGATTGAGGAATTTATCCTTAATTTCCTCCACTGATTGAGGGAATAAGTATGAGTTCTATAATGAGAGAGTCAATTGACTTAGTTCTAACTAGTCAAGTCCAGTTAGATTATTTTAATAAGTTGTTAAAATAATAAAATATAGTTTGTTAATGCTTGCATGCATGTGACAACTATTATTTTAGATAACTGAGGATTCACTCATGGATAACTATTGCATGTCAGTTCTGTCAGAGACCCAGTTGAGATCATATGTGGGACAGTGTACTATCAAATGCTTGACTATTTCTAGTAAGTAGTTTTTGCATGGTTGAGGAACTAGCGTCCTCAAGGATTGCGTAGTTGGACCATTGGTTAATTTTGGTATGTTGGAATTAATAGCATATGCTTTTGCTATTATTTCCTAAGAAAACTATGCAAGGACCATAGGTAAATCCTATATAAACAAGGCTTGGTTGGTTCATGAGACATATCTTCATATCTTCATAGTTCATTGAGAACTGAATAGCTTGAGAGCTAATTCTTTTTGTATTGTGAAGAGGATTTCCACTTGATTGATAATACATGGTTGGGGTTTTATGCTGGTGCTTTCCCCTAGATATATCTTGTGTTATGTGTGATTAATTCTCTTGATCAGTTATGCATGTTTCTACTCGATGTTGCACATGAATTCGATTATGCTTCCACTTAATGTTTTGTAGAAGTAGAACAAGTATTATGTTTTAGGACATTGCTTATATCAATTTGTTCTATAGGTGAAATTTCTACACCCCCCCTCCCTTCTTTCAAACTTAATCTAATTAACTAATTTTTAAAATAAAAATAAAATAAAAAATTATGTGACCCACTTTTATGAAAAGTCAAAGTCACTTTTACAATGGTACTTTATGAGCTACCCACGAAATTGTAACTTAAATAAAAGACAAAGAGACTTTAGAGTTAGGAGTAACTCACTTTTAATAATGGGTGAGAACACTTTTACATAAAGTAACTTTAAAACATAAGTTACATGTGTTTTTTGAAAAAATAACTCAACAAAAAGAAAGACTTGAACTCAAGACCTCTATTCTCATAAAGTAACTTTGGACCAAGTGAACTAGTTTAAAAGGTTAGTAATTTTAGGAAAAGAGGAAGGGTTTTTTATACTTATTTATTTTTTATTTTTTTTAGTCACTGAAACTTTGGGGTGCGTGCTTAAAATCCCTTTTTGCCTACAAAACAAAAAACCACACAACCCAACACAGACATACAAAAAAACCCAAACCTTTGTTGAAAATGGCAACAAGAAATGCTATAAATAGCATTTCAGGTACCGGTGTTGGATATAGCAACAAAGAATGATAAAATAGAAATGCTAAAAATAGCATTTCTATAAATAGAATTTCAGGATAGATTCCAATTTTAGTTATCTCTGAACTAAAATTGAGAATTAAAATTTCACCAACTTTTCGTTCTCTATTGCATCCAATTTTTGTGCCTACACTTGCATCAACTCTTGCTTCATCTCTTTCATCCTCTTTTGCATCATTTTTTGCATGCATTTTTGCATAATTTTTTTGTATCCCCTTTGCGCCAAGTTTTGCATCGAGGTTTGTGTCTAGTTTTGAATCTAATTTTACATCTACTTTTGTTGCATCCACTTTTACTTCTTGCTTTGCATCCATATTTACATCCTCTTTTTCATCTGTTATTGTGTCCACTATTGCATCCAATTTTCTTGTGCCATAATTTGCACTTAGTTTGGCACCTCCTTTTGCGCCCATTTTTTCTTCTAAATTTGCATCCACGATTGCATCGTCATATACATATAGGTTTTCATCGACTTTTACATATATTTTTGCATCTATTTTTGTATCCACTTTTGCGTCAAGATTTGCATCAGGTTTTGTGTCTCATATTGTATCTACTTTTGCATTGAATTTTGTTGCATCAACTTTTGCGTCCTATTTTGCATCCATTGTTGCACCCACGTTTACGTCCACTTTTTCATCCCTTTTTGCATTTTATTTTTCATTTTAATTTGTTTCTTTTCTTGCAATTATCATTACATCCACTTTTGTTGTGACACAATTTGAGCCATATTTTGTACTTACTGTTGTACCCACGTTTTCTTCCAACTTCGCATCTTCTTCTGTATCAAATATTGAATCTATTTTTGCATCCACTTTTGTGTTGGGTTTTGCGTCTACTTCCATTGCATCCATATTTTCCATCCAATCATGTTTCTACTGTTGCACCCATGTTTGCATCCACTTTTACATCTCTTATTACATCTTGTCTTGCATCTTTTTTTTGTGTCTGTTATTACATCCACTTTTTCATCCACTTTTTTTGTGCCACAATTTGTGCCGTATATTGTGCCTATCATTGCAACCCATATTTTCTTCCACTTTTGTGTCTACATTTGCATCCTCTTTTGTGTCTAAGTTCACATCAAATATTGTTTATGTTTTTTTCATCCTATTTTGCTTCTACTTTTACATCCACTTCTGATGCGTCCAATTTTGCATCCATTATTCCACCCGTGTTTTTGATCGATTTTTACATCCATTTTGCATCCAATTTTGTCTCCTTTTTGCATCCAAGTTTATGTTATTTTTTGCGTTCATTGTTGTATCCACATTTGTTTCACCATAATTCATGCTAAGTTTTATGCATACTATTTTACCCATGTTTTATTCCACTTTTTCATCCATGTTTGCATCTTATTTTGTGTCCAAGTTTGCATCAACTATTGCATCTATTTTTTCATCCACTTTTGTGTCATTTTTTCTGTCTTGTTTTGCATCTACTTATGTTGTGTCCACTCTTCATCCAATTTTATATCTATTGTTGCCCCCATTTTTTTTGTTCACTTTGGCATCTCTTTTCCAACACTCATTATATTTTTTGCATTGATGATATTTCTTTTGACATTGACAATTATGAACAATTGATGACAATGTCAATAATTATAATGAAAATGATAATGAAGATACATGAATTGTGATTGTTATGATAATGACAACGATGATAAAGATGATGGAAGTTATAATGAAAATGATGATGATGATGCTAAGGAATTTGGCCAATCTTCCCAATTTTTAAATGTTGTCATGGTCATAATCATAATCATTATCTTTGGCGTCGTCTTCCAAGTCATCGTCATCTAATCATCATTATCATTATTTTCATATTGGTCATCATCAACAACAATAATGGCATGAATGATGATTATGGTTTTCATGACGAAGATGACAACAATGATGATATAAATTACATTAATTATGATGAAAGGGATGATGAAAATTATAATGAAGATGATAATGGTAGTGATGATGATCATCTCTCAAAAATAAAGTTGCACTTTCTCTTACATATATCATGTGTCCTAACAACCCTTTTCGAGGACTCGTAACATTTTTTGGGTTGATGATATCTCTTACGACACCTATAATTATGAAAAATTGATGACAATGTCCATAATCATGATGATGATGACAACATGAATGGTGATTATGACGATAATGAAATGATGACAATAATGATGACGAAGATGGTGGAAATAATGAAGATAATGAAGATGATGACACTCTCTCTAAACTAAGGTGGTACTCATAATGAGACAAAAACGTACTCTCAAGTTGAAATATTCATATAAGAAGGGATATGGATTGATAAGCATCAATGTTGATTTACATCATCATAGCCAACATTGTCAAAATAGCAAGGCCTTGACTAACAAGTTCTATCTCTCCATTAGATCAGAGCACAATGTTGGGAGACATAAATTTGGACACCACTACCTCTCTAGGCACTTACCCCACCAGGATGTTCATCAGGTATGTCCTCACATGATCATTTCCTAATCCATTGTCATAATATTTGACACTAGTAAATATTGATCCTCATGACTATTCTTATATTGGATTAATGTACATGACTTATGATAGTTAGTCCTAGTCAAAGTAAAAATTCTTGAAGAATATTAGTCCCAGATGTTTATCCAATCCACCATTTTCCCTATTGGTGTCTTTTATAGGCTTGCGACTATTAGTCCTAGTCATAGTACATGACACATGGATAATATGGTGTCGCTCCTCACTCCATCTCAACTAGGGAGAAGACATCCACAAGCATAATATTTTCTCAAGAATACCCATCATTTTCATAGAGAATACTATCATTAATTTGTTTTCATAACATGACGCCTTTATGATTAAGCATTCATAAATTTGTGGCAAAATATTTCCCCTTTTGTCATTTGTGATGAAAGAAAATAAAAGAGTGAAAGCCAAAATCATTAAAGATACACTGTAATGATTTATATAAGTCTAAACCCTAAAGTTGAAGTGAAAATTCATGTAAATGTTATATCTATGAGATGTGCCAAACTTATGAAAACCTTATTCCCTAAGTCCTATATATAAGAAAAAGCAAAATAAAGAAAAAAAAGGCCCAATGAATGGTAACTCATGTATTCACTCCCTCTTTGGAAAACATATGAATATATACACTCCTACTCACACTTGATCACATGTTTGTGATGGTTAAATCATGAAGTGCTCTTTTCCCCTTGCATTTTCACTTGATCATTTAAGCACCTAATTAAGGATCTAGGGTATGTTTGTTTCTTGAGGTTTTCATGTCTACTCTTGGTTTACTTATGTCACACTATGGTCAATTTATGTGATGGAGTGAAATACTTAATTTTATGGAGTTATTAGAATAGTGTATTAAGCTAGTCACCAAACACATGTATTACATCTCATTGAGCCACATGTGTGGGTTGCAGACTCATTTCTTGAGAACTTTAAGGGAGACCACTTTAGGGCTTTGATGGTATAACTTACAAAATCTCTTGGTAAACATTGTGATTCATCCTTTTTTTCGTCGAGACACTTGATAATATTGAAGTCACTCCCAAAAATCCATGGAGATGGGGAGTATAAATTACTTGTGATGGAAATAGAATTGAGAAATAGAGGTTTTCCATTTGCGATATTGGATTCATAGACATTGGATACATGGTAGTAGTCCTTGATGTCAATTAACGAAATTTGTATTGTCATAATGAAAAATGAGGTAAACATATTGCTAACCTTGATGTCCTGATCATTCCA
This sequence comes from Pinus tabuliformis, assembly GCA_031772625.1. NCBI lineage: Eukaryota > Viridiplantae > Streptophyta > Pinopsida > Pinales > Pinaceae > Pinus > Pinus tabuliformis. Next base: position 1,193,294,577 of record CM062820.1, on the reverse strand, counting down.
AATAATAGTCGTTCCACCCAAGTATCTTTAAGCATCAATCACTACTACTTGGTAGTTCCTCCCCCGTTTGTTAATTATATGAGGTAGAACCTCACTTAATATGTTTGTTTCTTATATCAACATTATCGATGGGTGTTTTGCGTACCATTTTTATTTCATGAGTCTTTGTTTTCCTTTATTATTGAGGCCCCTCATGTTCCATGAGACTATTTTCATGGAGAATTTACACAGAAAGGAAGTATAATGTGACTTAAAAAAACATGTTTCAAGATTTAAGTGCTTGGACAATGCCACTTCATGACTCCAATATTTCCTTAACCTAGGACCAAATGGTGAACTTGATGACCATAAGGGCAATTGACCAATGAAAATCGCAAAAAGAAGTGATTTTTGAATTTATCACATATAAGTTAATATACTAAAAAATATATCCATAAAAATTTCATCAATCAATGAATCATTAAAAAAAAAAATCCAAAACAATTTCATCAAGCAATGAATCATTACATTATAAAATACAATTTATAAACCTTTTGGGAACTTTTTGCTAAACCATTTTCAAAACCAACATATTTAGTATTAATATTTAAGGATAATATGGACAATAACACGCTTTCATAAATTAAATAACATGTTATCAAGCCTAAGAAATGTCACTAACAAAAAACTAAAAAGCATGCAACTAATGGGAGTGACCACTCAAGGCCACCATAAGACAATTAATCTATTAAGATCAAGATTAATGGGGACAAATATCTACAAAGGACAAAGGAAAACCTATTTTAAATTTATTATTTTATTAGGTGCAAGTTGAACATCTCAAGATATAATGAAGATAAAAATTAATTTTATTGCATTAAGAAAACCTAAGCACATTTTATAACTTAGCAAGGAAGAGATGTATAATACCCATCTTAGAGACACAACACATGGCATTAAGTTACTTTTTATATATTAATTAAACTTCTATCATAAAATCACAAATTTACCATGAATGGAATGTTTAAAATCCATTTTTATAAAAATAAAATATAATTTTTGTTATCAAAAAAATACCAAAAAATAAATATATTTTTTTAGAAAATAAAAAAATACTAAAACTAAATATATATTAAAAAAAACTAAAACATAAGCAAATATATACATATATATTTTTAATTTAAAATAATTTTTAGAATTTTTTTAAACACTTCCCTTAATTCTAACAAGCAAAAATAATAATAGAAATAAGGACGGACCAAAAATCTTCCTTTCCCTGGTAAGTGTTTTCCACCATTCATTCCACTCACTCGAGCTATTTCATAAAACAGAGATAAGTTTTATTTCATGCTCTTTTGGCAAAGCCTATTGAGATTCGCTGGGATATATCTATTCCTTGATGGACTCTGTTGAGCCTCAAACCTGCATCTTCCTATACACCCTCTCAGCCTTCTTTTTCCCACTTACTTCATCCATCAAGCTGTTAAATCATTGCATTATAGTCTAAAAAGAGCTTCTGACATGGTTTTCTAACTATGCTTATGACTGTTGTTTGGTTTAGATTTTTGTTCAGGTAGCTGCGGAAACTTGTCAGTTTCCGCAGCCAGCACAGGTTTCCGCAACCAGCACAGGATTCCATAGCTATTTTGTTAAAAGCTATGCTACAGGTGTCCTATGAAGAAACAAGCCACATGGGCAAGCTACAGGTGATGGGTACATGGAACGTGTCCCTTCAAATCTTCCAAATCATCCATAGAAGGTCACAGTCAACAAGGGTCAAAGGCAAAGCCAATCAAGGAATTTAGCGGTGGCACGTCTCTGTTTGGAGCACGTGAAAGTTTACGTGGCCCAGTTCTCAGCCCACAGAGACATCGGCACACCTGGAGATCATCCTCGTAACCTAAATCCAACAGCTACCACTCCGAAGATTTAATAGGCATGATGACAGTTACGCTAGATCTCGGCTGAGGAGATCTACGTGTCTTTGGCAACGCAGTTGATAGCATAGGATTCAGTTAGTCAGTTTCAGCACTTTTTCATTATAAATAACGCGTTGATGAACGCTGTAAAGAAGCTTTTTGGAATGTAATTTTTGAACTGTTTCTATTGTCACCCCACTGTACTCTGTTTTATATATGTTGTTGCTGCTTTAATACATGAGAAGACTACTTTCTTGAGCTCGTTCTTGTGACTGTTCGTTGACTGGCTGAGGTGGCAGAGGGCCCCTGCACACTAAAGCCCTGTATAGTTGTCATTTGATTTTATTATGTTTCTGTTTTTATAATTACTAGCTTGTATATAACATGCTATTTTGATGTTTTTAATTCGCTGCTGTTTACATTTTCACTTCTGTTTTCTTATAGCGGTCAGCTGATCAACGTTTTTCTGCAGGTTTTCTTAGGTAGCCCGGGAAAAATTTCATCTTTTTGATAACTATTGACATATGAGATCATCTTGTCCTTCGTGCTAATTTCCATTTTCTGAAGTTTAATTCCAACACTGTCCTTTTTCAAGTTGTGATTTGCTTATTTCTTTTTCTGCTACTTAGACATCATACTACTCATTTGTTTATGGTTTCTTTCTATAGTCAAGTGACTCTATTAGTAAGGAATCAGAATATTACTTATTGTAGTGTAATTTAGTTATCATATTGCTTAAACTTGTTCATGATTGCTTCCCACAAGGTAGATTGAGCTGAAGGGTAAAGGATCTGAAGAGTTGAAGTAGTGTGAATTAGTTTCTTTGCTTTTAGTTTGAGTTGCTTTAAGTTCAGTTTTTACTTTTTTTTCATTCAGCAGCAAGGATACTGGGCCATTGTCATTAGTTCATTGTTTGATACATTTACTTCCTCTTAAGAATTGATTTCATTACAGTTGTTTTAAAGCTTTATTTTTGATCACTTTTAAGTTTGGGGAAATCACTGTAGAAATCACCATCACCATCCACACTTAACTTTCATTTTCGCTATCACACATTAGGAAAAGATAAATCCAAAAACAAACAAAAAAACTCAAAAACGATGAAAGACTAAGGAAATGGTTATCTAGTACATATAGTACACTTCACTTCGTCAGTTTACGAATCCGGATTGGCATTTTAAATAGCAATTTAGAATACACTAAATTGACCAAACATTTTGGTGTCGTTGCCGAGGAAGTGAAATTAGGTAGCCAATTTCTTAAAAAAAAGAAAAAAACAAGAAAATTTCAAGGAAGGAAAATTGATAACCTCTCAAAGTATGCTCTCCTCTTGCACTTAGTGTGATCTGGAGGATCAGAAAAGAGAAAGTTATTGGTTTAATAGTTTCTTGAGTATGCTCCCTTCTTGCACCTAGAGTGACCTGGAAGATCAGAAAGAGAATTATTAGCCCGACTTGGAGAAAAATAAAAAAAATGACATGCATAGAGCAAGAGATTCTAGAGGAAGGTTTTTAGCTAGAGCCAAGAGTTCGATTTTTACAACTCCTTCTACCTCAAGGAATAGACAAGAGACACCTCCATCATCTCCAACCTACACTCCTAGCCTTAGGATTCCTGGAATTCAAGAGACAGTAGTTGAGTTAGGAGACTCTTCCTCACCATCCATTGAATATGAATTAGGAAAATATTCTTTCTTTTCTTCTACAGGGAGACACATTGTAATTGAGAAAGTAGAATCACCTGAGGAAGAAGAGGGAGAAATTCCTCCTCGTTCGCCATTAGTAGAAGAACCAGAGGACTCTGAAATCTCTGCGAAAACTACCATGACAGAAGAGGGAGTTAACGGATTTGGTAGAGGTAGAGGTAGAGGAGGAGGAGGAAATAATGGAGGAGGTAGAGGTAACAATGGGGGAAATAGGGATGGAGATAGCTCATTTGGATTTCCTATAGTCGATGAGAATTCTGAAGCAACAATGAAAAATATTTCACCATCTGTCCTCCCAAACTTTCATGGGTTAAGAAATGAAGATCCTGAAACATTTCTATTTGAGTTTGAGGTCATGTATCGAACCTATGATTATCTGGAAGACTCTCAAAAACTCAAATTGTTTCCTTCAACATTGAAAGGAGCTGCTTTGAAATGGTTCATGGGATTACTCACTCAATCCATTAGGACTTGGAATGATATGAAACAAACATTCTTGGATAGATACATGGATTATTGTATGCCTACCAACCACAAGGATGAAGTATTTAAAATGGTACAAAAAGAAGATGAAAACTTGGAGGATTTACTTAAAAGATTCCAATACAATCTGAAAAGAGCAAAGATGAGTAATTTAGATGAGGAAACCTTGAAAGCCCTTCTATTAAAAGCCATTAGAGATGAATGGATAGATATTTTGAACATGATGGGAAAAGGAGACATATCTCAACTTCCACTTCATGACATAGCAGAACTATGTGTCCATCTCTTAAGAGGAAAATCTAAAACTGGAAAAGGGCCTAGAGATCCTTCTCTCATCAGAGCAAACAAATCTGCAACTGGATCAGTAAGTAGGGCTGAGATTGGAAATATGCTTGATGAATTCAAAACTGATATCTTAGGGAGTCTTAGTGAGAAACTAGACACTCTTAAGATCCACAATAAGCAGAAAGCAGAAGCTGAAACTTTAGCCATCTTTTGCCCAAAATGTAGAAAAAAACATGCTCTCAGGGAATGTCCCTTGGATGCAAAAGTTGTAGAAACATGTGTGATTTGTTCAGAGAATCATGAGACCAAGGATTGTCCTTCAATTCTTGGGCTCAAAGCTATCTTTCAAGACGATCCAAATACAATTGAGTCTCTCTGTTTTGTTGCAAGGAGACCTTGGCAGGGGCAACAAAATCAAGGGTTTAACAACTCTATGAATTTTCAACCCCCACCAAATTGGAATCCTTGGCAACAACCTTGGTCCCAACCTCAAAATCCTTTTCAATCATGGGTACAAGGTATGCAAAATCCTTATGGGAGATTTGCTCAATTTTATCAATATCCTCCATCTTTTCAAAATCAACAGGCTCCACAACTTCCAAATCAAAACCCACAACTATCATTGCCATTTCAACAACAACAACCTTCTCAACAAAACCCAAATTCTCAACTCTTGCTTCCATTCCAACAGAAGTCAAATCAACTTCCTTCTCAGCCATTGCCAAACCCCAATAATAAAAACCCTCAAAATGCTTACATGATAGAAGGTCAACAATTTCCTGCCTATATGATTGTTCCTCTCAATGATGTACAACTCAGATCTGGTAGAGTTTTAGATAAACCTTCTATAGATGCCCAAAATCAAAGCATTTCTGAGGAAGAATCTCTTGAAGCCAATAAGGGTTCTGAAGCATCTCTTCAAAACCCAAATACTCAGAAAGAAAAAGAAGAACTAACCCCTACAACTCCTATAGTTGAGCAACCTATATCTTCATCCACACCTCCTTTTCCTGAAAGATTACAAATTGACAAAGGGGTGGAAAAACAAATCTTGTTGCCTGACTATGATTTTCTAGATGAATTGAAGAATGTCTGTATCAAGATTCCCTTGTTACAAGCCATTAAAGAGATTCCTATTCTAGCAAAAACAATAAAGGAGTTGAGTCTTAAAAGACCAGGAAGGAAACCTAGAGACACAAGAAGAATCCACCTGGTAGGGAAAATTGCAGACATCATGATGGGAAAAATTACTATGCAGAAGTATGTAGATCCCGGTAGTCCAATTGTCAAAACACATCTCAATGGGGTTGAAATTCCAAACACTTTGATTGATTTAGGGGCTGCTATCAACATTATGAGTAGACAGACTATGGAACAACTGAAACTTCCTAATCTTCTCTTTACACCTACTTTACTGCAACTTGCAAATCGATCAATTATTAAACCAGATGGTGTATTAGAAGACATTTCAGTCTCCTTAGACTCTTGGGAATATCCAGTGGATTTCATGATTTTAACTCCCAAGAGTAATTTAGGAGGACATCCTCTCATTTTAGGAAGACCTTGGCTAGCCACAGCCGATGCTTTCATCAGTTGTAGGTCTGGGGATATGTATATTTCTAATGGTAATTCGACAAAGAAATTAAATCTGTATCCTCCAGTAAAAGAAATCACAGAAATAGGAGATAATGAATGGATTGATGATGAAGAGACTATACAACCTGTCTTTACCATTTCTGATGTTAGTGAAGATAGCCAAATTCTAAACACATTAGAAAATTTTGAAACATCTTCAAAATATGACCACACACAATTTCAGTTAGATTCTGACATTGAGTATCTATCAGCTAGACAAATGTCTCTTTTCTCTATGGAAGAATTTGGTAGTTCTGCCATTGAGATCTTTCCAGGAAAAACATTGAATATCAACAAAAATTTGGAAAGATCACAACAGGAAGAACTAACCAAAATCTTGCAAAAACATTCCACTGCATTTGCATGGGTGTATATCGATATGAAAGGTATTGACCCTAAGACTTGCATTCATCACATCTATATTGAGGAAAACAGTAGACCAATCAGACAACCTTAGAGAAGGATGAATCCAAACCTTAGGGAGATAGTGAAAGAAGAGCTCCAAAAGTTACTTAATGTGAACTTCATTTATCCAATTTCAGATAGCCGATGGGTTTCTCCTTTGGTTATAGTACCTAAAAAGAATGGTAAATGGAAGGTATGCATTGATTACAGGGAATTGAACAAAGCAACTTTGAAGAATCACTTTCCTTTACCCTTTATCGATCAGGTATTAGATACTTTAGCAGGCAAAAAGTATTTTTCATTTTTGGATGGTTTTAGTGGTTACAATCAGATTCAGGTAGCACCCGAAGATCAGGACAAGACCACATTTACTTGTCCATGGGGAACTTTTGCTTATCGAGTACTTCCTTTTGGATTATGTAATTCACCCGCAACATTTCAAAGGGCAGTACTAGGAATATTTTCTGATCTAATCCATGATTGTGTAGAGGTTTATATGGATGATTTTACAGTTTATGGTAATTCGTTTGAAGAGGCATTAGAGAATTTGGAAAAAGTCCTTATAAGATGTAAAGAAACAAACCTATCATTAAGTCATGAAAAATGCTTTATGATGTTTACTGAAGGGATTGTTTTAGGACTTCATATTTTAGGAGATGGGATTAAAGTTGATAGATCAAAAGTTGAAGTCATCTCCAAGTTGCCTATTCCAAATTGTCAAAAAGATGTTAGAAGTTTTCTTGGATTTACTGGATATTATAGAAGATTTATTGAAAACTTCACCAAAATAGCATCTCCACTCTTCAAATTACTTACAAAAGATTGTGAATTCAAATGGGATCCTGATTGTCAATCTGCATTTGAAACTTTGAAAACAAAAATATCTGAAGCACCCATTTTGAGAGGTCCAAATTGGAAACTTCCTTTCCATATTTCTACAGGTGCTTCAAATATAGCTCTAGGAGCTATGTTAGGACAAAAGGATTTAGTTCCTTATGCCATTTACTACACCAGTAAAAATTTGACTCCCACTGAGTTAAACTATACTGTGACTGAGAAAGAGTTCTTAGCTGTTGTTCATGCAATCAATAAGTTTAGACACTATATAATCGGCTATTAAACTTTTGTCCATACTGATCATTCTGCAATTAGGTATCTTATGAATAAACCTGTTACTAATGGCAGAGTTACAAGATGGCTCTTACTTTTAAAAGAATTCAATATTACTGTGTTGGATAGACCGAGAAAACAAAATACAGTAGCTGATTTCTTGTCTAGAAACCAAAATACTAACGAAGATTCTCCTGTAGAGGATAAGTTTGCAGATGAATATTTGTTTGCAGTAACTACTAAGACTCCTTGGTGTGCAGATATTGCTAACTACTTGGTTACAGGGAAGCTACCTCCACATCTATTTCCTGGTGAAAAAAGAAAAATTATTCAGGAGAGCTCAAGATATTCATGGATTTCTAATGAATTGTTTAAAACAGGGCTAGATTGTGTGATCAAAAGATGTGTTCGGGAAGATGAAATGCCTGACATCCTCAAGGCATGTCATGATGAACCATGCGGGGGACACTTTGCTGACAAAAGGACGGCCTATAAAATCCTTTCTTTAGGATATTATTGGCCTTCCCTTTTCAAAGATGCAAAACAATATGCCAGAAGGTGTGACAGCTGCCAAAGAGTTGGGAGACCGACTCTTTCAAATGAAATGCCATTACAACCATAGGTACTCATCAAACCCTTTGAAAAATGTGCTTTAGATTTCATTGGACCTATTAATCCACCATCTAAACAAAAGAAGTATATATTGGTATGCACTGATTATGTCACTAAATGGGTAGAGGCCAAAGCATTTCCTTCTGCCACTGAAAATTCAGTTGTTCAATTTCTTTTTGAGGATATTTTTACTCGTTTTGGTGTCCTAAGAGAAATTGCGACAGATCAGGGAAGTCAATTTACATCTAACTTGATGGAGAAGCTTATGGAAGAATATAAAATCAAGCATAGAAAATCTACTCCTTACCATCCGCAAGCAAATGGCCAAGTGGAATCTACAAACAAAGTTCTTGAAAGCATCATCACCAAAACTGTTCATCTACACAGAAAAGATTGGGCAGAAAGGCTTCCTGAAGCCTTATGGGCCTACAGAATTACATGGAGGAATACAATAGGACATTCTCCCTATGAACTTGTTTATGGGAAAGAGGTCCTACTCCCCATTGAGTTTCAAATCAAGACTTTCAAGATGGCAGTCCAGTTGGGGATGAATCTATCAGAAGCCCAAAAGCACATAATGGAGCAGCTAAATGAGCTAGATGAGATCAGACAAGATGCAATTTTAAGGACTGATCTAGTTCAACATCAAAGAGTAAAGTGGCATGACAGAAACATCAAAGAGAGAAAGTTTCAAGAGGGAGATTGGGCGTTACTGTTTGATTCCAAGTTTAAAGACTTCAAAGGAAAATTTCAGACTCATTGGCTTGGGCCATATGAGATTGAAAAAGTCTTTAACAATGGAGCGGTAAGAATCAAGACTATTGATGAATTTCAAACTCCTCTCATTGTGAATGGCCACCGATTGAAAATCTATCATAAGCCACTCTCAAAAGAGGAATTTGTCAAAATGTTCCAGGAGAATTCTGCAATAAGGCTGGTGGAGAAGAATCCTTCTCCCCCATCAGCCTAGTCTTTGTTTCTTTCAGTTAAAAAAAAAAAGAAAAAAAGAAAAAAAAAGAAAAAAAAGAAAAAAAAAAATCGTATAAGCCTGAAAACCAATCATAGATTGGCAGTCTTATACAGAAAATGTAGAGTGAAAATCAGGGACACCTGACACTCTATATTTTCCAAAAAAAAATCTCCTCTCCTTCTCTTTCCATCTTCACTCCATTTCATTTTCCATCTCACTTCACCTCCATCTCACTCTCATTACCATTTCACTTCACTCCACTTCATTTTCATTTCATTCCACTCATTCCATTTCACTTCATCAATAAAAGTCCCTTTCAGGACTATTTTCATTCAGTTAGTTCTTCTCTAACTATCTTTGTGCAGTTAAGGGGGTGCTGTCTCAGTTTCCGCAGCTGGACACCGTTTTCGCAGCCAGAAACAATTTCTGCAGCCAGCATCACTCTGTTTTCAAATTTACAGTCAACTGTTAGTGCCATAATCATGAAATGCAGGTGTAATTGAGCTAAAGACATGGGGCATCTCCAAGACATCAAGGAAGAGCAATTGGTTAGAAGCCTTGAGAAAAAATTGACAAAGTTTCCAAAGGTATGATAAAAAATCTTTATCAAATAACAATTCAAGTCATAATTATGCATAGTTATCAAACCATAACAAGTTCTACTATGTGCAATGATTTGATACAATATCTCCACTACCACTCTTATTCCACGATATCACTCCACACAGCTTGCATTCATTTCTCCAACGGTCTCATGATTATTCTGAGTTTAAACTCAAGACTGACTACACTTCCATTTATTACCCGTACTCTTGAGACGTGACCTATTATGTTACGGTTCTTCTTAGCCGTAATTTCCGCAGCCGTCTATTGAGACGTGTAAAAATTTTATACACAGTCATCCGATTCCATTCGTTTACCACTCCACTAATACCATACCTCTCGCATGCATCCGCATTTTATTTTAAACTTGTTCACTGTTGCTCACCCTCTGTTCCTTCGGTAATTCGGGTACTGCCACTACAATTTGTTCTCCATTTCCAACTGCAGCCACTACAGTTTGTTCTCCATTTTCGACTGCAGTCACTACAGTCATCCTAAAACCCCGACTGCAGTCACTACAGTCTAAACCCTGTAACAGGGCCATTTTTTTTCTGAACCCTCACACACAGAAGAACTCTCAGTTAGAATTTAAAACAGCAGATGGGAAAATTACTGAGAGCCGAGATAGAAGGACCGAAATACTTGGAGGGTTATCCTCAAACTAAGGAATTTCTGAAGAAAGCTAGAGGGATACGATTTATTCAAAAGTTTAAAGGCCATAACAAGGAGGTGACCAAAGCTTTTGCACAGTCTTTTGATGGACAAACAGTGGAGATTGGAGACTTAAAGTTTACAGTGACTGAGGCCATAGTAGCAGCTGCCACAAGCCTACCTCAAGAAGGTGAAAGGTGGTTTAAAAATAGAAGTGTGGACGATCAAATATGGAGAATCATGCTACAAAACCAAGGTATGGATACCACCGTATTTACAAGAGGCATCCCTGTTCATGCACTAAAAGAGGAATGGTCTAGTCTACTGTTAGTCATCTAGAAATTTATCACGTGTGAAGGTCGTTTTGGTTCTATGTATATGTATCATGCTAGACTTATGATGAATTTCCTAGAGGGTCACACTCTTAATTTGCCTCATTTTCTGTTATTGAGTTTGAAAAAGATGAATTTTACAGTTCAAAAACACATAGGCAACATTGAATCTCATCTCTACCATCATGGATTCATAAAAATTCTTATTGAGGACCAGTTAAAGAAAACTAAGGATACTTGGGAGCAATTTTTGACAAGAAACTACTTCCAAGAGCCGTCTGAGGCCTCTGGAAGCAGTCCACCAAAGATTCCAAGGAAAAGTAGGAGGAAAGAAAAGAACATTACAGTCCAAGACTCCCCTACAATAGAAATTCAAGAAACTATCCAAAAAGAAGAAGAAGATAGAGCTAAAAATAAGAAACAAAAGAAAGAAAAAGGCAAAAGAACCATTCAAGAAGTCTATCCATCCCCTGAACAATCCATAGAGGAGGATTATCAACCTCTGTCAGAAAGATTAGTACATCTTCAAGCTGCTGCTATAGCAAAGAAAAAGCAAAAAGGAAAACAGAGTGCACAAGAGAAGAGTACTAGTCTATACTTAAGGAGGAGCACTAGGCTAAAAGGAAAAGTGAATAAAAACCAAGAAAAACAGTCTCACTTTATTGATTTAGGTGAAGAGACAATTGAGAAATCTCCAGCCCAGCCAAGCATTGAATCAAGTCCTCCACATGATGAAAGCCCTTTTCGGCCGGAAAGAGAGAACAATCCTCCTCCTCCACCAGATTTTGAGCCTAGTCCGAGAAAGACACCTAAGGTAGATCCTAATCAGCAAGAGGCATATAACTACCTGAAGTTCTTAGAACAATCAGCTGCAGGACCAAGTACCACTCTACCACTAGATGCACAAGTTCAGTCTTTGAAACAGGAAGTATTTGAACTAGAAGTCCTAAATAGGCATATCAAATAGGAAAATGAAGCACTCAAAGAGCAGAGTAAAGTAGACAAGATTGTCCATGATAACACTATGCTCCATTTAGGACTGTGGCAAAAGAAAAACAGGAAACTGAAGAAGAAGTGCAAAAAGTTAAGCAGAGCATTGATTAATCTCAAGTTCAAATGTCTAGTCAGGAAACCAAGGATGATGTTAGCATCAAAGAAGAAGAAAAGAGGGCTAGATGTCCTAGCAGAAGCCTCAGAACATATGGATTAGAGGGAAATAACTAAATTTTGGTTGCATGAGGACATGCAACACCTTCACAGTGGGGGTATGTTGAGCCTCAAACTTGCATCTTCCTATACACCCTCTCAGCCTTCTTTTTCCCACTTACTTCATTCATCAAGCTGTTAAATCATTGCATTATAGTCTAAAAAGAGCTTCTGACATGGTTTTCTAACTATGCTTATGACTATTGTTTGGTTTAGATTTTTGTTCAGGCAACTGCGGAAACTTGTCAGTTTCCACAGCCAGCACAGGTTTCCGCAGCCAGCACAGGATTCTGCAGCTATTTTGTTAAAAGCTATGCTACAGGTGTCCTATGAAGAAACGAGCCACATGGGCAAGCTACAGGTGACGGGTACATGGAACGTGTCCCTTCAAATCTGCCAAATCATCCATAGAAGGTCACGGTCAACAAGGGTCAAAGGCAAAGCCAACCAAGGAATTTAGTGGTGGCACGTCTCTGTTTGGAGCACGTGAAAGTTTACGTGGCCCAGTTCTCAGCCCACGGAGACATCGGCACACCTGGAGATCATCCCTGTAACCTGAATCCAACAGCTACCACTCCGAAGATTTAATAGGCATGATGACAGTTACGCTAGATCTTGGCTGAGGAGATCTACGTGTCTTTGGCAACGCAGTTGATAGCATAGGATTCAGTTAGTCAGTTTCAACACTTTTTCATTATAAATAACGCATTGATGAACGCTGTAAAGAAGCTTTTTGGAATGTAATTTTTGAATTGTTTCTATTGTCACCCCACTGTACTCTGTTTTATATATGTTGCTGCTGCTTTAATACATGAGAAGACTACTTTCTTGAGCTCGTTCTTGTGACTGTTCATTAACTGGCTGAGGTGGCAGAGGGCCCCTACGCACTAAAGCCCTGTATAGTTGTCATTTGATTTTATTATGTTTCTATTTTTATAATTACTAGCTTGTATATAACATGTTGTTTTGATGTTTTTAATTCGCTGTTGTTTACATTTTCACTTCTGTTTTCTTATAGCGGTCAGCTGATCAACGTTTTTCTGCAGGTTTTATTAGGCAGCCTGGGAAAATTTTCATCTTTTTGATAACTATTGACATATGAGATCATCTTGTCCTTCCTGCTAATTTCCATTTTCTGAAGTTTAATTCCAACACTGTCCTTTTTCAAGTTGTGATTTGCTTATTTCTTTTTCTGCTACTTAGACATCATACTACTCATTTGTTTATGGTTTCTTTCTGTAGTCAAGTGACTCTATTAGTAAGGAATCAGAATATTACTTATTGTAGTGTGATTTAGTTATCATATTGCTTAAACTTGTTCATGATTTCTTCCCACAAGGTAGATTGAGCTGAAGGGTAAAGGATCTGAAGAGTTGAAGTAGTGTGATTAGTTTCCTTTATGCAATTTAATTTCTTGCCATTTAGATATCATATTACTTGACTTGTTCATGATTGCTTCCCACAAGGTAGATTGAGCTGAAGGGTAAAGGATCTGAAGAGTTGAAGTAGTGTGAATTAGTTGCTTTGCTTTTAGTTTGAGTTGCTTTAAGTTCAGTTTTACTTTCTTTTCATTCAGCAGCAAGGATACTGGGCCATTGTCATTAGTTCACTGTTTGATACATTTACTTCCTCTTAAGAATTGATTTCATTACAGTTGTTTTAAAGCTTTCTTTTTGATCACTTTTAAGTTTGGGGAAATCACTGTAGAAATCACCATCACCATCCACACTTAACTTTCATTTTCGCTATCACACATTAGGAAAAGATAAATCCAAAAACAAACTAAAAAACTCAAAAACGACAAAAGACTAAGGAAATGGTTATCTAGTACATATAGTACACTTCACTTCGTCAGTTTACGAATCCCGGATTGAAATTTTAAATAGCAATTTAGAATACACTAAATTGACCAGACAGAGTCCTTGATATATTGATCAAGTTTTGATTCCTTGGAGATTAATTACAACAAATAAAACATGAGTAGTCTTAATTCCAAGTTCAATGCCTATGATGGTGGACACGAGGATAGGGAGGGGTTGCTATCGTGGTCATATCTCCAAGTTCATTGCCTCATGTTCGTGATCATGGAGTTTTCTCTTTTACATTATATTTAGGGAGTTCAAGGCAATTTGAATGGAATCATTGTCGTCACTAGGTATAATTGATTAAGTGTGATAATGGATAAAATGAAGTAATTATTTGTCATCATTTGTTCTTGAATGAACATTAGGATCCATTTTATCATAAAGAAAAGTACATGCATGAAAAAAAACTCAATATTTCACGTAACATTCATATTGTATGCGACTTATTTTTCATTAAAAACAATTTACTTTTTCATTTCTTTTATTTCTAATATGAATTACAATTGTAATCTGAAATAAAGCTTCCAGTAACTCTTAATTTACCAATCGTGCATGGAAATCATAAGAAACATTCATAATATAATATGAAGAACAAATGAGTACCTAATTCATATGCATTAAAAAATGCTTCTATGACTTAATGTGAATTACAAGTGTAACCTTAGTTGGATCTCCAATATGTCTTAAACCATATTTTCATTTTATTTTTTAGTACTATTAAATTTTATTATGTCCTACCTAATTTTATGGTTAGCATTGTAATAAAAATATGCATTGTGCTATAGAATTAGTACTAACATGTAATATTGATTTTTTTCTAGAATGCTACAGGTAATGACCATGAAGATGATGATACAGACTATTTTTAGATTACATCATATATCAGAGATGATGATGATGAGGATGCCGATGGCGTTGGTGATGATTATGTAGATGATATTACCAGGATGGTCAGGATGATGATCATGAGGATGATCTTGACTATGATTTTTGTGGTTCTAGCTAGTCATGCGTTATTTTTTATATTTAGTTGGGATGTCTTAATATGGTAATCATACATTTGAATTTTAGTTAAATCAAATAATGATGATGATACTATCAATACTATCTTCTTACCTTATGAATATGTTGAAAATTGTTTACATTTTTTTTTATGAACAATTATTGTGTATGATGAGATTCCTATTTTTTTATGGATGTTGTGAATTTACCTTAGAATAATGATATCTATGAAACATTTTTATTTGGTAATCATATATTGACTTTTATTTGATTTGTTTAAATATGATGATGATATTGCCATTTTTATCTTGTTATTTTATGTATATATTGAAAATTATCAACATTATTTTGATGGAGAATTATTATGTATGATGATATTACTATCTTTTGATGGATGTTGTGAATTTACCTTAGAATAATGGTGTTCACGAAAGATTTTGATCTGATAATCACACATTTGAATCTTAGTTGATTTGATTAAAGATGATGAGGATATTATTAGTATTATCTTGTTAATTTATAATGTGTTGAACACTGTTAATGCTATTTGATGGAGAATCATTATCTATTATGATATTACTATTTTTGGATGTAATTTGTGAATTTACCTTGGAATAATGATATCTATGATAAGTGTTGATTTAGTAGTCATATATGTATATTGAAAATTGTCAATGACTTTTTGATGGAGAATTGTTATATATGACGATACTTCTATCTTTTTTTATGAATGTTTTCAATTACCCTTAAATTTGATTACAAATATTAAGTTATCAATTTGAATTGTGATAGCTTCTTAAATGTGTTATACATGAAAATACCTCCTCATCATCTTGGAGGAGAATACTATGTTGTTGGTTGAAATACCCTTTTCTCCTAGACCATATAAGACTATAATATAAGTTATGTACCATGAGGACCACATTATCCTAGTCTATAGCAAGTTGTCCCCTTCATCTAAATTTTGTTACCAAAATTATCACTCAGTCACGAGGAAAAAAACGCGGGTTAACTAGAATTTGACACTCTTGTTCACTTTCAGAAACTCATGTGGTGGAATGTGATCTCTTTATCCTCATCTTTAGCTTTTTCCTAAAAAAAAGCATACAAAAGTGGGAAAGAGCCATAAAGCATAGGGAAGCCTTTTCCTGAGCACAAAAGCATCTAAAAAATGGAAAAGACCATTTTTATATGAGGAAACATTATTCACCCAAAAGCTTTTGCCCAAATTGAAATAATGAAAAATTTGGGAAATCTTCATATCTTTCACTTTCCTATATATTGGAGGCTTGGCCATTGAGAAAATGATGGGAATTCTTGTATTGTCATGCTGCTGAGACCTATCTTTAGAGGGAGAGTTTTGGAGCTAGGATTTGGGGGAGGTGTTGTTGCAACTGCATCCAATGGTTGTAATTTTCCTCCAACTCCTTTATTAATATAGATTGATTATTCTTCCTTCCATATGCTGCTATTGATTCATTACTTATTCTATTTAACTAATGAATGTATGGGATTTTGGTTTATATTTATTTATTCAGTAATATTTATATGTTTCTAATAGTTTCGATTATCAAGATATTATGTTGTGAAGGTTTCTTTGTTCTCTCTCTTATGTGTAGGACCAAGCTTTGGAGCTAGCTAGGAGTGCTCCCAGCTACATTAAAAACTCCAACAAGACCTTCATACGAGGACTCACAAGAATTCCTTATGTTTTTCTTAACCTATACTCTACATCTTGATATACTAAGAATCCTGAGCCTTAAAACAACCTTTCTCTTAATCAGTCTCTACTAGGTTTCCAGGATAAACTAAGAGGTTTTTATGTTCATCTAACTGTGCATTAAATCCTACAGCAAATTGATATTTAGAAATTGTAATATATTTCACTATGTAATTGAAATTAGTAAAATGAACCCATAGAGGGGGTCATAAATGGAAATAAAAGTAAAAGTCTAAACAAGAAGCCAAAAGTGGATGTAACCATGGATGAAAAATTGGGAGTAGAATTGGATGTTAAACTAGCCATCAAAACAAGATGCAAATAATGACACAAAAAGTGTTTTAAAGTAGAATTAGAAAAGGGTGCAATGTTGGACACAAATAAGGGAACAAAATAGGGCATACAAAAGGATACCAAATTGGGTGCAAACAAGGATGCAAAAAATGGACACCAAAATGAGGATGCAAAGAATGGTGTAAAAGTAGGATGCAAATTTGGATGCCCAAAAGGATGCAAAAATAGACACCAAAAAAGATGCAAAATTGGACATAAAAAATGATGCAAAATTGGACATAAAAAATGATGCAAAATTGGACAAAAAAGTAGAAAAAATGGTGCAAAAATGGGCATAAAAATGGCTCAAATTTGGATGCAAATTTAGATGCAACATTGGATGCAAAATGAGGTGCAACAAATGATTCAAAACTTGGTGCAAAAACAAATGGAAAAGTAGACCAAAAAGATGGCTCAAAATTGAACGTAACATTAGACACAAAATGGGATGAAAAGGTGGACGAAACACATACTTCAACATAGGATGAAATTTAGATTTTCAAAAAGATGCAAGAAATGGTGTTAAAAATGATGCTAAATTGGATGAAACAAATGATGCAGAATTAGATGCAAAATAGGATGCAAAAAAGGGAGACAAATAAAATGAAAAAGTGGATGAAAAAAATGGTGCAAAAATGCATGCAAAATTTGGCACTAAATCAAATTCAACATATGGTGCAAAATTGGATGCAAAATATGGTGTGAAAAAAGGTAGAAACACTGGCACAAAAATAAATGTAAAAATAAGTACAAAATTAGAAGCAAAAAATGGCATACGAATAGATGCAAAAACTAACAAAATCTAGATGCAAAAAAAGGCACTAAATCAGATGCGAAAGATGGTGTAAAACTATATGCAAATTAAAACACAAAACTAGAAGCAAAGAATGGCACAAAACAGGTAGCAAAAAGTGATGCAAAAATATGGCACAAAACAGGTAGCAAAAAGTGATGCAAAAATATGGCACAAAACAGGTAGCAAAAAGTGATGCAAAAATATGGCACAAAACTAGAAGCAATATCTGTTGTAAAACCAAATGAAAATCTTGGTGCAAAATATGATGCAAATTTTTTTGAAAAAAAGATACAAAATTTGGTGCAAAAAAGGATGCTTTAAAAATTGTATAATAGAGCCATATTTAGTGCCACACTACTCATCCCAATTGAGAAGAAAATGCACTAAAATCTGGTGCTAAATCTGGCACAAATTTCCTATTTTGTTGTAGTGTTAATGCCTCTCTATTATAATTTTTGAGTACAATACATTAGCTCCAAATCCTAAAAGAATGCTACAACACCCTACTTTGACAACAACTATTAGAAGGATGCTCCAACGCCCTGCAAGCTACAACTTGCCAAGAATGAATGAGACAATTTCTAGATATGTAAAGGGGTGTGATATGTGTGCTAAAAGCAAGCCCAGTAACAGAAAACTAGGCTTATACACTCCATTGATAGTTCCTTCTCACCCTTGGGAAATCATTTCAATGGATTTTTTTAGAGGGCTGCCCAAATCTAGGAAAGGTCATGATTATCTATATGTTGTTGTGGACAGGTTCAGCAAAATGTGTATTTTGATACCCTATAGTAAACAGATTACAGCTGAACAAACTGCAAAATTATTTTTTGAACATGTATGGGTTCATTTTGGATTACCCACTTCTATTATATCTGATCGAGACACCCGATTTGTGGGAAAGTTTTGGTCCGGTCTGTGGGAACTAATGGACACCAAATTAAAGAAAAGCACAACTTTTCATCCACAAACAGATGGCCAGACAAAAGTAGTTAACAAGACAGTGATCCAGTTACTGAGAGGATATTGCAGCAAACATCCTGAGCTTTGGGATGAGCATTTGTGCTATGTGCAACATGCTTACAATAGAGCCAAACACTCTTCTACCCAGAGATCTCCTTTTGAGACCTGCTTTGGTTTCATACCATGGTCTCCCTTGGATTTTGTCTTTGGTAAAGATACCATGGTTGATGGACACAGTGATGTGGAAAAATAAACTAGGTTCATTGAACAGATTCAGGAGATCCACCAGGCCGTACAGGAATAGCTGGAAAAGAGCCAGGCCAAGTACAAGGCTAGGCATGATAAGCATCGGATGGAGCATAGTTTTCAAGTTGGAGACTAAGTATGGCTGTATATCAACAAGGACAGGATGCAAGGTGAAGGTAAGAATCTAAAACCTATCAGGTATGGACCCTTCAAGATACTTGAGAAGATTGGTGAAAATGCTTTTCGCCTTGATCTGCCAGCTTACATGCACATCTACTCAGTCGTGAACGCAGATTGCTTGAGATTGTTTGAACCTTCAATGATTGAGGACCCTGAAGAGCAGAGTCAATTGCCTTTTGTTGATGACCTACTACCTAAATATCTTAACGAGTTGCAGGAAGATACAGTGCTGGACAGGAAGGTAAGGATGACGCGCAATGGACAGGTGGAATACCTCAGAATTGGGCTTAAAGGTTCGAAGCCGAGCAGTGCGAAGTGGATTGAGATTGGACAAGTGAGACAGCAGTTTCCTCACTTAGTCGATGCTTGAAGAAAACCAACTTTTGGTGGTCCAAAAGCTTTTCAGTTGGGAGGCCGTGATCCGAATCGGATCCATAAACGACTGTCATAGAACCATGACTGAATCGGGACGAACAAATCCGTGAAGAATCTAAAACAACAATCGAAAACACCCTGAACCAGTGGCCATGGCAGCCGGCGTGGAGACGACGAGGACCTCGGTCAAAGCGCGCTGACCGAGGCCCATGGAGATTGCGCAGGAGGTCAAAATAGCCCCTGGGAGCCCCAGAATGGGAAAAGGAGCTGATTTTCGATGCGGCTCTAACGCGCATTACTGGGAAAAATAGGGCTGAAACGATAGGGCTTAAGCACTCAGTCACGTTGGGAGCCAGAGGACCGTGGGTGGAGAACCGAAAAGGTGCCATCGTACGACGGTGGGACCCACAACCTAGAAACTTGCGGTTTTACCTGGGGTGCCCTTGAATGGTAAAAGGTTTTGGAGAAAGTGGAGCGAGCACCCTCACCGATCGACGCGTGGCAACGAAGGTGAGAGAAAAACCGCCGCGATCGCGCGTTATCGGTCGAGCAAGTTAACCGCGCTCGGCGTGCAAATGACGTTTGTTCTGGAGGAGCCCAGATCAGATGGCTGAGATTGCGCCCGATAAACAGAGCGGAATTGACAGGGAATTAAGTCGCGATTTAAAGAGATTTGGAATCCGTTGACCGCCACGGTGGAGAAAGAAACAAATCGACGAACAGGATGGTGCTGTTCCAGTGTGGACACGTGGCTACTTCTTGAGCGTTCATGCTGACGCCGAACAAGGAACTCTAAGCACGTAGGCGACAGGCGAATCGACACAGGCAGGAGAGGAATCGAACGGGCATGGAGGCCGAATGGCTAAAGCCATGAACAGAGACAGTGAACGGGGATGAGAAGAAAAAATTCAGATCGAAGAGTCCAAGCGACCAAGAGAGATAGTGAACAGTGAACCCTGAGAGGAGGACTGGGCACAGAGAGCAGTAAAGCCAAGCAGAGGAGACAAAGGGCCGAGCTGACCACAGGCAGCATTGAGCACCGGAGAGCTTGAGGAATGAAGCCTTCCCATAGAGGAAATTGTTCGGATTGAGCATCATAGTTGGCTCTTTCCACTGTAGACCGAGGGTCACAGAGCTGGTAGGAAGAACAAGAGTCTGTGTACTCCAAGTGGCTTGGGGAATCCAAGAACCACCCTGCCAAGCAAAATCTGCTTCAGGGGAACTCACATTGAGTCCCTGCATTGTAATTTCTCTGCTCAAAGACATAATAAAACAAGGCCACCACTGAAGCTGGACCGGAGACGTAACTCTGGAGAATAGGGTGAACTCCTTATTAAAAATTGTTTGTGTCTTTGTGCTGCTTACTGTAAGTTCTCTGCTATCTTTCTATTCAAAATGTCTGTGTATTAGCAATCTGATCGATCCGTTGTTTCAATAACACAAAACACACACCAACACATGAGTCTGTAATACCTTTTGTTTAATAAATCTTAACTGAGGTCACTCATAGGGTGATTTTCATATCATGGATTGTCTGATTAAAGTGATATAGATTTGGATCAGTGAGCAGTAGTGCACAAAATAATAATTCCATATTGATAGATATAACCATTGAAGTTGTCACACACAAATGGGTGTATTGATAAGTTGTGAGTGGGCATGGGACATAATAATAAATAAATGTTGGTGAGAGAGACACATGAAAAAATGATTGTTAATATTATGATTCATTGAGAAGGTTGCCCAGTCACACAATAAACACTCATCACCTCTTTCTCTTCTAGGTTTCGTTCCTCATGCAAAGAAATCTAGCGCGAGAGAGTGACACGAGTCGATCAGTTTTTAGCTTCGAATTTTACCCATCTCTGTAGAGCTTGAGAAAGTACATATTTGAGCTAAAAAGAATTGAGAACGAGAAATTCATGGGAGCTCTCAAGGACATCAAGCCTGTAGGGCTTACAAGCAATGATGTATCTCCAGTCCTGAAGCGTTTGTTGAAGGTATACTTACATTTTCTCTGTTGGGTTTGCAATCACCTTACAAAATCACTGATGATTTTTCCCAATTTTCGTTGTTAGCTTGGTATTTGGGTTAACTACGATTTTGTCTTTGGCTTAAATTACCACTGCATCGCCTTCTTCCTCTTCTAACAGTTATGCCCTATGTTTACTGAAATTGTGCTCTTCTTCCTTTTCTTTCTTGTTTCTGTAATCATTGTCATCTTCCCTCTTTTGTAGGTCTATTGTCATGTATTGAACAATGTAAAAGCTTTGCTAGCATACATTCATCATCCTGTGTCGGTCTTCTCCATCCCAATCTAGCCAAGTGATCATGTGCAAGGAAGTTTCGTGATCCATATTAATACTTATCTCTTTGGGTGTGATACCTATGTTTAAAATGGCAACAAGAAATGCTAAAAATAGCATCAAGAAAAATCCTAATTTAATTTGTCCTTGAATTAAATTAGGAATTAAATTGTATTTATAATTCTCATAGCAACTTGTAATAGTTAACTAAGTTAATTTGACTTAGTTGGCTCAGTTAATTCGAGTTAGGAGTCTATCTAAAGTCATGTAGAGTGATTCCTAAATTTTAGGGGTCCAGGTTGAGTTCTTTTGGGTTGTAATTATTTAATTTAGTTTAACTGAGGTAAATTCAGTTAAACTAGTTCCAACTGATGGAGGAATTAGAGGGAGATCCAGTAGTTAGGTGTAACCTACAATAGTGGAGTGTAACCAACATTGCTCAACCAGTAAACTGAAGATTCACTCATAATTAACTCATGCATGTTAGATCAGAGAAAGACCCGGTTGAGATTGGAGTTCAGGG
Source organism: Pinus tabuliformis (assembly GCA_031772625.1). Taxonomy (NCBI): domain Eukaryota; kingdom Viridiplantae; phylum Streptophyta; class Pinopsida; order Pinales; family Pinaceae; genus Pinus; species Pinus tabuliformis. The sequence goes on along the minus strand of CM062820.1, from coordinate 1,193,272,373 downwards.
ACAATGTACTATCAGTTGTAAAAGCATATAAATTAAACAGATGGTGAATGCAGTCAAAAGAAGGCCTAAAATAAAGCATTCCTTAATTAGAAAACTCACTAATTTTAACCATTTGAATTGCCTTTAAAAGGAGGAATGAAGGCACAAGTTTAATCATTGTTTTGGTTAGCACCAGTTGGTGAGACCAAGCAATAGGAAGCACAAGTTTGTGTGGATCTTGTGAGGGCAAGGAAGTAGGAGCTTGGAAGGCTAGGAATTTGGTTAAGTATTTGCCAAAGGCAGTAAGTTAGGCAGAGGGTAGAAACTACCTATGCAAGTTGAGCTTGAGGCTGAGCATAACATATCATATTCATCTAGATTCTTTGACTAATGCAATATACCGATAGCAGGGTTTTTTCTAGCTATGGCTTTCCCCAAGAAATGATTGTGTAATGTGTTGATTGAATTCTTTCTCTTGTATGCTTCGTGATTTCATTGACAAATTATTGTTTCCGCTGATGAGTAGAGTAGATTCAAGTCAATTGTTTTAGCATATTACAATCTTCAGTTTGAATCTACAAGGAATTTCTACATGGTATCAGAGCTAAAATCAATATAGAAGAGGAGAATATGAGTTTGTCTTTTGTAGGAGAAATCTAATTTGCAGTATCATACTTTAGAGCCAACAAGATTTTGTTCTACGGATTGAGACTCAAATATGCCCTTGAGGGTAGTTCAAACTATATTGCTTGGAAGGATAGGATGGAGGCAGTGTTGGAAGACAATGGGCTTAAGGAATTCAAAGACAAAGACATTCTTAAGCCAGTTGATGCTCAGGATCTGGTAGAGTGGAGAAAGTGTGTGGAAAAGGTGAGAAGGATTATCCTAGAAGGAGTTCAAGATCATATTGTCTCGAACCTCCACGATAATGAAACTTCATTTGCAATGTGGAAGGCCTTGACGGACCTGTTTCAAAACAGAAGTGACCATAGGAAGATGGAACTAAAGGACAAGCTCAAAAAGATCAAGATGGAGAAGGGCGATACAACACTGAAGTACTTGGCCAAGTTCACCCAATGTCGAGATGAACTTGGAAGTGTCAGTGTTACAGTTGTTGAAGATGATTTGGTGAGCTGAGCACTTCTAAGACTTCCCAAGAGCTGGCACAATGACCAGAACTCAGTTAATGGGAGGGAGAAGCTACCAAAGTGGGAGCAATTGTGGTCCGACTTGGTACAAGAAGAGATTCGGTGGAACACCAGAGATGGGACCTCATCCAAAGAAGTGGAAGAGGACTTTTCATTAGTCATAAAAGAAAAGAAAGCCAAGGGAAATAAGTCCCAAGGCGAGGAGGGTGGCAAGATGAAGGACTTTTCGAACATCAAGTGTTTTCAATGTCACGAGTTCAGGCACTATGCCACAAAATGCCCACAGAAGAAATAAAGCAAGAAGGAGCTTGCAGTAGCATCAGTAGGTGAAGCTCTAGCTTCACAATTCGAACTTGATTTCACTCTCATTGCATGCATGGAAAGCACTATAATGGGAATCATTTGGTATTTTGACAGCGGTGCCTCGTTCCATGTGATGGGGAATAAATATTTCTTCGATGACTTTGAGGAGAAAAACCTCAAGCATAACATAGAGTTTGGAGATGATGGGAAGTATAACGCGATTGGCATTGATACTGTTAATTTTCAGAGGGATTCTGGTTCTCCTCTTAGGCTCACAGATGGGATATATGTTCCAGGACTAAAGAAGAATCTTGTTTTCATCGTGGTATTGGAAGACCGTGGCTACGATGTGATATTTAGCAAAGGAAAGGTTTTCCATAGACATATTGCCACGGGATAGGTGAAACAGATCGGTGTGTGAGTAAAGAACCTATATGCACTTGAGGTACAAGATGCATGCAAAGCCTTGAGGAGAAAGGAAAAGGTTAGAGACTTGGTGGTTGAGAGGGAGCATGAATTACCTCTCAACATGCAGCCTCAGAAGCAACCTCAGCAAGTTGTGGAGCATCCACAATTGGAGAATCAAAGAGAAGGTCGAGTGTAGACATTCACTCAAGCAGAGACCTCTAGTAGGGGGGAATTTTGAACCAAGTGCGAAAAGGGAGCATATGCAACCATACCTTGAGGTGTGAGGTAGGGCAATGGGAAGCAATAGTCCCAAGAGTGCAAAAACTTGGGCAAGGTCCATTGAGGTGTGTTTGTCTCATGGATCATTACCTTGCTAAGAGGGTCCACACTATTCAGGAGAAGGAGGATCAATGTCATCTAGATACCGAGGAGTGCAGAGTAGTGTTGACAACAGAGTAGGAGGCTCAATAGCAGAGTGAGCAACAACACAAGTTCTTCCCAGTAGACAGTTGGAGACATAGTTTATTCAGTTTATTTTTTTTTTGGATGATTTTGGTTGCAGATGTTTTAGTAGAAACAACAACAGTGACAAGAGTTGCATGCAAAACATTACAAAGGTACTCGATTGGGAGATGTGAATCCCTTTCTTGTTGAGAGGGAGTGTTAAAAATAGCAACAAGAAATGTTAAAAATAACATCAAGAAAAATTCTAATTTAATTTGTCCTTGAATTAAATTAGGAATTAAATTCTAATTCTAATTCTCATAACAACTTGTAATAGTTAACTAAGTTAATTTGACTTAATTGGCTCAATTAATTCGAGTTGGGAGTCTATCTAGAGTCACGTAGAGTGGTTCCTAAATTTTAGTAGTCCAGGTTGAGTTCTTTTGAGTTGTAATTATTTAATTAAGTTTAACTGAGTTAAATTCAGTTAAACTAGTTCTAACTGATGGAGGAATTAGTGGGAGATCTAGTAGTGAGGTGTAATTTGCAGTAGTGGGGTGTAACCAGCATTGCTCAACAAATAAGCTAAAGATTCACTCATAATTAACTCATGCGTGTCAGATCAGAAAGAGACTGAGTTGAGATTGGAGTTCAGGGACAGTGTACTATCAGTTGTAAAATCATATAAATTAAATAGATGGTGCATGTAGTCAGAAGAAGGCCTAAAATAAATCATTCCTTAATTAGAAAACTCACTAATTTTAACCATTTGAATTGCCTTTAAAAGGAGGAATGAAGGCACAAGTTTAATCATTGTTTTGGTGAGCACGATTTGGTGAGACCAAGAAATAGGAAGCACAAGTTTGTGCGTGGAGATTGTGAGGGCAAGGAAGTAGGAGGTTTCGAAGGTTAGTAATTTGGATAAGTATTGGCCAAAGGCAGTTAGTCAAACAGAGGAAAGAAAATACTTGTGCAGGTTGAGCTCAAGGTTGAGTAGAGCATATTGTATTCATCCAGATTCTTTGACTAATCCAATATACATATATCAAGGGTTTTTTTAGTTGTGGTTTTCCCCAGGAAATCATTGTGTAATGTGTTGATTGAATTTTTTCTCTTGTATGCTTCGTGATTTCGCAATTGTTTAATTGTTAATATAGATGAGTAGATGTTTCCTTCCGTTGGTGTTGTTTTTTTTGGGATACTTAAAATATCCTCCGCTAGTTGTGTTCAAGTCTTGGGTTGGTATGGATGTGGTCACATGTTCTATCTCAGCTAGGTCGCAACCTTCAATCTTGTTGCTCCCTTCCTCTTCATATTGTTCCTCACTAGTGGACTACTGACCTTTCGCAGTATATTGTTGTTCCATTTCAGATGCCAGTCTTTGCAAAAAGTACCTCCTTGTCTTCTAGAATCTAAACCATGTTCATTTGAGGGTATGTGGTATGTTCCTCTGAGAGAGATTACTCAGTTATATCAATAAAGATAAATTCTTCATGGACCTTCTCCTCCACCTTAGATTTATCAACATCGATCATGCCAACAACAAGAGGTGTATGCTATTTTTTTTTTTCAAATTTCCATTCTATATTGTGCAAAGACTTTTCTTTATTAATTCAACAATGTATCCATTATTTATCTTTCACTTCTTAATCTCTCAAAGAACTTTGTTTTCTGATTCATTGATGTATCCATTCTTTTTCTACCTTTTCGTATAGTGCCAAAAAAATGTTTATTGTTTCAGCTATTTGTCAATTCTTTTTGTTTACTAATTGACCAACGTTTGATATCGTAGGAGCCCTTATGACTGTTGAGGGAAATATCACATTGATTAGGCATTAAAAAACCTATTTTTTTTTTCTTTCTGAGGCTAGAAAAATGCAGATAGGTTGATATTCATATTTGAAATAGAGTATACTATTTTTATTTCTAGCATTGGGTATGCTCTTCAAGTTTTCAAGTCCGGGTTGAGTAAGAACTTAGATTCTGGATTGCCAAAATCTAACAACAGGGCACATACGAAGATCCTAGGCATTGAAAAGACTCCAAAGATCCTTGGGTGGTGACCACTTTGTGATGTTACCTGTAGCACAAAGGAAGTTCTTCACAAACAGCATGTCTTTGGCAAGAAGCACCAGTCCATGTTAAAAAAGTTGGAGGAAAAGGGTTTTGAAGATGGAGCAAAGCCACATAAAAAGAAGCCACAAGGACTAATAGGGTGGTGTTCTCTCTGTGAGTTTAACTATGGAAGCTTAGAAAATATTCATGAGAAACATGTCTGGAAAAAATCACCTATCGATGTTGAGAATTGAAAGAGATTTCTAAAATTAGGAGAGACTGGCAATGACGGTAACAATGGGAATTGTATCCAAGGGGCTTACCTTATTTATATGTAGTGGACCACTTCCTCCAATAAGGGTTGTACCAGCATGTAGATCCCGGACCACAGAAGCCATCTCCTGCACCTTGACAATGGGGTGGTGTGTCGAGTCAGTTGATGGGTGTGAGGCTTCTTCGTTAGTGGTGTCTTGGTAAATAACTAAACCAACTATGTAACCCCTTATTTTACCTCCTGATTGGTCCATGAGTCTTTGACCATTGTCGCTATTTGTGGCATTGGGAAAGTCGAATTTGATGGGCTGACGCCACCAGATGTTTGGCCTTTCCCTGAGATTGGGCTAGTTTTTCTATCGTTCGTTTATAACCCAGACTTTCCCTCACTAAATCCCCTAGACCCTGTTCTTCCTAGCGACTCAATCACAGTAAAATTATTTCACTGGCTATGAGACAATTCATTGAACCTACCTACCATCTAGCACCATCAGATGCAGTCGAAGGCCAATAAAATTTGTTCTTGTCAATCAAATAACTAGCTACACATAGAGGGGCCCTACTTACAACACATGAACCCTTAAATGAATGGTAGTGGTAACAGGGGGGAAGAATGGTAACAGTAGAAGGGAGGACTAAGCGATGAATGAATTGAGCGGGTGACGACAACACGTTCAAATGCGACAGGTTCTAGCCATGTGCCATATTTTTATTGGAGGGAGGAGGATGAAATTAGAGTGTGGGGATTGGTCGGGTTGAACAGTGTTTCCTCACCCCAAACCCGTAGAGAGAAACATGTTTGGCTTAATTAAAGAAAAGTGTTATATGCCACTTTCAAAAGTTAATTTTATTTTAATATTTTAATTTAAAATTTCATGCATATCTTTCAGGAGTTGTCTTTAGTGCGACTTTTTGGACTTTTCGGTGTCGGAATCCGGCTGAAAATTTGAGGTGAAACCTTGATTTGTGTTATTTGAACTATTTTTTGACTGTATATATAGATTCAGCACCTTGAAAAACCCCTATGGAACTTGGATTGTGCAAGGTTTACCCATCAAACTTGTGATTTCAATAAATTCCTGACGGATTTTAGATAAATTAGACCAAAAAAACCCACTGGAAAAATTTCCAAAAAGTCGCACTAACGATAACTCGTATATTTTATATTAGGTTTTTATTATATTATTTTGTGTTAATTTTAAGCAGAAAAATTATGTTTTCATATTATGGTTTATAGATATTAAAGTTTATATAGAGAATTTAATGGAACTATTTACTCTTTTATCTTATGAACACCAATAGATATAATGGATTATTTCTTCTTTATTAGAGGGTAATTTGTCCAATCATTTAAATAATTGTAATAAATTTTTTAAAGGAATTTTATTAATATGGAAGAGTAAAGATTATTACACACAAAAATGTGTTGAGAGCTCTGTATTAACGTTTTAAAAGTACACAATATAAATACAGGAAACATAGGCTTAAGATAGCTTAACTATCTTATCCAGCTAGCTATTGGTTGAGAAAATATCTCAACCAAACACCAATCTAGAAAGCTAATTAGTTGAAGAGAATCTCTCAACCAACTAGCCCTAAACAATGTCCTAAATTCCAGGAACAAATTACTTCTGGTAGAGGTTGGATCTCTACGACCAACGACCAATAAACCATCAACAAATATGATCAGACACACATAACAAAAGTAAGAGTTACATACTCTAACACAATCGAAATATATAATTGTTTTGAGACTATCACTACAATGTCCAATAAAAAATTTAAAAATATAACTATTTAAACCTTCTTTCATGTCATGTTTTCCTAAAATAAATATAACTTATTAGAATCTTGTTCTAGCTTTAATGCTTGGTGCACATGTGAATTATATGTGTTATGATGCAGAACGCCATTTAGAATAAACACATAAATATAATTATTGAATGTTTAAATTAAGTACCAATTGTTTAGTATAAATTTCTAAGAATAAAGAATCAAATTTTCATTCATTATTTTTGTTATGTTTAAAAGGAAAAATAAAAAATAAACATTAATCATGAACACAAATAAAGAAATTAGACACAAAGAACACCAAGAAATGCCCTGGGAAAACCCCAACTCCATGAAAAACCCCATCCTAACAAAACTCCATTAGTCCTGGCCAAAATTCTAACCAAGCTTGTCGAGGAGCCGTGCTCAACCCTTGGTTCCTTACACTGACCAAAGAGACCCTTCTCAACCCTTGGCCCCTCACACTAGCCGGGGAGACCTTGCTTAACCATTTTCACCTTGGTCCTTGGCACACTTACAATAGAGACAAATAAGCCAATTTATAGGCTTATTTCCAACCAACTACAACTAGCATAATACCATGGGCCACAAAACCATGTGCTTGAAACAACTAGTTGTAGACTATTATTCCTAAGTCAAGGTTAATCTTCACAACCCCCCCCTTAAACTATACTAGGGAATTTATATGGATCTATCTCCCTTAATGATCTGGGAATTTGAGAAAATCTGCATGCCCCCTATCACTCTATACTTAGGGTACACATACCCATAAGGTATTCAACAATATGCCCAATTACATCATCTCCATTATAATTAATATATTTCTTGGTTCATTGCTTCTTACACTCTTACCTTACATTTATCCACGTGCTACACATCTAACATTGACATCCATATAAAAGGAACACATCTATTGGATTATGTGGGTCATCCGTTGCTATAACTGCCAATTCTCTAGGAGTTATTTTACGGTATGTGGTTCGTAAATTAATTAATTTATATGCACATATCCTTCGTAGCCATTCACTATTGCGACCACACAACCATCTGGAATCTACTCTTCCTCGTCCAATAGAATGTCATACAACTTTCACACTAAAACATCTTCATTTTCTAGTTCACACAATAGGTCGTGAAAGGTTTTACACCTGTTGTTTTTATTCCCGACCCTTTCAAACAAAATAATTAGCACAAAGCGACCATGTGGGTATTATATTGTCCATGAAGTGATGGCCTTGATGTTCCTTTTGCACTCTTTAAATCTGTATTGGAATTACTGGATAGTGAAAACCTCATTTGAGATGGTCTCCTTCCCTGAGATTTGTTACACCTTCTCCCATGCTCTCCACAATCCTTGCAACCTCATGATTGAATATACATGGAAATTGTTTCTCATCCTTATGCATCCATAAAGTAGGAATGGTGTAATAGAAGGAGGAGTGGGTGATTTTAATGTGGACTTCCATCAAATTTGGTGGTGTAACAACCTTGGTGAAAATTCTATGGAATAATGTAAATAAAGGAAAAAAATAAGACAACAGGTAAGGGACACATATTCCAAGCTGAATGTTGGGCAGTACATCCTGGTGTGGGTGTTCATTTCGATTTATTATGGCTAAGGAAAAAGGAAAATGGAAAGGCATTAAAAGGAAAAAAGGCATTTTGGAACATTTATTTATGAAAATAAATGAAAATAGGAGAAAAGGAGGGTAAAAGGTCACAGGTTGCATGTGAGGAGGAAATTGAAGGAAAATAATGGAAAATGAAGAAAATAGAGGCCTCATTCATAAAAAGGCTTTCGAGGATCAGTTGGGAAGTCTTGTCAGTGTAAGATTTTGTCATTTCATGTTTGGAGCTCTCCCATTATTCTCTCTCTCTCTCTCTCTCTCACTCTTGGTCACTTAGAGTTTTCTTGGAGCACTCTAGTTTGGATCAACAAAGGAAAAGTAAGCAAATGGAAATGAAGGAAAAGTAAGAAAAGGGAAAGGAAGGAAAGCAAGGATCAAGGAAGGAAAACAAAGCAAAGGTAAAGGAAGGAAAGCAAGGATCAAGGAAGGAAAAGAAAGCAAAGGGAAAGGAAAGAAAGCAAGGATCAAGGAAGGAAAAGAAAGCAAAGGGAAAGGAAGGAAAGAAAGGATCAAGGAAGAAGAGAAGGATCAGGAAGCTTCAACAGGAATACTTGCAGGTAACCTTTTGCATGTGTGATTTCCTAGCTGGTTTGGACATGCATGGCTTTGCATGTTGGTGTATGGTTCTCTTATTTTCAGTGGCATGGTTTTTGCCAAGTTATGACAGTGGTTTTCAACCTAGCCTTACCTTTTTCTGGATGCCATGGTGTTGGGATGTTTATTCTGGTTTTTGAGCTTTGGTTTTCTGAATGGATTTCGAAATATGGGGTGGAGGTGGTCTCAAGCTCCATTCCCAAATGCCTAGGAATCCCTTGACTGGTTTTGGTCGGATACACAATAAAGCCTAAGGGATAAGTCTCGGTTTAGGGCCTAGTGATCCGGGTTTGGATTGTGGTAGAGCCTGAGAGACTGGTCTCGGTTTAGGGCATAGTGATCCGGTACTGGATTGCAGTAAAGCTTGAGAGACAAGGAGACATAAAATTCCTTAAGGATAGTGATGGATTCCGGATGGCATTCCAAGTTCGGTTCGGTTGTGATCAGAGCACTAGTTTGGTGTGATCACATTTTGATGAGGGTGGAGGTGGTTTAACCTCTGGATTCCCTTGGTTCTTCTTGTATTGGTTGTTTTATGAGATCCCACATTCATGCTTGGAATATGGCATGGAGGTGACTGGATGAAAGAGAGATTTGGTTCGGCCATGTCTATGGTTGAGTGGTACGTGGAAGTACCGAACTTGGTTGGATTTACCTATGAGTAATAAAATATAAGTTCTCTTACTTTTGCACTGATTTATATTTGGATTTAATGGTTGTCATATCTCTGATATTTAGAAGTTTTTATGTTGGTTATAAGCATGGTTAAATGATTTTTTTCATGTCATGGTTATTTCGTGTATTTACTTGTAAATGTTAAATGGATGGATGCAAGACCTAATTGATGATGTAGTAGTTAAATGGAGAAGGAGGTGATCCTTTTGGTTATGTTTCATAAGTTTTTTCAATCATTTATGCTCTGTCTTTTATCCTAGACCTGTAGGTTGCATTGATGCCAAGTGTTTGACAGAATTTAAGACCTAGTTGGGGATGCTCAGGCCTAATCCTGAGGTTGATTTTGATTTATTAGCATTGTTATCATGTCCTTATTGAAGCAAGTTCTGGGCAGAGGCTGAGACTCTGGGCTAGAAATTGGCTTAAATCTCGGGGTCGCTGGCACATAACTGATAGTTTTGGTCCTCAGTCGCTGGCAGGCAGGCCTGTGAGAGCGACTTTAGGTTGTTTTTCACTCCCTTTCCCATAACATGAGAGTGATTCTGGCCTCAGAGATCCAGAATAGCAGTGGGACCCAGGGACAGGCTATCTGAGTGACTGACTTGTGTCATGAGGGTTCTGTTGATGATGTTGGATGATTGTGTGTGATGTTTCGTCGATTCCACTTCCTTAACGTCACATAGGAGGTCAAATTTTATCATAGTAGCATCTCGTCTCATGTCTACCCCAGTTGGCATGGTTACTCTGGGTAGACCTAGGAAGGGGTGTTATAGAGTGGTATCAGAGTGGGTTGATCTCTCTCTGGGTCATATCTAATGCTACATATATGGGTGAGTGTGTTGGTCATGCATGCATGTCAATTGCGTGTGTGTCTCTTACACTTGCGTTCCATGTACCTGTTGCATTGCATCATATTGATCATGGTTGTAGTAAGGTTATCATGAGGAACTTGACGTTGATTTTATGGAATGCATCGTCAAAAGTATATGGTTGGTTACATGATTATATGAATATTGATTACATTATTGTATGTTAGGTTTCATATTGTATGTTTGATTGCATGTATTAGTCTTATAGGTTGGTTACAATAATTGATCGCTTGTGCTCGACTACATGAGTGCATGTGTATGTGTTGTTGATTAGGAATTACTTATGCATGTTTATGGTTGCATGTGGCAATGTGTACAATGGAGTAATGGTTGTTTTCATGCATAAGGTCATAACATTCATTGTTGATATGGCCTTGCATTGATGACTAGACCCTAGCTAGAATGATGTGTATATGGTTTGGCACTCATGTGTTATATGTCTATATGGAGTTGTTATGCATATATGGTCTTGGCTATAGTTATGCATGAATAGTAGGTCAAACATGCTTTATGAAGTCATGGTATGCAATTTAGGTCATCAGGGTGATATTGCTATGTTATGATGCTAATGTGTTGGCTGATATAGAGCAGGAGATGCGGATCATCATAATGAGGTTGCAACATTGGACTTTGGGGTAAGAGCATATTATCATACATGTATTGTATGTTTGGCATGCAAGTATGTAAGTCAAGGATTGTTATATGCATTAGTTTATATACAGTAGGTTTATGTATGTGTCTTTTGATGTTATGGTTATATTCATGATAGACACTGGTTGATTAGTGTAGTTATATGCACATGTGGCGAATAGTCAAGAATGATAGTAACTTGTAGTTGTATGCATTACTATTGTTGTTTTATATTAGATAACCTGATGATTATGTTCTTGATGAGCATGATAGGTTAACTTGTTGTTATCATATGGTAGTAACTTGACGATTAGGGTTATTACATTAAGATATTGATGTTATATGTATCATAATAAATTGGATTAGCCTATGCAGATGGTTAGGGTTACGAAGTTCAGGTATGAGTTGACTTATTTGTGACATTGTGTTGCACTAATCTAGACTGACCATACATATGTGATTTCTATGCATAAATGATAATTATTTATCATTTTAGGATGTAAACATGTTAGTTAGTGACTATTATGGATATCATGACATTATTTATGTTTAAGCTGATATGTTGAGAAGTTATATTGTGCTAACTAGCTTGATTGTGCAGACAAGATAGCCTCCCCTGAGATACAGTAAGGTACGAGTTTGCTTATGTCATATATTTGGTGCTTGACTATTTGATTATGTCGTCTAGTTAATTTATTTAACATGGTATGTTGCAAGTTGGTTGAATGTTTGATGAACTGCATAATATGAGTATGTGTTCAAATGATTTTGTTTTAAGATGATTGTACTAACATGTGTTTTGAGACAGTTGATATGTACTTGAGTATAATAGGTGACAGTTGTAGCATTATGTCTTATGACTATGAGTTGACTATGGATTATGACATGATTGTTAGTCTTGCTAAATGTTGATTTCAAATTGATAGATATGATTGTCTTGATATTTGGAACATGTGGTTGACATGTGTGAGAAGTTGCAAGAAGCATGTTGGTATTATCCCGACAAGGTAATAGTTCGTGTGTTTATATCAGTAACAGTCGGGTGATGTGACAGTGCATAGTAACACTCAATTGCAGCAAGGAAAGGGTCAAAGGAAGGAATTGGACAAGAATTCCTATGGCTGTGTTTGGAAACCCTAATTCCAAACGAATGAGTGCTTACATACAGGAAGTCTTCTTAACCTTGATTTTGTTTGACATTATGTGGATACATGCTATATTCATGAACATGTACTTGACAAGTATATTAGCTAGTCTTTAGTTACAGGTGGATCTATCAAAGGATTGGAGTCCCTTGAGAGATGGCGTGGATGTGTTTAGTTGCAAGGCAACAACCTTGGCATGACAAGGTAAGGTAATTGATGTATTTTTATGTTTAATTATGCACTGATAGTTATGTGTTTATGGCAGTATGATGCAGGGAGTTGCAAGGAAAGAGAGGTTGCCATTAAATCTTGAAGAAGGCTCAAGTTGATCTTTCCTTGGGAACAATGGGGATTGAGTCATGGTGTCTGTTGTTAGTCTTGTGCTTTTAGTCTTTTTTGATTGTTGCACTTGATTTGCGATTTTGATTGTGTCTGGTGCATAGCTATGCCACTTTGTTGCGGTGTTGTATTGCTCTTGGTTTTCATGGTCTTCTTGTTTGTTTATTGGCATTAACTTTTATGTTTTGAGTCTTGGGAGTTGGTTGAGAAAGGAGGAAGTTAATGGAGCTCTGGGAGAGTTGTGTGGTACCCAATAGATGATGTAAGACACAAATGAAGATCGGTGCATGAGTAAGCGCAATGGAAGGTAATACTATGACAGTCGGTTGGACTAGTTGGGTCCATTGTTGTAAATGGACGATGGCAGCATAGACATGAGAAAGATAACTAGAAAAGGTAAATTAAATGGACCTGAGATGTCGAATGGCTTAACTAAGTTGGGAATGATGGCTCCCAATGTTGTGCATGTTGTGCACAAATAGGGAAGTTATCTTAACCTAGGCCTAATGTAATCTGGTAATTATGTTATGATCATGATGATACTGATGTTTATATATGTATACATATATGTATGTATGTATGTCGTTGCCTGACATGATGATGATTGTTTTATGCTAATTATTATATATGTATTTATGTATGTTTTCACTGTCTCATAGGGTTGTTAGGGATTGTTCTTGTGGAGGAATGATTTATTATGTAGGTGAATGGCATGGAGAGATTTTTGGTTCATGACGAATCAAGTGGGAAGAGTAGTCATGACAAACATACAAGGTAAATATCATATGTTTGTATTATGCCTATGTTATGTTATGACAGGTAATGCTGAGAGATACATCAGCAAAACAAAGAAGTGTGGTTTGCGACATGTTGGGACAAGCATGGACAAGACACTAGAAGCAAGTTTTCTTGATAGGGGCAATGTGCCTTCAGATGTGAGGTACTATTGTTGTGTATATGTTGTACATGTTGCATCTATGATATTGTACGCATGCAGTTTTGTTTATACATAGCATGTTTACATCTTGTTTATGCAATGTTATGTACGGGATGGTACAGATAATGTTGTGCGAATATTGCATATGGTGTTGTGCACATGTTTTATACATAATGTTGTGAATAGATGATGCTATGTATATGTTGGATGTGCAATGCTATGTACATATGGTGTTCTATGCATGTCGTACATATGGTGCTATGTATATATGGTGTTCTATGCGTGTCGTAAATATGGTGCTATTTACATATGGTGTTATGTGCATGATTTTACAATTGGTGTTGTGAGCATGTGATGTCGTGTACATGTTGTACATGTGGTGTAGTGTGTGTGTGGTGCTATGTACATGTCGTGCAAATGATGCTATGTACATGTGGTGTCGTGCACATGTCATGCATGGGATGCTAAGTACATGTCGCGTTGTGTACACATTGTACAGGTGGTGTAGTGTACATGTGGCATTGTGTACACATTATGCAAGTAGTGTCGTGTACATGTGATGTTCTGCACACGTTGTGCAGGTGGTGTGGTGTACAGGTGGTACTGTGTACATGTTGTACATATGGCACTGATGTACATGTGGTATTATGTGCATATCGTACATGTTCTGTTGTGTACATGTGGCACTATGTGTATGTGCACATGGTTAGGGAGAAGGCACTGGGTGTTTCTTGGGTGTGGAAGCCGATCCGAGGTGCGTACGGAATAAGGACAAAGGTGGAAGCTAAGGATTGATTAAAGGATAAGTATCAGTATTTTATTTCAGTTTTAGTATGCATGTGATTTATGATTATGGTCTATGATGATTAGATGTGATCTATGATTCTAGTTTATGATGGTTACATGTGATTTATGATGTTAATCTATGATGGTTATTTTTTGAGCTAACCATATGTGATATGTTTATACATGATGTTTTGATCAAACAATTAGCTTGACTTGTTGTGACAGGAAGCGAACAAAATTGCAAGTGTACCTTATTGACAAACTACCAATGAGGTATGATTTAAGGTTATTTCAATTTATTTGAATCTAATGGAAATTATGTGCTTGGAACAAGAATGCATGAACATGCTCAGTTGAATTTCCAAAATCGACTGCAAGAATTGGCAGCAACAACAAAAGAAATTGGAACATGCAACAGTATGTTGGTAGATCACTTTAGGAGCAGGGCCATTGTGGGACACTGGTACCCAATAGTGTCCATTGATTTCCATGAGCATGCTATGACCAATATGATGGTTTGAGGCAGGTACATACCTTGGTTTTTTCATATTCTGATGTGAGGAAGCATTTCCAAAGGATGGATCACCCAGGTTAGGGGATTCTGGGGAACTTGGAAGGTGAGTGACTGCACGGAAGGGGGTTACCAGATTTTCCAAGGGACAGTGTAGCAGAGAAGGAAAGGTTGCAGATATATTGATTTTGGTTATTATCATTTCCAAATGGAATCAGATGCACATTAGTGGTGCACCTTGGAACAATGAGTCGGTAATTGTTTGCTGAGAGGACAAGTGGCACCAGATTGTAGCGCTGAACATTGAATGCAGATTTGACTGTGGCAATGGATTCTGGACTTCCTGGGAAGGAGGTGAATCCTGGTATTACCCTGAGGGTGGAGGTGTGACCCTCTAGATTCCCTTATTGATTGATACGGGCATCGTATCTTTTTATTTGATGGTTTAGAAAATGTGCATATGTGGTTATTCTAAATACCGTAATGAGTTGCGTTATGAAGCTCCAATATGCTGTATGGTTTCTATTTGGTCATGTTTTCATGATGTTTTACTTTTGAACATGTTATTCATTGTAAATACTGCAAAAAGATAAGTTATAAATCTCCATGGGCAGTATGTTTTGTTTTTTTTTTCAACAATTTTACTGATTTCATGGTGTGGTATAACACAGAGGACGGTGTACCCCAAGGGAGAGTGTTCTGTAATAGCCCTAGTGAAAATTCTATGTAATAATGTAAATAAAGGCAAAAATAAGACCATGGGTAAGGGACACATATTCTAAGTTGAATGTTGGGCAGGACATCCTTGTGTGGGTGTTCATTTCGGTTTATTATGGATAAGGAAAAAGGAAAAGGCAAAGACATTAAAAGGAAAAAAGGCATCTTGGCACATTTATTTATGAAAATAAAGGAAAATAGGAGAAAAGGAAGGTAAAATGTCATAGGTTGCATGTGAGGAGGAAATTGAAGGAAAATAATGGAAAATGAAGAAAATGGAGGCCTTATTCATAAAAAGGCTTTTGAGGATCAATTGGAAAGTCTTGTCAGTGTAAGCTTAGTCACTGTAAGATTTTGTCAGTTCATGTTTGGAGCTCTCTCATTATTCTCTCTCTCTCTCTCTCTCTCGGTCACTTAGATTTTTCTTATAGCACTCTAGTTTGGATCAAAGAAGGAAAAGTAAGAAAAGGGAAAGGAAGGAAAGCAAGGATCTAGGAAGGAAATCAAGCAAAGGGAAAGGAAGGAAAGAAAGGATCAAGGAAGAAGAGCAGGATCAGGGAGCTTCAACAGGAATACTTGTAGGTAACCTTTTGCATGTGTGATTTCCTAGCTGGTTTGGACATGCATGGCTTTGCATTTTGGTGTATTATTCTCTTGTTGTTGGTGGCATGGTTTTTGTCGAGTTATGACAATGGTTTTTAGCGTAGCCTTTCCTTTTTCCGGATTCCATGGTGTTGGGATGTTTATTTCAATTTTTGAGCATTGGTTTGTCTGATGGATTTCGGAATCCGAGCGGAGGTGGTCTAAAGTTCCATTCCCAAAGGGCTAGGAATCCCTTGACCGATTTTGGCGAGATACACGGTAAAGACTGAGGGAGAAGTCTAGATTTAGGGCCTAGTGATCCGGGTTTCGATTGTGGTAAAGCCTCACAGGCTGGTCTCGGTTTAGGGCCCAGTGATTTGGGATTGGATTACGGTAAAGCGTCAGAGACAAGGAGACAGAAAATTCCTCAGGGATAGTGATGGATTTCGGATGGCATTCCAAGTTCGGTTCAGTTGTGATTGGACCACCAGTTTTTGTGTGATCACAGTTTGATGAGGATGGAGGTGGTTTAACCTTTGGATTCCCTTGTGTTGTGGGGAAAAATGCCTATACAGGACGATCCTATCCACCTAAGGTGTGACAGTGCCTTAGCAACAAACAGAGACAGCTATTCTAGTATTCTTCCTTTACGAATTAAGAATGAAGAGAGATGGATGGACTAACCGGTGCCTTCCGTTTGTCCCTCGATCCGGTTTCTCTTCTCTTTGAGAGTTCCCAGCTAGTTTCCTTCTCGCTCACCCATCTTCAATAGGTTTCTGCAAGATCACAAGAAGAGAACACTACACAAAGACATAGATTCATATTCATAACTAGTTCAGGATTAGAAATAAACTAAACATACTAATGCAATCATACATCAAAGACACATCAGCATATAGGAGAAACCAAGATAGCTTTATTGATGAATAACAAGGTTCAGGAAGAGATACAACCCAGAGGGCTCCAATCCAGCATCTCCTTCCCAGCAAATGAAATTCCTATCTTCACCTTCCCTCAAAGCATTAAGCACCCAATGATTCCCAATCTCAAACCAACAGCAATTCTTTGCAATCACAAAATTCCAGCCTCTAGATCTCATGGAGGAGAGATCCATATATAGATGTTTGGAGAGAGGATGAGTCAGCTTGAGATCTGACTAGTGTCCTCTCCCTCTGTCAGTTCTTGCTTCCACTTGGAGGTTCATGCTTCCACTTGGAGATTGAGAACCTCTTACTCATCACTAGTCGAATTCACTGAGGCAAGTGTCATTGAGGAAGAAGTTTCCAGGGTCTTGACACCTTGTTGAATGAACTTTCCATTTGTCAATTCCCACTCAGCGCACCCTGGTAGTGCTTCTACCTGCGTTGCAGTGCAGGTAGCCAGTGCAGACTTTGCATTTCAGCGCAGACAGCTAGTGGAGCCTTTGAATTGATCCTGAATTGACTTGTTTTTAAGTAGTTTCTGGTGGAGAACTTCTGTGAATCGCTGTGGTTTGTTAGCCATGTTCCTCTAGGGGTAGGAACAACATGTTTAGGGACTTTGGATCCCTTAGATTATGGACATTTCATGCTTATAGCTGTAAGGCACAAAAATGTCTATAACATTTGCCCCCTAAAGTATGAGGCCGTTTATCGGGTGAAATGCTTTATCAAGAGGATCCGAAGTTCATTCATTGCTGGGAGGAGACCTGTAATACAATACAATACAATACATTATTTTTCATACTGCTTTCATGATCTAGTTGAGGCGGGCATTCCCATGCTCAGCTTTATAAATTCATTTTCCTGTACATAGAACAGACAATCGTCTGATGGTAGACTGATAATTTTGATGAAATTATCATCCTTTGGGTAGGATGATTATCTGCTGCAATGATGTACATGTCAATGTCTTTATCTTTCCTGAATATATATCGTAGCCCGGATGGATGAAATTAGATTCGGGGTCTTCAAAATTGTTCGATCTTCACTCTAAGTACAAGTCGATCCATGTGAGAAATGTTCTGAAGTCGAACATGGAAAGACATCGCTTGATTACTGGTCAATGAGGTAAACCGTTAACAAGCGCGAGAGGAATCACCGATAATGATAATGACCCTCAAGGTATTGCAGTACAATTCACGTGGTGTGAATAAAGGTCTTGGCGTCGAACACCACGCAAAATCTTTCGGTCGAAGGTCATTGATGTATACCTGTCGCCGGAAGTGAGAAACTTGCCATTGAGGCATGCAAGCTTCAAAGTACTGAAGGGGTTGTTCCTAGATCAACTTCTTGGATAATGAGCTGATGTCGACAAGAAACGATCCGTCAAAGGAGGGCCTTAATGAATCCCACATCAGTGACACGGAATGGAGCAAATGATTTTGATGGAGGTGAAAACGATCTGATGACATATGATTCAGGGTGGCGGTCATGAAAGGATGAAGGATAATGTATGGCAGTGGATGGGACACGGTTGACTTCTCTGAATGAATTCTCTTGAACATATGGCGACACTTATGCGATGGATCGGTAGCATTACCCCAAATATGGATGGTATGGCGAGACCATGGTGATGTGACCGGTGAATGAAACAACCCAACCCGATTGTGGTACGGAGGAAAAGTGTCATGTTCAAGAGCGACTTGCTACCATCAAAGTTTTCTTGAGTTTCTCCCAATTTTTCCCCAGTCATTGCTGACCAGTACCTCTTTATTTTTGTCAAGCTTGAGGAGGATAACATATGCTTGTTCTATAACTTGCCCTTCGGGCAAGCCCATCGCTATGTTTTAATGAGCCTAGCGATAGTGAAACTCGTCCTCGTCTAAAGACAATTTTGTTGCTATTTAATGATTTTAACGAGTCTAGCGACAAAGATAACTCGATCCTTCTCATTTTTAGAGAATCTGAAAAGGTACGTAAAGTCAACTCCGAAAGTCATTTTTCGTCATCTAATCCCTTGAGTCCGAAAAAGTATAAAACAATATAGAAGGGATGAGTTTTCGATAGTTTTAACGAGCCGAACAAAACAAGTGCTCGATCTTTTTGTGCAATAATCCCTCAGGTCCAAAAAGATTAAAATCTAGAGGAGGGATAGCACTTCCAGTTGCTTTAATGAGCTGGAAGGCCAAAACTCGGCAATCTTTTCATATTTTACGAGTCAGATGAAAAGAGCTTAAAGAAGACTCGTCTTTTGAGGAACGAGTGATGAAATGGGTTAGCAGCTGATTCCAGGTATGGGTTGGAATTTTCCAATCACGGCAGTGTCACACGGATGGCTAGTGAAATCTCTCTTCGCAACTGTTCCTCAAAAAGGGTAAACAATCATATGGAGGTGAATGATCGGCCAATGGAAAAGTGGAGGTGACGGTGCAAACACGACCAAGGCTTTTGTGGCTGATGATATTACATTCACTGTGGTTATTTACCAGGTAGTTCATTTTTTAACAAGCTTAAACGCGGATTGAAACACTTGCTCGATCTTATGTTTATTTTTTAACGAGCATGGACTATGCGCTAAAACTGCTCGGATCTTGCATTTATTTTTTAACGAGCATGAACTGTGTGCTAAAACTGCTCGAATCTTGCGTTTATTTTTTAACAAGCATGAACTATGTGCTAAAATGGCTCGATTATATGGTCAAATTTTGATTTTTTACCATGACTAGCTTTTCCCTTTTCAAAGATAGTACTGTATCCTCAATTGCTGCATCAAACTAGTTAGAAATGAATAACATTTGCTTGAAAATGAGATTAAACCCTAATATTTCACTTTGAACTACGTAAAAAGCAATTAAAAAGTGTTTTTACCTCTCATTTTACCATTTCATTTGAACTTGGTTTGTTGGATCTTTGGAGGTGCCTCTTTCCCCTTGATTTTCATCAGCTGATTCCGGGAGATTCTGCGGACGATTTTCGGCGCCGTCTGGACCAGGTAGGAGCTAAACTTGAGCTCTTCCATTTCATGGTTTCTTTTCTGCATTCTGTGCCTGTTTTCCTGAGCTCCTAGGGTTTTATTGGGTCGCTCTGCCATCAGCGCACCTGGTTCACTTGAAACCTGCGCTAAATGTCAAGCTACATGAAGGCAGTTTGACCTTCAACGCAGGTGGAACACTGGCTAGTTGCGCTGGGCACAAAAAAATAGTTTTGTTGCACAGTTTTTGATGAAAATTTTGCCAGTTTCTCATCAAATCCAGGATCTAACTCCTCTCATGTTTGTTTTTCAGAGATTATTGGAGCAAAATGACCCTTACATGGCGAGAACGAGAACATGAAGAAGAGGACATGATTGCCTTACATGACCCTGTCATGGTGAACGCGCTGCGGAACTGTGGTCTGCTGAAGTTCTTCTGTATCTCTAGTATGAGACAACAGATCTCCTTATTGCAGTATATGCTTGATGCTTGGGATCCTATCAACCAAGTATTTTAGATTAGGAGCAAATCCATCGCTTTGACCGTGGTAGACATTTACTTCTTGACTGGCTTGTCGAGGCGGGGTGCCCCCATTTCTTTGTCAGGTTCGGCCCAAGGGAGTGACTCTGTGAGAGATTATGTCTGCCAGTATTGCAGGGAAGGATCTCAGCCGAGCAGAGACGGCAAGATAGTTATCCGTGAGATTGTTGACAGGTCTCTCAGGTCCATTTTGTATACTATTGGTAGGATGGCCGGTAGTGCATCTCTTCATGTTTCCAACAGATCCTATGCGCAGCACGCCTTGGAGTGCCTCCAACCGAAAATATTCAACTGGTGTGATGCAGTACTTCTTCAGATGAAAAGTCAGTTGACCAAGGTAAAGGATGGGAAGTTGAAGAACTTTGGATTTGGTTCTATTTTGACTACCTTTGCCTTGGAGAGGATACCACTGATGTAGCCTCAGTACATTGCACTCGACTTGCCTTCTCCTACCGAGCCACGCATGCAGAGATGGGCTGATCACATGTCTAGGGATGCTAGTCATTCTCAAATTTCTTTCACTGATACCTTCTTTAGGTGGTTCGAGCGTCAGGAGATGGTCTATTCCGAGTATCCATATGTTGGCATGGATTTCCGAGGTGATCCGGATTTGGTACTGCCGGATGGCGAACAGTGGGGCGCTATTGGTAAAATCTTCGACCATATCACTGTTTACTGTAATGTCCTTGTGCTTTATTCTATCAAGACATTAATCAAACTCATGTGTGCATGCAGATGTTGGTCCTGTTCGTCCAGCAGTTCGCCCGAGAGTGCCAGTCGCTACCCCAGCAGGGGAGACTGCTGGGAGGGTTATTCTTCATGACCTTGATGTGGCCGAGACCCTTACAGCTGTGCAGGAGCAGGTTGAGAGCCTTACTCTTGGCATTCCGGATGTGAGGATCGATGAGTTACCTCTACAGTTGCAGCAGCATACAACTGGTGTGCCTAGACGATGGACTCGTCTCTTACGCATGATTGCACAGGCTGTGACGTGCTATCATGAGCATCACTAGGCTAGGGTGCCCCCTAGAATTTTGAGTTTTTGGGTCATGCGACTGATTTTTGTCTTGGTTACAGAACATTATGTATAAACGATAAACAGCTTATATATATATATATATTTTGATTTTCGGGGTTTATTCTGGTTGAGTTATATGATCCATATGTACAACATTGACGATGTGTCTCTTTTTATAAATGTTGCAAATGTCTATCTAACACATAGTTTGCTAATGAGTCGGTTAATGTGTTTAAGTTTCTGGAAATATGTTGGTATTGAATTAAATCAAATTGTCTTTCCAAAATCTTAACACTTAGGAACATGCGATAAATAGCTGGGTTGCAGACGGAATATATACCATTGAGTTGTAGTATTACGAGTTGTGAGTCTAGCCTGACGATTATTCGGTGTATACCATGGCTGATGGCATCAGAGAGTAGTTCTATCAACGCGCTATACTCAGCGATGTTATTCGTTGATTGCCCAATACATACACCTCTGAAACTTACTAACTCGCCGCTTGGATAAAAAATGGCCCAGGCTGCGGAGGACAGGTTCCGCGAACTACGACTCGCTTCGTCGGCATATCCAACACATGTCTCTAGAAGGTTTGACATCTGCAATAAATGTAAAAAGGTGGATTACTCGACCAAAACAAACACTTTAGCAAAAACAAAATACAACAAAAGCATACAGGTTACTATTTAAGCATAGTAACGCTTGAGGTACAACCCATTACGGGGTTGCACCAGTGGAATTCCATCATAATCCATTAGCTCGTAGGCTCCTTTTGCTAACACTCGTTTAACAATATAGGGGCCCATCCATAAAGAATTAAATTTACCTGCTCCCAATTTATCGGATTCTTGGTCATAAAGCAAGACCAAATCACCTTCTGAGAAGACACGGGGTTTGACATTTTTGTCGAACTGCGCCTTGACTCGTTTCTTATGGGCTTCGTTAGCCAAAGCGGCATCACGACGGGTTTCATCCAATTGGATTAATTCCAAGAAACGGGCCTCTTCTTCTGAAGTTCCGGGGAGGAGATCAATTGCGAGTTTAAGAGACGAGATTTCACACTGGATTGGCAAGACTGCTTCTAGGCCATACACCAGTTGGAAAGGTGTGAACCCGGTCGCATTCCTTACCGATGTTCGGTAAGCCCACAAGGCTGAATACAGGATTAGGTGCCACCTTCTTTTGTGAACTCCGATCATCCTTTGCAACATATGCTTCAGGACCTTGTTGATCGCTTCAACTTGTCTGTTTGCTTGTGGATAATACGGGGTAGAGCTGTCGTGAGATAACCCTAGCTTGGCAGCTAATTCAACCATCATGTGATTGCGAAAATGTGATCCATGATCTGTAACTATAGCCTGTGGTACACCGAACCTGGCGAGTACATGATTGAAAAAGAAAACGGCAGCTATTTCACCAGTGTTATCTAATGTAGGCATCGCCTCGGCCCATTTTGTAAAATAGTCAACGACGACTATAATATACCCATGCCCCCCGATCGAGGTGGGGTTACATGTCATGAAATCGATGCCCCATTTGGCGAAAGGCCCAACAGCAACTATTGGCTGTAAAGGTGCGGGTGGTCTTCTGGTTTTGCTATCAAAAATTTGACAAGCATGGCAACTTCTGACTGCGGTTATGCAATCTTTGAACATGGTTGGCTAGAAGTATCCTGCTCATAAGATTTTCTGTTCTGTAGCATATCCAGATTGATGCCCCCCACACGCGCCTGAATGACACTCATTCAGGGCTTTTTCGGCCTCCTCATGGGTGAGGCACCTCCTCAGAACTGTATCGATACCACGACGGTAAAGCGTATCACCGACGATCATGTAGTCTTTTGCTTGGTATCGTATACGTTTCTGTTCTAAGTGAGAGGTGTTAGGCCTAAATTTTTGGGTTTGGAGATAAATTAATATATCTCCATACCACTCATTGCTTGTAGATATCAGAAACAAATTCTCGTCCATGATTGATTCTTCGGATGTTTCATCGTTGGACGACGTTGGGAGATCGCACAATAATTCTGCGAAAACTAAAGCTTTCTTTGATTTGGATTTTACAAATTCCAGATCAAACTCTTGAAGGATCGCTATCCATTTTGAATATTTGCCCCCCAGCAACTGTCGCGACAATATATAAGTCATGGGGTTGCAATCTGATAGAATGGTAGTTTTCCGAAAGAGTACATAATGTCGAAATCTTTGTATCGCTTGAACAGCAGCGAGTGCTAGCTTTTCAACGTAAGAATATTTTCTTTCTGTATCATTCAAGTTTTTACTTAAATAATATATAGGATGTTCAATTCCATCGACTTCTTGAACTAAAACCATTGCAATGGTCGTATCCGCTGCAGCCAGATACATGTTAAAATCTCTTTGATAGTCCGGGGCATACATTAATGATGCTTTTACTAGAGAATCTTTCAGAGTGTCAAAAGAAGCTTGCGCCACCTGATCCCAGACAAAAGGTACATCCTTTTTCAAAAGACGAGTATAACCTTTAGCAAGTTCTGCGTAATTTGGAATGAACCTCCTCAGAAAGTTTGCTTTCCCTTGGAGTTTCTGAATCTGAAGCAAATTTGAAGGTGGAGGCAAATTAATGATTGCCTGAACCTTGCAAGGGTCGAGACGAATCCCATCCTTAGAGACTACAAAGCCAAGTAAACGACCAGAACTGACGCAAAATACACATTTGTGCGGATTGAGTCTTATCTTGTAGTGTCGGCAACGTAGAAATATCGCTCTTAAATGCTGTGGATGATCAGTCCGCTTTCGCGAATGAGGCAGAAGGTCATCGAGATATGGTTGAACGATGTTCTTGATGTCATGGAAGGCATAATTCATTGCCCTCTGAAACGTCGCCCCTGCGTTCTTTAAACCAAAGGGTAATTTTCGATAAGCGAATGTGCCCCACGGACAAATGAATGCAGTCTTTGACTGGTCCTGTGGGCGGATATTTATTTGATTATACCCGGAAAAACCATCCATGAATGAAAAGATTTCACATCCAGCGCATTCATCAATTATCTGGTCGATGAAGGGTGTAGGGTAGTTGTCTTTCGGACAAGCTTGGTTTACGTCCCTATAATCGACACACACTCTAATTGTCCCTTGTTTCTTCATAATAGGGACAATATTCGATACCCAATCGGTTAGAGGAACTGGGTAGATGAAACCAGCATGGAGAAGCTTTTCAACTTCTGCCTTAATGGCAACGGCTTTCTTGGGGTGCACCTGCCTGAGTCATTGTCTTACCGGTTTGACATCGGATACATCTTAATTTCGTGTTCAACGATACTCGAGTCAATGCCTGACATTTCATCATATGACCAAGCAAAGACATCTCTGAACTCGCGAAAAAGAGCGTTATATATTTCCAGTTCTGAAGGAGAACAACCTTTTCCGACATAAATATTCTCTACAACATTTGTTTTAGTCAAGATATTTATGGCTATAGTCTCTTCAATATTGGATAAGTTTCGCTTGGAATCCACCGTATTTACAGTGTTTGATAGGAATTCAAAAACTGAAGGGTGGTAAAGGTCATGTTGAGTATCTTCATAATCCGGAAGAAGGGAATGATGGTGGCAATCATTCCATGGTGCCCCCTCAATCAACATTGATTGTAGGATTCCTTCGTCGGTTCCATGCACTCTCGACCAAGGATCTAATGAGGTAGCATATTCTCTAGACCTATTTACCCAAACGCTTGATGAGCGTTGATTTGGGTTCGCCTCCCATGCCCGAAACATTGATTGCTACAATATTTCTATAGGGCTTGGGGGCAAAACCGTTTCATGATCCATGTTGATATCATCTTCTGAGATCTTCGTGGAAGATATCATGTTGCAGGCTCTTACCAATGCTACTTCTCCTATATAGATTGGAGGTGGAAGTGCGAAAGTTCCCATTAATGTGGGGTCTTTCAGTAGGCCTACTCCAATATCTTGAAGCGAATGGTTGCTCCCATGGATCATTGGAATGCTTCCCGTAACTTGAGAACCATTAGGGAGGAAGTTTTGTTGGTCGACGATCGTAATCCATCCTTGAAAGGGGAATGCGATCTTTCTAAAATAGGTCGACACAATAGCTGCCATGGCATAGATCCACGGTCTTCCTAGTAGGATGTTGTAATCAAGATTCCCATCGATGACTTCAACATCTATTTCTACCGTTTTTCCCCCTAGTTCAATCTTCAAGTTGTTTAGGATACCATATGGGGTATATGTCCTTCCATCGAATGCTTTTAATGTTGTCGAAGATCGCGACAAGGTTGGAGATCCTAAAGTTTTCCAGCAACTCATCGACATAATACATGTAGATGCCCCCTCATCAATAATTGTTCGGTGAATAGTTTTGTTGAGGGATTTCACTTGGATAAGGAAAGCTAGTTGAGCGGGTAACTAAGGATCGTATCCTTTGTGGTCAAAGGATACAAGATTGGAATCCTTAGGATCAACCCCACCAATGGCCGATAACAAAGCCTGCCTTTGGGATGGACAATTGTGTAGTACTTCAAGAGTCGACATAGCGGATGGCGATTGGGCCAAATCTTCCTCTATGCTATAATACTGCACTGCTCTGGCGCGAGGATTAAATGTCGACTTGTGTACTACTCCCTTTGGTGGTTTTATTGTTAATTCAGGAATGATGGGTGGTACAACTTCTGTCGAAGTTTTCGTCGAACTGCTTGGTTGATCTTTTTCCTTGCCGTTCGACAGCTGCGGATTCCCATAATCTTTGTTCCTTGTCAAAATCAAAGCATCATTCTGCTGTTTTGAAACCGACAACATAAGCACTTGCGACGGGGAAGCATTTCCACTATCAACCAGATTTTGTCCTGGATTTGGAAATGGATCAGTTAACACCGCTGAGGTTTGCGAACTTTTGAAGAATTTCTTCAGCTCAGCTTTGTATGGACACTCCCTTGTCTAGTGATCCTCATCGCATATCTGACATGGATATTTCCTATTTCCAGGAGGGTTTGAAGAAGTTTTTTCAGGGGATGATTCACCCTGTTTCTTCTTCTTCCCTTTGTTTTGCTTTTTCTTGCTCCCTGGTTGTTTGGTTTCTTTGCCTTTATCTGCCGATACAACATTTACTTCCGAAGCAAGAATTTCTTCTTTTGCATTTTGATCTGAAATCTTACGGGCCTTTTTGGAGTTGGCCTTTGTCGATTTCGCGTTTGTCGTGCCAATCACGCCATCGCCGGCATGAGAGTCATTGTTTGATTTAGGAGGAGGAGGAATTGAAAATTCCGGTCTAGGGGCGTCAGGTATTTTGTCATAGAGCGTGCCAGACTGAGTATAGACTAAGTCTAGATACTGCGCACGAGCGATAACTTGCTCTTCCGTTACAACTCCCCCCTTTGCCACATCTTCCTTTATAGCAGGAAGTAACGACTTGATAAACCATTCAGCTAATAACTAATCGGGAACGTACATTTTTACCATCCTACGACGACGTCGCCACTCATGTATATGATCAGATATGTGAGTGGCCGTCGTCTGTTTGAAGTTGGTTAAGATTTCCGTTCCCGTTTCATACCTTATCGGTAATTGAAAATGGGTTAAGAATGTCATGGCTAAGGTGTTGAAATTGTCGAACGAAGCTCTAGGTAATTCAATATACCATTTAGTCGCCAGACCCGTTAACGTCCTCTGAAAGAGGCGAAGCCTTATCGAATCATCGTTTAAGGTGTTTGATGAACACCATAGATGAAAGGTCATCACGTGATTCGATGGATCTTCACCCGGATTTCCATTAAATTTAGGAATGTCTGAAGGAAGTTTGTGAGGAATCACTGGCCACCAAGGGGCATAAGCAATTGGATCGTTTGTTAACCGGTGTAAATCTGGTAACTCTGAAGTTGCCACGAATGGTAACTGTTGATTCAGGTTAGGTGAAGCGTACCCAGGATACGATGGGATCGCCTGAGCAATTGGCCTTTGCATACCAGCATAATGCAATTGATGTTGGTATGACTGATACGGTTGGTGGACATGACCACCACAAAGTGGTTGATTTTGACCGTTTTGAATGTACGGTTGTCCACTGTTCGCAAAGATCTGCTGTTCAGAACCTTGGTATACTTGTTGGAATTGTGGTTGTTGATATTGCACCAGCCACGGTTGCGAAGCCATGTTCTGTTGTGCTATACTAACCGTTGGACCAAGGTGTGGGGTGATTGTACCCATTTGGACCTGTGTCGCCCCACCAGTAGGCGATTGTGGTTGAGTCACAGGGTCAAGGGGCTGTTGCATTACAACCTGAGAAATCTGAGGTTGACATACAACAGGCAACGTTTGAACTTGCGACACTGTCACAATAGCCGGTGTGGTCAGGATGTTTGACATAGGTACACATTGTTGCATACAATACAAAACCCTTGGTTGTTGAGGTAGCATAGGTACCCAACCACTTGATGTAACTCCAATATAACCTGAATAGTGTTGTGAACTCCCGTATGGATATCCTCCCGGAGGGGGTAATGAAAGGGCATACTGCCCCCCATACGGTGGCAATCCGGAACTCAAGGGGATTGTTTGTCCTTGGGGACTGGATTGCCCAATTTGACCTCCAAATGGATCAATCTGGCGAGTTTCAACATAAGAGTTGCCGGATATTATTCCGGAGGAACAAACTGGAACGGACCACACTGTCGAAATAGTCCCTGGGTGGACTCCTTCTAGCGATTGAGAGCTAGTCGGGACAGATGGTATGCCGGCAAACATTGTCGGAGTGACGGTAGGGAGTTCTGCTGTCGCTGTGTCATTCGACACAGTCTTAGATGTTGATGGTTGTTCAAACATTTTGAGTCTATCCAAGAGATTACCTAGCGATTCTACAGGAACTTCCACTGGTGGTAGACTAACTTCTGATGTCGAAGGAAATAGAGTGACCCCGACTCCAAAATGTGTTGGAGTACTTGCTTGCGGATCTTCTACAATTTCCTCTATCGCAATCAAACCAGGTGGAAGGGGAAGACCGTCAGGTCCGTAAAATATTTTTGGTGCCGAAGAAAAGGTTGAATCGACAACGACAGTTGTTTTAGGAGCAAGACTGTCTGAACCGGTCACAGATGGAACTGGTTCAGTAACGCAAGTATTTGCTCTCAGACTAGGATCAGTGTTACTGTCCCTCTGTGGCTGTTGAACTTCTTCTATAGAGGCAGGGTTTCCAGAAATGTTTGGAGTAACCGGAATCTCAGATGTCGTTGGAACACTTGTTCTAACTTTGATAGGAGATTTTGAACTGGTTAAACGAGTTCGCTTTGTCCGTACTGTTTTCGATTCCGGAGACAAAGACGGTTGACTCGTAAGCCTCCGCAAACGACGGGGTTTCAATTGACTTTCTTCCACGATTGCGGATTACTCCATCAACCAAAATACGAAAGGGGAAAGTGTGTTTCTGAATTAAATGAATTTTTTAGACGCTTTTAGACACAACTTGCTTTTTCACTTTTAAAGAGTCGAGAAAAAGCTAAAGATGACTCTATTCTCCTTCGATGTTTTAGCGAGCCCGAAGTGACAAATGCTCGGATGGAATTTTTCTGTTATAGAGTCTGAAAAAGGCCAAAAGGAACTGCTCTGGAGTTCTAGGTAGAGGGTGTGCCAAACTTTTCGCAAAACCGCAGAATACTTTTTAGGGTACGGGCGGTCGATCTTCCTGAATGCTGTGTTCAGTGCATTGCGATCAGTAGGGCGGCCGACACGGCTTCCTAAGGATAAAGGTTTTATGCCTATAGGGGTCTCCCAATATATACGCGACGGTACGTGGGAGCACAATCTGTACTGGTGCTATCGTCCCTCAGGAGGAATCACCCACCATCAGCGAGATCGACAGTCACCAGGCTTTACGACGCCGGAACATGTCTCTAGCCTAGACCTCTATGTTGTGCGTTATGTTGCAAAGCTTTGTTAAGTTCATTCAATTTATTTTAGGTTGATCTTTTTAGAAGTTTGCCTTTTGAGGTTCACCACGAGATGTATGATACAATTCCTAAATGCAGTCTAAAGATGATAAGCAAGCTTTTTATATCTTTTCAACCATGAAAATCCTAGCTACAAGGGGAAAAGAAAGACACCATCTTTTCTCAAAGAGCAATCAGCACACTCTAATGCACTTTTCCTAAATCAAACATGCAAACTATCAAGATGCAAATACACAATGCAGGTGTTTGTTTTCCACTTTCTTAGTATTGATGCCTAAAAACAAAGCTTTTTTGTACAACTTTGAATTTGCTTTTAAATGACAAATACAAACAACTTTACTTTTTTGAAATCAGAAAGGGTAGAAGAGATTACAACACTTAACGATTTTCGAAATGAATACTTGTTTCGACACTTAAAAGAGACAAACTCAAACCAAAAGAAAAAATGAATGTATAACCAACTGCAAACAGCCAATGAACTCTCTCCTAAGATCACAATCAACAGATCTGAATCAAGGGCTACAGGATGACTATTTCACTCTTGCAAAGGAAAACTGTAAATGATGCCACAAACACATAAAAACACTCACAGTCTTTTTGTACAAAAGGAGGTGGAATTTAAGCAGAGAAAAGGAGTTATCAGACAGGTACCTATGCTGGTTACAGGCTGCAAAAAACAGAGATCAAAACAAGGCAAAACAGAGCAGAGAACCCCAGCTGCACAAGGCCTAACTGGATCAGCGCACCCTCAACACAGAGGTTTTGACATTCAGCGCAGGTAGCCTTCACAGGACCTACGTTGAAATGCAGAACCTCATCACAGGGTCCGCGCTGAAGGAGAAACGAGAGTTTCTCACTAGGTTCTGGGTCACAGTTTGCTATTTAATCTACAGTTTCAGGCCAAATAAAAGCAACAAGCAAGGTACAATCAAAGGGATGCTTTGAGGGAGGACTAAGATCTATCACAAAGGATCATCAAATCATTTGTGAGTCCATTGTTCAGATCATAGACAAATCCAGTGATTGGATCAAAGCAGCAGCTGTCTACTTTGCATATGAGAATAGCAGATGCAGTTCGATTGTTGCTGTTGAGTCTATGAAACAAACAATGATGGAAACACAAATAAAATGACTAAACAGATCTGCCCAGCGGAGTCGCCAATTTGTTGTCGGGAAAAATGCCTATACAGGAAGATCCTATCCACCTAAGGTGTGACAGTGCCTTAGCAACAAACAGAGACAGCTATTCTAGTATTCTTCCTTTATGAATTAAGAATGAAGAGAGATGGATGGACTAACCTGTGCCTTCCGTTTGTCCCTTGATCCGGTTTCTCTTCTCTTTGAGAGTTCCCAGCTACTTGCCTTCTCGCTCGCCCAGCTTCAACAGGTTTCTGCAAGATCACAAGAAGAGAACATTACACAAAGACATAGATTCATATCCATAACTAGTTCAGGATTAGAAATAAACTAAACATACTAATGCAATCATACATCAAATACACATCAGCATATAGGAGAAACCAAGATAGCTTTATTGATGAATAACAAGGTTCAGGAAGAGATACAACCCAGAGGGCTCCAATCCAGCATCTCCTTCCCAGCAAATGAAATTCCTATCTTCACCTTCCCTCAAAGCATTAAGCACCCAATGATTCCCAATCTCAAACCAACAGCAATTCTTTGCAATCACAAAATTCCAGCCTCTAGATCTCATGGAGGAGAGATCCATATATAGATGTTTGGAGAGAGGATGAGTCAGCTTGAGATCTGACTAGTGTCCTCTCCCTCTGTCAGTTCTTGCTTCCACTTGGAGGTTCTTGCTTCCACTTGGAGATTGAGAACCTCTTACTCATCACTAGTCGAATTCACTGAGGCAAGTGTCATTGAGGAAGAAGCTTCCAGGGTCTTGACACCTTGTTGAATGAACTTGCCATTTGTCAATTCCCGCTCAGCGCACCCTGGTAGTGCTTCTACCTGCGTTGCAGTGCAGGTAGCCAATGCAGACTTTGCATTTTAGCGCAGACAGTTAGTGGAGCCTTTGAATTGATCCTGAATTGACTTGTTTTTGAGCAGCTTCTGGTGGAGAACTTCTGTGAATTGCTGTGGTTTGTTAGCCATGTTCCTCTAGGGGTAGGAACAACATGTTTAGGGACTTTGGATCCCTTAGATTATGGACATTTCATGCTTATAGCTGTAAGGCACAAAAATGTCTATAACACCGTGGTTGTTCTTGCATTGGTTGCTCTATGAGATCCCACATTCACGCTTGGAATATGGCATGGGGGTGACTTTCTGAAAGAGAGATTTGGTTCAGCCATGTCTATGGTTGGGTGGTATGTGGAAGTCACAAACCATGCCGGATTTTCCTATGAATAATAAAAGCTAAGTTCTCTTACTTTTGCATTGATTTATATGTGGACTTAATGGCTGTAATATCTTTGATATTTACAATGTTTTATGCTGGTTATAAACATGGTTAAATGACAGGTTCATGTCATGGTTATTTCGTGTATTTACTTGTAAGTATTAAGTGGATGGATGCAAGGCCTAATTAGTGATGTAGTAGTTCAATGGAGAAGGAGGTGATCCTTTTGGTTATGTTTCATAAGTTGTTTGAGTCATTTATGCTATGTCTTGTATCGTAGACCTGTAAGTTGCATTGATGCCAAGTGTTTGACATAATTTCAGTCCCGATTGGGGATGATCAGGCCTAGTCCTGAGGTTGATTTTGATTTATTAGCATTGTTATCATGTCCTTATTGAATTCTAAAGGTTGTAGCAAGTTCTGGGCAGAGACCAAGACTCTGGGCTAAAAAGTGGCTTAAATCCCGGGGTCGATGGCACATAACTGGCAATTTTGGTCCATAGTCGTTGGTAGGAAGGCTTGTGAGAGCGACTTTAGGTTGCTAGTCACTCCCTTTCCCATAGCATGAGAGAGACTATGGCTTAAGAGATTCAGAATAGAAGTGGGACCCAAGGACAGGCTGTCTGAGTGGTTGACTTATCTCCTGAGGGTTTTGTTGATGATGTTGGATGATTGTGTGTGATGTGTCGTCGATTCCACTTCCTTAAGGTCACATAGGAGGTTGAATATGATCATAGTAGCCTCTCGTCTCATGATTACCTCGGTTGGCATGGTTACTTTGGGTAGACCTGGGAGGGGGTGTTATAGGAGGATTTACTTGAACTTCTTTAATATCTAGTGGTTGCTTCGACCCCCTCACGCTACAACTACTTTGCAAGTGATGAATTTTCTTGTTGTACTACCATTCTCAGAAATCGTTCATTGAGATGTTTCATGGCACTTTCTTCACTCCACGTTTCCATGATTTTGCAACTAGAGTCCTTCACCATTATTGTCTTTAATACTTAATACATTTGTGACTTGTGTGTGAGGAGAAGAGCTCATTTTTCCCATGACTTCATCTTTGAAAGTGTAGCCAACAACATGATGCACTCCTGCTGCCATTCGTTCCTTTCCTACTTCATACAAGTTAGAGATAACACATTCAAGCAAGGAAATACTTTCCCGTATATTGTTTAGTTCACGAGAGAAGGAAATGCTACTTTGACTTTTACACACAGATTTCCATAGCCACTTAACTCCTAGGTTGTGGTTCACTACTTGGCTCTCTCATTGTGACAACTTTAATGAGATCGTTGGCAATGTTCGCACTGCAATATGATGGTGCAATTGTGCAACCTTTTTATCGCTTTTGGAGGGTCTTTCGCTAAAAATATATCTTTGCTTAGAAATTCTATTTCTTGAAGTCTTAAACCCACTGATAAAGGAGCTCATTTTATGCATCAAATTTACAACCTCATGGTCATCATATTCACTATCATCGCTAATCCAGATATACCTTTGCATGATTTCATGGGCGCCACATGCCTAACTCTCTCTCTTAGTGGTAGATCCACACTAGAACTAACTAGATATGACCAGATATAGCTATTTCACACCCCAATCTGTCAGCAATAAAACATATCAAATATGACTTCTTCCCACGCAAATCTGTCCAATAAAACATCACTCAGCTAATCTGACATCTTCACACACAAATCTCCTCACCTTTTACATAGATTTGTCCACCATCAAAGTTTACACAACAACAACAAAACCATATATAGAACAAAAACCATTACGCCCGCTTGGATACCACTGGTATGTTTAAAAGGCAAAGAAAAATAAACATTAATCATGAACACAAATAAAGCAACAACATACAAATAACACCAAGAAATACCTTGGGAAAACCCCAACTCTGCAAAAAAACCAGCCTAACATAATTCTATTAGTCTTGGCAAAAACTATGAACAAGCTTGCCAAGGAGCCCTACTCAGCTTTTGGCCCCTCACATTAGTCGAGGAGACCCTGCTGAACCCTTTTCCCCTCACATTAGCCGAGGAGACCCTGCTCCACCCTTGACACCTTGACGCTTGACACACTTAGAATGGAGACAAATAAACATATTTATAGGCTTTTTTCCAACCAAATACAACTAGCATAATACCATGGGGCACAAAACCATGTGCCTGAAACCACTAATTATGGGATATCATTCCCGAGTCAAAATTAATCCTAAACACTTTTGATCCTTGATATACATTACCATATCTTCATATTGACTAAGCATAAGAAAATGTGGATGTATTATTTATAAATACAAGAAATTGGATCAAATTCGATCTTGATATACATTACCATGTCTTTATATTGACTAAGCAAAAGAAAATGTGAATGTATTATAAATACAGGAAATTGGATCAAATAGTAAATGTGAAATAGAATAGATAAATATATATAAATATATATATATATATATATATATTTATATATATAAATGAAGCGATGAAAAATTATAGATATTATTAGTAAATCTTAGTACCAAAAATATGGAGAACTAATAAAAAAGTGAACATTTTCCTCGATAAACATCAACAACATTTTTGTTTTTATTTTTAATTGTTATAATACATTTAAAAAATGATTTATAATAAAATTAAAAAAACAATGATAAATATAATATATTTGAAAAAACAAATCTAATTGAATGATATTATTTTTTATTTTTTTTTAATTCTATAAATAACTTCAGTTTTAATCGCTATTCATCAATCTCAGATTTGGGAATGGTTGAATGAATTCCTTAGAGAAGGTTCGTTGTGATGGAGGATCAGAGAAATGTAGAAGAGGTTTGTTGTGGCGGAGGGTCGGTTTTGACTCTGCCCTAAACATTATAGGCATTACCATCAATCTTTGATTTTTTTATTTTTTTAAAATGTATTTTCATTGGGAGTGAGTAACCATATAAGAAATACCAAATTTATAGACAAATTATTAAGAAAAGTGAGAATGCCATATAGATTTAATTGATATTTTTTATCTCTTGTTCATATGGAGATCGTTGGGAACACTCCATGGCTAAAAAAAATTCCAGTCAATGAAGTTGTAAGCTTTTATATATCTTTTACATACCTATATTTTATTTTAATATTTCTTAGTTTTCTACTTTGTATTTGATATATTTTATTTTAATATTTCTTAGTTTTCTACTCTGTATTTGATATATTTAATGTTAGGTTATATAATTTTACAATAATTATATTTCTTCTTTTATATAAATATTTCTTAGTTTTCTACTTTGTATTTGATATATTTTATTTTAATATTTCTTAGTTTTCTACTCTGTATTTGATATATTTAATCTTATGTTATATAATTTTACAATAATTATATTTCTTCTTTTATATATATAGAGAATGGAAAAGATGTAATAATTAACTAATTTTTTTTTTTAAACAGGATAAATATATAATGTTTGATTTTATTTCTATATATTGATATATAATGTGTAATATATAATGGGTTTGATTTTAATTGTAAATTAATATATAACAAATGTAATGTATATGATTTTCTTTGATTTCAACTTTAAATAAATGTGGGTGAGTTCCCCGCTCAAGTTGAATTTGTAGTCCATGTTTTATATATTTTTTTCCTTGTATCACATATATTTTTTGAGATGGTTTTTTGGCTTATGATTTATAAACTTCTTTATATCACAAATCTGAGTGAATTACATCTAAGACCTAAAATTATATCATAAATAATGTGGGGATGGTGGTCAAGATCATTTGAAACATAAGAAATCAATATGGGAGCATCAACACTAGGAAACTCATTTTAGGAAAGTCATTTTGATTCAAACCCAAGGGGGATCATGAAGTTTCCCTCAAATGTAAATTGTATAAATTAGGAATAGTATGACTTTGATGTAATTTTAAGTGTCTAGACTCTAGAAAAATCTCGATTCTTAAGATTGTTAGATTGGTTTAATGAGTTGCTGTTTTGGGCCAAGTGGGCCTTTGTAAAAATTACAAGTATTAGGTGAGGTGTTAGTAATATTGGGACAAGTGTCCAAAGAATCTTTAATTGTTGAAAGATAGCATGCCCAAATAGCTAAAGATAGATAGGTGTGTGTAGAATGAAGGAGTTAGTAGAGTAGATAGATATTAGGAGGAAGCTCGAGTAGGAGCTCGCAAGCCCTATGGAATGTGGGTGCAGACTGTGCATGTCCCTGTAAATATATTATATTTACAGAATTAATTCAGCTAAGATAGCTTCAAGTTGTATGGGTTGATCTTTTGTATGAATGTCTGAATGCTCTATGTGTAATAGATCCTCCCTTAGTTGTGTAAATGTTTTGAGCTTTATTGAATCCCCTAATTAAAATTTGTTAGGTGTGACTATGTATGTGATCCAAGGATAAGAAAAATCGAACAAGGTCATCTTAGTTCTATTGTGAATTGACTCCCTAAGTTTGAATCAAACACTGAGTTTTGTTGATTCAATATTGTGGGAAGCAAGAAAGGGTGCATGATGATCAAGTCAAATTGACTTTGGTTCATAAAGAATAGCTGTCGACCTGAACACAAGTGAAGTTACTCCGCTCGACACTAGTTATAAGGTTTCCAATAAAATTGAAATTGGTTTGGGAACTAGGATAAAGTCCATGCCACAAGAGTTACCTCACGAAATTATCAATGCTCAAAAGGATTCTATCCATTGATAAAATTTGAGTGAAATCGCACCATTGAATTGTTAAAAGTTTATTAAGTAACGAAATCTAAACATCTTTCCATTTGGAGGTGCCAGTGTTGTGTTAAGACCAGATTCCATATTTCAAAGTTACATCTGGACCATAAGTTGTATTAAGTCAGGTCCGACCTCAAGATCTCAACAATTTCATCTAGGTCGCAACAAATCTGGATTCAAATGGATAATTTGTGTGTGTGGGACATCCACCCCTTTGACAAAGTGTCAATCACTAAAATATCTTAGAATACTATATTTTCTCGTATCGGTGGATGAGCTAAGTTAAAGGAACATATCTGGATAAATAGAATCCAGGTCTCCGACCCCAGATCAAAGGAAAAGGTGATATTCGACTTGTGAACTCCAGATGTAACCATTTCCAAAACATATATGGCCCTCGCCAAGAATGTATTATCAGTCGAATCATTGGATTTCGGAGAGTGCTCAGTCACACGAGGATTTGGTTTTGGCACCTTACATTTAAACTGGGAAAAAGCCAAGTAATGAAGACACAGAAGGTCTTCATGCCTTAGGGGTAAGCCATTGGTTTCGATCCTTAGACACATGTTGTTATAGGAATAGGGCCCAGATATTAGGGCTTAGGCAAGATTGTATATTGTGATGCATTCTTTTTGGGAGGCTAGGTGAAAATGTTATCAGTGTGAGAATATAAAACTAACATCAAGCCCAAATATGTTGAAAGAGGGCAGAAGCAAGATTAAGAACAAAATTGATAGCAACCTAAAGAAAAGAAAATAAAAGTGGTATTAAATGACAATGTGTTCCTTAGGGATTGAGAAGTTATTAGAAATGAAAAACTGTAGCTAGCAAAGGAGTAGATTAAGAGTAGTGCTGGTGAAGAAGAGACACAGAGAGAGAGGAGACGAAGCATAGTTGTCGATAGAGGAACAACAAAGTAACAAATAAACATGAGAAGAATTTCACGCAAGGGAACATGAGCAAGAACATAAGGAAAGGTCGAGACACTGAAACTCAGAACGAGCTAGAGGATTTGCAACCAAAATAAAATCTAAAGAAAGAGAAATACTGGCCAATAGATAGAGCTAGAAGAACTAATATTTTGAGATCTTAGTATTAAAGAAACCTAGTAGGTAACTAATCTATGAATTTTATTCTAAATTTAACAAGAAGCTAACAATTGTAGAGGTAGAAACAGTGGATATGGTGGCATTGCCAATGATCCAAATTGGATTTTTATATTGTTTTTCATTTATCTCGGTGCTTTCAAAGTGGAAAAAGTGGAGGAATCATCTCACAGCACCACTTTTACCGGTGGGACCCAATTTGGCAAAACAGGATCTAAATCTTTTTTAGAGAGTTTTGAGGCATCGAACAACATTTTTTGGGGGTAAAATATTGTCATTTTAATGTTGCTCCTTTTTTTTCTTATTTTACACGCAAATAACTTTCCAATGACACAAGAATCACGTCAATCAAAGTACGCATGAAAAAAAATTTTCACTCACAAGTTGACCTTCCTATTTTCACCACCATAGTTTGAGAGGAAGCCACATCAACCCCCATTATTCATGAAAAAAGGGTCTATCCACGTGATTATGATGTAGGAGACTCTAGAAGCGTCTATATTGTAACTCTGGTTAACAATTGAGGTAGTCAAGCCTAACCACTAGTAGGCTATCGATTTGTGTTATAACCGGGTCACTAGGAGGAAAAGCGGTTCCATTCTTTCGATCACATTTGTTCCATAGTCAATGAAAAAATAACCAAGAGGGATAGGAGGTAGAGCACATAGAGAGTATTTTTTCACTATAACATCCCATGGGCCACAAACCATACTTCTTTGTACTCGTAACCATAGTTCCATTTAGAGAAAGAGAGTGAAGTAACCTCACCTTCTAGTTGGGTTTTTCTCCTGAAAGGGTTTCCCAAATCATATCTTCTGTCAAATATGTGTCTAATATTTTAATTTTTTGTTCTCTATTTTTTGCATTATCTTAAATTTGCATGCATGCACTATTAACAATAAATCTACATATCTAGAAATATAATAAAACTATAATAGTGTGATATTTCATATTTTAAATATAAATTCATCATATCAGTTGTGCCGAATTGTCCAGTGGAATATCCATGATAGTTTATGGATAATATTTGTATCAAAGGAGGTTTCTTTGGGTGTCTTATGGAATAGATCGGTTGGTTCAAAATTTGTATACCCTTATTCGCGGCTGATGAGTCTATGAATAACCCTTGTGATCCTACAGAGGAGAGGTTTTTGCACCTGGAACAACAAGCCACTAATATAAAATCGTAACGTAAATCTACTCATCGCAACCCTGAGAAATAAGATTAGGATATTTAGAGAAGATGGGGGTTCAAATGCAGAGGACAAATCAGAAGGGGGATTTGGAGATTGAGAAGAAACAAAGAACCAGTTGAAGAAGAACCTAGAAAGGATATACCCAGTTTGAGTATCATGAATCAAACACAACCTCT
Organism: Pinus tabuliformis; assembly: GCA_031772625.1. Classification (NCBI taxonomy): domain Eukaryota; kingdom Viridiplantae; phylum Streptophyta; class Pinopsida; order Pinales; family Pinaceae; genus Pinus; species Pinus tabuliformis. The sequence continues at coordinate 1,193,233,597 of CM062820.1, read as the reverse complement.
ATTTAAAATGGAAATAAAGGTTGATATCAAGTTGTACCATGGCAAGATCGACACTTTGAAGTTAAGTCAATGGTTGCAGCAACCAAAAGTGTATTGCTATGTCCATCAAATTGAGGAAGAACATAAGATTTCATTTGCGCTACTGAAATTGGAAGGCATGCCTAAACTTGGTGGGAAATCCACACGAAGACATAGAGGTTGGAGGGGGGGTCTCTAGTGACTAAGTGGAAGGACTTTAAAACTCTCATTAAGTCATAATTTTACCCAGTTGGGTATGTAGAGGACTAATGGATCTAGTGGCACTACTTTAGGAAAAATCTTAGGCAAAGTGTGCAAGAGTATACCACATAGTTCAAAGTATGGCCATAATGTTGGGTATCTCCCCAAAGAACCCATATGTACTCCTCAAGTATTTGGGGGATATGCACCACCATCTGTGGGAGCAAGTGATGTTGTTCAAGACCAAATTAGTGGACAACACTTTTGTATAGGCACAAAAACTAAAGAAAATAGGTATGAAGAAAGCACAATAAAGTGGATCGAATCAGGAGCAACATGACGCTTCTAAGTAGGGGAAGAAGAAGTGGAAAAGGGAAAATATAAAAAGACAACAGCAAAAACATACTAGTGCAAAGATCCCAGCAACCACTACAACCACTACAACATTGACAACCATATAGAGGAGAAGTGTTAGAAGTTTCATCCAAAGCTAAACCCAAAGAAAAAAAAGAGAGATGATAAGAAGAAGAATCTCATGGCCATTGATTTGAGCAACCAGGTTGAAAGCAACTCGGACATGATTGAGAATATTTTCTATATATTAGTGCAGAAGGAGGTGAATCTAATTAGCCCTTGTTATGCTCTTAACCTGCAAAATAATACCCAGATACAGAATATGCGAAGAAAAGATACTCAGAACACAGAATATGCGAAGAAAAGATACCCAGAACATAGAATAGCAATGATTTTATTATTCAAAGAGCAATGTTCACATGCCTCTTCGAGGGGGCAACCTCCAATAGAGCAGAGCTTGATTACAAAATAAGACACGATGCTCCTCGCAAGGAGTCTCTATCCTTTATATATGACTCATACATGCAATACCACGGGCCAATACCGTGGGTTTTATTAATACAATCTATCTAATACTACGGCCCATTTGCAACTAAATGTGGTCCCGTCATTAATTGCGGGTTAACCACTTACAAATATTAATATGGGTTTTATTGACTCTTAACTATGACGTGATCCCATGACATAAATAAGGGGGTTAGGGTGGGACCCTAACATGCCCTCCCCCTTAAGACTAGCCTTGTCCTCAAGGCTGAAGCTACGGAAACTGCTGAAGAATAGTGGCTGGTTCCCAAGTTGCATCTTCCGGAGAGGTGTCTTTCCATTTGACGAGGACTTCCTTAATCATGCGGCCGCGCAGGTTCTTGTCTTGTGTGTCTAGAACCTGTTCGGGTTGAAGCCAGATTGACCCTTCTTCGTCCAATTCAGGTAGACTGGTTTGAACTCGAAAATTGTTCCCAATAACTTTCTTGAGGCACGATACATGGAAAACTAGATGGATTTTTGCCATAGGTGGCAAAGCCAACTTGTAAGCCACTTCTCCAATGCGCTGAAGTACTTGGTATGGTCCGTAGAATTTTGGAGAGAGCTTTTGACAACCCTTGTCTTTGAGTGATGTTTGCTTATATGCTTGCAGCCTCAAAAAGACCTGATCCCCTTCTTGAAATTGGCGCTCTGAGCGATGTTGGTCGGCCTATTGCTTCATGCGGTTCTGAGCTTGATGAAGATTCTCGCGAAGATGGGCGAGCATGGTTGCGCGGTGTTGTAGGAGTTGATCCACTACTTGTACTTTGGAGCACCCCTTGAGATAAGAAGTAGGGGAAGGCGGAAGTTGACCATAGACTGCTTCATAGGGAGTCATTTTGGTGGTGGCATGATAGTTGGTGTTATACCACCATTCAGCCAGAGGTAACCACTGTGCCCAAATGTGTTGCTTTTCTGAAGTGAAACACCTAAGGTAGGTTTCTAGACATTTGTTGACGGCTTCGGTTTGACCATCTGTTTGCGGATGATATGAAGTACTGAGTTTGAGTTGAGTGCCTTGTATTCTGAAGAGTTCTTGCCAAAAATTGCTGGTGAAGATCAGGTCGCGGTCGGACACTATAGAAGTGGGCATGCCATGTAGTTTGAAGATCTGATCCATGAAAGATTGAGCAACCAAAGTTGGTGTAAACGGGTGGGGTAGGGTGCAGAAATGAGCATACTTCGATAGTCGGTCCACGACCACCATGATGACTGACTTGTTCCCTGACTTTGGAAGACCTGTAATGAAATCCATAGAAACCTCTGTCCAAATTGATGCCGGAATGGGCAATGGTTGTAATGTGCCTGGTGTGTTGACGGTTTCCCCTTTGTGGTGTTGACAGACATCACATTCTGCTACGAAAGTAAGGATGTCCTTTTTCATGCCTGTCCAAAAGAATGATCTTCTGGTGCGAGCATATGTCTTCTGAAAGCCCGAATGTCCTGCAATGGGCGATGAGTGCAATTTTGCCAAAATGTGACTTTTGAGGGTGGATGTTGGTGATATTACGACTCTGTCCTTGTAGCGAAGAATATCATTCTGCCACGAGTAGCCCTTGCTGGAATTAGGATCTACCTGCAATTGAGAAATGAGTTGGGAGAGCCCTGGGTGTGAAAACCATTCCCTGCGAGCCTCTTCAATCCAGTCTGGAATGGGAAGGGAAATTGCGAGCAGAGTACTTTCCTCCTCAAATTGGCGCGATAATGCATCTGCTACACTGTTGTCTTTCCCTTTCTTGTAAATGATCTCATAATCATATCCCAACATTTTGGCTAACCATTTATTTTGTTGTGGGGAGGATAGGCATTGCTCCAAAAAATATTTAAGACTGTCATGATCTGTGCGGATTTGGAAACGTCGCCCCAATAAGTAAGGTCACCAAGTCTCGACTGCATGTAAGATGGCCATCATTTCCTTCTCGTAGGTAGATTGTCCCAGATTCCTCCCACTGAGTTGTTGGCTTGTGAAGGCCAATGGTCACCCTTCCTGCATTAAGACCGCCCCAATACCTGTACCCGAAGCATCACATTCAATGACAAAGGATTTGGTGAAGTCAGGTAGTGCTAAGATTGGAGTGGAACACATGGCATTTTTGAGAGCGGTAAATTCCTGTTGTGCTTCCTCGTTCCAGAAGAAGGAATTTTTCTTTAGCAGTTGAGTGAGGTGCTTCGCTATGCGGCCATAATTGCAGACAAATTTACGATAATAGCCTGTGAGACCCAAAAAGCCTCTCAAGCTCTTCAAGGTCTTAGGTTGAGGCCATTCTTGCATTGCCTGGATCTTTTTGGGGTCCACCTTGACACCTTCACACCCCACAATGTGGCCCAAATACTCAACTTCTTCCATGCCAAACGAACACTTAGACATCTTAACAAATAATTTATGCTTGCGGAGCAGTTGCAAGAGTAGATCTACATGCTGAAGATGTGCCACCCAAGTGCCACTATAGATGAGAATGTCATCGAAGAAGACAAGGACAATTTTTCTCAGATATGGTTTGAGGATGTGATTCATAACACTCTGAAAAGTAGAAGGGGCATTATAGAGACCAAATGGCATGACCAGGAACTCATAATGGCCTTCATGAGTTCTGAAAGCCGTCTTGGGAATGTCGACTTCCTTCATGCGAATTTGGTGGTAGCCGGAGCGAAGATCCAACTTAGTGAAGAATTGAGCCCCATTGAGTTCGTCCAGCAAATCGTCAACCACCGGGATGGGAAATTTATCTTTGACTATCAACTTGTTGAGGGCCCTGAAGTCGGGACACATCCGCCACTCCCCATCTTTCTTGAGGACCATGACCACTGGGGATGAATAAGGACTAATGCTGGGACGAATGACACCTGCTTCCAACAATTCCTTGATGATTTTTTCTATTTCATTCTTTTGGGTGAACGGATATCTGTATGGCCGCACATTTGGGGGTTGGGCCCCTGGAACCAAGGTGATGCTATGATCATGTTCCCCTCGCGAGGGTGGAAGCTCATGAGGCTTGTCAAAGACCTTTCGATGGTTATTTAAAATCTGCTGCATCTCAGGATGAATTGGCAGAGACATGGTTTCGACTACCTGGATGGCATTAAATTGAGCTACCACTCCATGATGGCCCTTTTTTAACAAATTTTCCATCCTATGCGAGCTGATGATAGAGGGGGCTCCCGCCTGGAGTCCACGAAGGGTATGTGTGGATTTGTTCTGCTTAAAACTCATATATAACTCCTCGAAATCCATTGTGATTGGCCCAAGAGTGCGGAGCCATTCAGCGCCTAGGACAATGTCGCAACCCCCCATGTGTATGGCAAACATGTGGATTTTCAACTAATAATCCCCCATTTGAAGTTTGACATTTTCACAGCGGCCTTCACATTTCATTGTGCCCCCATCTGCAATTTGGACTTGGAAGTTAGAAACTGCCCGTACAAAACAATGCGCTGCTTCGACGATTTTTTGATGGATGAAATTATGGGTACTTCCACTATCAATCAAGACTACTACTGGGCGATGTTTAAGAAAACCCCTGATTTTGAGAGTTTGAGGGGAAGAAATTCCTGCCAACGCATTTAGCGAAATAACTGGTTCGTGAGATACAATCTCCTTTTGGTTCTCTTCTTCGATCGCCTCCGGTTCCTCAAGTGGTGGATCTTCCTCGGTGGAGCTGTAGTCAGTGGCATCTATTTGAAAAAACTTAGGCTCCTTGCATTTATGACCCGGGGAATATTTTTCATCACAGTAGTAACATAGTCCTTGCTTCCTTCTTTCGGCCATTTCCGCAGGTGACACCTTTTGAACCTTAAGTGTCTGAGTCGTGTTGGGAGCCTGTGGGGGACGACCTTTAGCAGGGAAATTGGGGCGGCTGGATTGGGCTGTTAATGCACGTTCCACCTTACGAGCTACCTAGAAAGCCTCTGTCCACGTGGGAGGGTGGTGGAGTAGAACTTGAGCTTTGATGGCTTCTTTAAGACCGCTGATAAAACATTCCATGTAGAAATCATCTATGAGACCCTTAGTGCGGAAGGCTAAGGCTTCAAAAGCGGTAATATATTCATCCATTGTACCCGTCTATCGGAGCTTAGTGAGACGCCCCAAAAAAGAGTCTTCCTGTTCAAAGCGATTTCGAAGAGCTTTGGTAAATTGGGCCCAATTCTGAAAAGGTCCATTGCAACGCTGATGCCATTCCCCCCATTGCCATCGTTCATTGTCCAAGTAAATGGTCCCCACCATAAGCTTAGTCCCCTCATCTAGGATATGATTCAATTTGAAATACTGCTCCATTTGTGCTAGCCATGCGGATGTGTGAGAACCGTCAAATTTATGCATATCCAACTTGGGAGGTCGCTGACTGGGTGGTGGATGGGTGTGCCAGACGTGAGGAGAGTGGCTAGACTCACCCTCATTGTATTCATGGCCCTTATATGCCTCCTCGTGGGCTGGCTCCTTGCCATTTGAGAGTGCTAGCTGTACGTGGAGACTTAGTCCGCGAATCTCAGTTTGGATGTTGTCCATCACAGTTTGGATGGAGGTCATAGTGTCTTCAATTTTGTCCATCCTTTCATTGGCCATCGCTTGAGCGCGAGTTTCTACCATACACCAACCTGATGAAAAATTGGGACTGCCTAAAATTTTTTACTAATAAATTGAATGGTACCACCTTGCTCAGCTCGTCGTCCTGATTCTGATGGGCTAGATCACCAATAAGCGCCCAGGAAGATCTCAGACTACAATCGCCAAATCCTCAAAATGTCAATGCTGCCAAAAGTCCTGCGAAAAGTATTCCCCTGTATAGGAACCCTGCACAACAACTCCGATCTGGTGGATCTGAGAGATCTGAATGGTGGAACAACTGTTGTTGCGGATCTGATGGAGCTTCGGGACTGATGTCTGCTGCTGCAGCACGTCTTTGCACACACGGATCTAATGTGTGATCCCCGAAAAAAGGAACTATGGTCTAGAGGAGTGTCAGGTGCTACAGATCGCAATATACATAAGGGTCTGACAGTAGTACTCGGCCCAATGTTTTAGGGCTCTAACTAAGGAGGATCGACCGTACCCTTAGCTGTACAACCCGACTACCCTATCTTACGGGCGAGTAATCTCTCCGAGTGTTGTTCTCGGTGTATTGTAGCCACAAGACGACCGAAGGTTTATCTATGGCGAGGTTTCAAGGGAGCCTAAGGGGCTTCCTATATACCCAGAGGGTATGTGGAAGACAGTCCGTGCACGGTTCTGTCTAATGCACTACTACTCGAAGGGGTAGCCACAGGGGTTACAAGGGAGTCCAACAGACGTGACCACCTCTTGTATTTCCTGTGTGCATTCCTCCCCAAATCCGCAAGTTTATGCGCTCAACGACAAATCCCGTGGTTTAAAGACGCCGGAACACGTCTCTAGCCAAAAAAATGTTTTTTGCTAAAAATTGGAGATCCCACCGAGCCCTGGAAAGTGCTCTGATACCACTTGTTATGCTCTTAACCTGCAAAATAATACCCAGATACAGAATATGCGAAGAAACGATACCCAGAACATAGAATATGCGAAGAAAAAATACCTAGAACACATAATAGCAATGATTTTATTATTCAAAGAGCAATGTTCACATGCCTCTTCGAGGGGGCAACCTCCAATAGAGCAGAGCTCGATTACAAAATAAGACACGATGCTCCTCGCAAGGAGTCTCTATCCTTTATATATGACTCATAGATGCAATACCATGGGCCAATACCGTGGGTTTTATTAATACCATCTATCTAATACTACGACCCATTTGCAACTAACTGTGGTCCCATCATTAATTGCGGGTTAACCACTTACAAATATTAATATGGGCTTTATTGACTCTTGACTATGACGTGATCCCATGACATAAATAAGGGGGTTAGGGTGGGACCCTGACAGCCTTCAACAATAAGAAGAGAAAAAAATGACCAAAGTTTTCCATATAATGATATAGGTCAAGAAGACAAAGATTGATGATCTATTTAACTCAGGATCACAAGCAAATCTCATTACAATAGAGTTGGTCAAGAAGTTGGGGTTGGAGGATAATTTAATCCCATATCCATTAGGATGGGTAGATAAGGATGCAAAACAGAAGGTAACAAAACAATGAAAAATTAAATTTTCTGTTAGTGTTGGCTTTATTGATGAAGTATAACTAGATGTGGTTCCCTTTGATGTATGTGGAGTCATGCTTGGGAGTCCTTATATGTACATGAAGGATGAAATAGCCATTCAGAGGGCCAAATAGTATCGACACAAGATCCAACTACTGTTGGACTCCCCATTTCCAAACATTATGTTGTACAGATAGTCTGTTATAGGATCAAATGAGGTGAAGAAACAATTGTAGTAGCTACTAGAACAAGGTGTCATTCGACCAAGTACATTACCATGTGGGTCACCCATCATCATTGTGCCAAAGAAGGACATGACTTGGTAGATGTGTATAGATTGAAGGGCGTTGAACAAAATAACTCTTAAGAAGAAGTACCCCCTACTAAGAATAGATGATCTGTTGGATCAGTTGAAACAAGAAAAATACTTCACCAAGTTGGACTTAAAGTTTGGACATCACCAAGTTCGAGTCAAAGAAGAAGATACCTGAAAGACCACCTTCAAAACTAGACAAGGTTTGTATGAGTGGTTAGTCATGCCATTTGGCCTATGTAATGCACCAACTACATTTATGATATTAATTAATGATGTATTGTGCCCTTTTATAGACTCATTTGTTATTGTTTATTTGAATGATATACTCGTATACAATGCTACTTGGGAGGAGCACATCTCAGATTTGATGTAGTGCTGGAGACATTTAAGAAGCACCAATTGTGATCCAAATTATATCACTATATTATTTTTCATCCATCTTGATGCATTTGGAGTGGAAAAAGTGGAGGAATCATCTCACGGGACCATTTTACCGATGAGACCCAGTTTTGCAAAACAAGGTCTGAAACCTTCTAGGAGTGTTTTGAGTCATCAAATGGAATTTTTGGGGTGTAAAAATTTTCCTCTTTATCGCAACACCTTTTCATGTTATTCTACACACAAATACCTTTTCAACTGCGTAAGAAGTGCATCAATCAGAGTCCTTATGCAAAAGTTATGCCACTCAGAAGTCGAACTTCATATTTTCACACCTATAGTTTGGGAGGATGCTACATCAACCCCCATTATTCATCGAAAAGGGGCTAGCCACATGTTTGTGATGCAAAAGACTTTAGAATATTCTATTTTGTAACTCTAGTTAAGAGTTGATGTAGTCAAACTTAACCACTAGTAGGCTATTACGTTTTGTTATAACCGGGTCACTAGGAGGAAGAGGCATTCCATTATTTCGAGATACTTTTGTTCCATAGTTGAACAAGGATAGCCAAGAGAGATATGAGGTAGAGCACACATAGAGTATTTATGCATTGTAGCATCCCATGCACCACAGGCATTACTTCTTTGTACCTGTAGCCATATTTCTAGACAGAGAAAGAGAGCGAAGAGACCTCAACTTCCATATGGGTTTTCTTCCGAAAGGGCTTCCCAGAGAGCATATATTGTGTCTTATGTGTGTGTGAGCTTATTTTTTCATTCTCTACTTGTATTCATAATTTATATTCACATGCATGCAATAATTACAGCTAAATCTACAAATCTTAAATTTTAATAAACTATAATAGCATAAAATTTCAATATTTTAATCTATTATTATCAGATCTATTATGAAAAACTGTCCAATGGAATATCCATGGCAATTTACATATCAAATTTTTAGAAAATATAAAGAAGTGTGAGTTTTTACAAGAGTATTTGGTTTATCTGTGGTATGTGATAGGTGGAGGAGAGTTGAAGATAGATCCTACCAAGATGGAGGCCATCCTGAAATGGGTGGTGCATACTAATATTTCTAAGATCAGGAGTTTCATTAGGGAAACATAGTACTTGAGGAAATTTATAACCTCATTTTTAGTAGTAGTGACACCATTCCATGTCATAACAATGAGTTACAAGAGTTTCCATTAGGGAAATGATCAACAGTGGGCTTTCAAGGGGATAAAGAAGAAGATCAGACAAATACTAGTTCTAGCATTACCAAACTTGCAGCAGCCCTTTGGAGTGGAGACAGATGCGAGTGTGTATGCTATGGGAGCGGTCTTGATTTAGGGAGGAAGGCCTATATGTTGCCATTCTGAAGTATTTGATGGGGTGATTCTTAACTACCCTACCTACAACAAGGAGCTCTATGCCCTGGTGCAACCTGTGAAGACATGTAAGCACTATCTTATGGGACATGAGATAATAATAAACACATATCACCACCCACTTCAGTACTTGTAGGCCCAAAGTAAGCTACAATAGACTAGGCATTACAAGTGGATGGATTTTCTATAGTAGTTTCATTTAGTGACCAAGCACAAGAAGGAAAACATTAACAAGTTAGTTGATATGCTCTCAAGGCCACCCAGATCAAAGATCACAACTTTGGAGACACTTATACACATGGACCCATTCACCCATGATGCATATAAAGAGACATATTTAGAGGATGAGGAATTCAAGGAGGTGTTTCAGTAGTTGCAAATTCAGAGTCATGTGCACGATGGCGACAACACTGTTGATTACCATCTCCAGGATGGGTTACTATATAGGCTAGATAAGCTATGTGTTCCTAAAGGTGAGTGATTGTAGCTGATTAGAGGGGCTCACACATCCAAGGTTGCAGGAAACTTTGGTGCAGGGAATATTGTGGGCAACTTGCAGAGGTAAGTGTATTGGCCCAAGATGCAAGATCAGGTAGTTAGGTTCATAAGAGGATGCACACTTTCTTATACCAGCAAGCCTAGCAATAGGAAACATGGTCTATATAATCCTTTACCTATTCCCACTCATCCATGGGAAATAATTTCCATGGAATCTGTGGGAGATTTACCAACAACTAGGAAGGAACTACCTGTTTTGGTAGTTAATAGGTTTAGCAAGATGTGTGTTTTGATGCCCTGTAAAAGGAAACAAGCAGTCATTTGAGAAATTTTGAGGTCTTGGGCCTATATAAAAAATGTATAATTAAAATAAACTTTATAAGAACCTATAGGTTTCAATATTATCATGTCGACCATGGGGGATGATTCACCATTTTTGGAGTAAAAAAAAAAGCTACTTTTTCAACTCATATTTTCAACTTATCTCCCTATGATTTTACTCAAATTTTGAGTGGGAGCACTTGTTGGATGTAGTTGATGGCCCCTACTACACGAGAAATAAGAAATACATGAAAAAACGTTATTGCAATCACGTTTTTCATGTATTTCTGTTTTTTCGTGTAGCAAGGTCCATTGAAAGTATGCAACATGGGTGCTCCTTGGATGAGGAATTAAATTATGCATACAATCGGAGTGTTCCCACTCGGAATTTGTGTAAAACCATATGGAGATAAGTTGAAAAAATAACTTTTTATTTTGTCCCTCTAAAATTTGATGATGTAATCTAATCTTATTTTATTATTTCCACTATTATTTTATAATATTCCTTAGGAGGCCCATTTTAGACTTCAAAATTTCTCTAATGGAACTTGTTCTTTGGATAGGTTTGACTGCACTTTGGGATACCAAGGAGCATCATTTCAGACGAGGATGCAATATTTCTTAGTGAATTTTGGACTAAATTGTGGAAGAAGATGGACATGAAGTTGAAGAGATATATAACACTCCATCCACAGACAAACGACAGACAAAAGTAGTCAACAAGAATTTGGTGCAGCGTTTGAGGGGATACAACTATAAGCATCCAAAGACCTAGGATGAAAAGCTGGTATATATGAAAACTTATTACAATAGAGAAATTCACACTTCTACAGGAAATTCCCCATTTGAAACATGTTTTGAATATTTTCCACCTTCAACTTTTGATATTGCATATGGGAAGCAAGGAGGAGTGAGGGAAGATCTTATAGGAGATACCTTGAGTGTTGAAAAATATATAGATAAGATCATGTAGATCCATCTAGAGGTACAAGGGACATTGCATAAGTCACAAGAGAAATATAAGGCTAGGCATTATCAACATATGATGGAGAAATCATTTAAGGTGGGAGACAAATTATGCCTATAGTTGAACAAGGAGAGGCTATAGGGGCCTAGTAGGAAAATCAAGGCTCTGAGGCATGGTCCCTTCGAGATACTAAAAATGGTGGGTGATAATGCCTATCGACTCCTTTTACCACCATATATGCACATTTACTCAATTGTGAATGTAGATAATCTGAAACTCTATAAGTCTTATAGGAAAAGGAATAGGTCCTACCTTCTATGGAGGATTTATAACTATATGCTCAGGTAGAGTTGACAAAAGATACAATTTTGGAGAAGAGGTCCAAAATTACAATACAATGACAGCATGACCTTTGGGAAATTAGGTTGAAAGGGCAATGTCCAGGCAAAGAAAAATGGTACAACAGAGAGAAGATGGATGAAACATTTCCTCACCTCATTCAATAGAAGCTTTTGGGGAAAAATCCTCAAAAATTGGGGAGGTGTGATCTGGATTGGATCATTATATATTTTTCATCCATCTCAATGCATTTAGTGCAAAAAATGTGGAGGAATCAACTCACGGGACCACTTTTTACTGGTGGAATATAGTTTGACAAATCATGGTCTAAAAACTTCCAAGAGTGTTTTATGGAATCAAACAACATTTTTTAGGGGTAAAAAATTTCTTCTTTAGCTTCACACCTATTTTTCCTATTCTACACACACATATCTTTCTAACGGTGAAAGAATGACATCAATCAGAGTTTGCATGTGAAATTTAAGCCACTCATAAGTTGGCCTTCATGTTTTCACAACCATAGTTTGAGAGGAGGTCATGTTAGACCCCATTATTCATTAAAAAAGAGGCTAGCCATGTTATTATGATATAGAAACCTCTAAAAGAGTCTATATTGTAACTCTAGTTAATAGTTGAGGTAGTCAAACCTAACCACTTGTAGGTTATTCGGTTGTGTCATAACCAACCACTAAGAGGAAAAGGGGTTCCACTATTTCAAGTCCATTTGTTCCATAGTTGAGAAAAAATAACCAAGAGGCATAGGAGGTAGAGCACACATAGAGCATTTGTGCACTATAGCAACCCATTGGCCACAAGCCATACTTCTTTGTACTTACAACGATATTTCCTGTGAAAAATCCACGATTCTAATACACTTGAAACTATTCTTCTAACTGATGTAGTTTATTTGTCTTATGTTATTTAATTAACAACAAATAATGAATATCTCACTATTGCAATCTTCACAATTAAAAATAAACATTGCGAAAAATAAATCAAGAACTAAAAAATAGATGCACACACATAAAATGACACCAATTTTTGGACTAATGTCCCTGGAAAAACTTCGCAGGGAAAAACAGTGCAATAGATGAGGGCTTATATTTTATTATCTTCAAAATGAGAGAGTACATAGATATGCTTTTCAAACACTGGAAAATCCCCATTAAATGTTCTCCATCCTTCCAACTAGAAGATCTACTTGGAAATCCTTTGCTTCACTTGTAAAATCAAACCCGACCTCCTTCAATAAATGCACACAAAAAACGTTGTTGTGGGAAGTACACACTAGCTAGAAATTGAGATTATGTTGATCCTGCACTCACACTAGGTAAATCACACTATCCTCTAGATTTGATCCCCGACAACTAGAAATATGATCTGATTCCCAAATTTGTGCACTAGAGAACTCGCATCCACTGGTACGACCTTCCTGCGAAATAAATCAACCTTACCTTTGACACTAGAAATATGTGTAAATCTCCATTGGAAATATCTCTCCAATTATTGCTAAACCCTCTCACCGGTGCCATATTGGCTCAAACTCTTACCTCATTGAATACTATGCATTGGGAAATTCAAACTGCTCTACTCTCTGGCTCCTTTGATGTGTCTTCTCCAAGCCCCATCAACTCGCTCTTATAATTCTCTTGTTGGAGCACCAATAGCCAAGATCTCATCATGATCGATGGCTCAAATCATATTAGACTCTGTCAAATTACTTTTGAGAATTCTCTAGATCAAAAGTCGATTTCCTTAATTAATAGTCTTTAATTAACCAATTTTCCTAAGTTAAACTTTGGAAGTATTTAAATCATGGCTAATTAATTTAATTGAGGTGTTTTAGAGTCATATCTAATGAAACCATTTCTAGATATCAGAGATCTCATGTTCCTTAGTCTCTCTGACACCTTAGAGACTAGAAAATTTGTTCAGTGCTACCATAATTTCTAAAAACTAACACTCCCTCTTAGTGAGGAATGTGTTCTCCTCTCTCCGTCAATGAATTTTACATATTGTAGCCGAACTAATTACACAATGGTGTCTCAGATCTGTTACACCTTATTTCTTCACGTCATTCATCTGACTCCCTATCATTGGAAATCATTGTGAAGAAACCAACTAGAAAACATTGTCCATAAACTATTTCACAAACTCTGATATCACATTGTTCATGACTTTCTGCTACCGCTACTATTGTATCTGTGTTGTTGCCATCTCTGCAACTGTGTATGGATCTCTTCGAAATGTGAAGCTTTAAGCTTCCATATGGATGCTCCGTCTAAGTCTAGACTCCCTTTGAGTCTCTATCTCCCAGTGGGAAATCATTCTAGCTGGAATTACATCTACACCCTGAAATTGAGTAATTCGCACTACTTATGCCACTACAACTAGCTATGCATTGTTCCTCAAGTACTAATTGCAACTAACTCTGTTAATACTGATCCTCTTGTTATTGAATGTTGTGGGCCCTTGTATCAAAGGTACTAATCCATGTGAGGAATACATAACAACTGGATATGATCCACTGATCAGCGCTCCATGGCTAGATCTAGACCTCTTCCTTCTCCTCCTTAGGATCCTTCCAAATCTCGATATAATAGAGTGTCACACTCCTCCATATAAAGATAATGTTGCAAACATCATGATTTCAGCCTCCATCCTGGAATAAAAATATTTGATCTCACTCCTCCAACTAGAAAACCAATTTGGAAACACTAAGTTTCCTCTGCAAAAACCAACTTGGCCTCCTTCTGTAGGTTCACACCCTCTACTTGCAATTCGCACTAAATCCTGCAACTTGCAAAATTTCCTACAAATCATCATTGAAGCTGAGAATGTTTCTATAAATTTATTCCATTGAGTACACTACCTTCATCTATCCTTCAAAGCTACTTTCACCTCCTCCAGCAAGTATTACAACAACTGGAAATGGAATTATTGCTTTAGATATGCTAACTTGGAAAACTAGCTAGTTTGTTTCTTTCTTTGAACTTCTTTGCAAAATGATTTTTTCCTTCTCTAAATATGAGAATATCAGATAAATAAAATGGAAATCACTTTCTCCCCAACAAACTAAATCAGATTTCCTCTACTACACGAACTCACCCTAGAATGCATAGGTCTAGTCCTACACTGGCAGATTTGTTCTTGTACTAGCCAGAAGTGACCTTCCCAAAAATCACACTATCTACAATTTCCTTTTGGGAAACTCACATTTCTAGCACTAAAAATTACTGGATGGACTAGCAAGTCTATATGGCCTTCTGTTGCTACAATTTCGATCTCCCTTCCCTAGTTGGAAAAACAGGAAACCCTCAGTGAAATTCTTCCCGTGTGCTTTCCTCTTACTTCCCTCTATATATCTACTACTGCAAACCCCTGTTACAATTATTTGCACCTAGATCTACTTTGTGAACTGAATAATATGATAATCGGAATTACTTCCAAACAATACCACTTCTTTTTGCCACAGATCTGAAGGAAAATCAAAATTTTCTTGCTCCTCAATCTGAAAATTGATTTTCTACTTCTCTACAAATCGAACCTTGGTTTGGCCTACGAAGATGTAGATCATGTGCTTCAGATCTTCCACTAAAACTACCCAATATTACTTCTTCCACCTCTAAGTCTCAGATATGATCAACCTTAGTCTGATACCATGTGAAAAATCCATGATTGTAATAAATTGGAAAGTGTTCTTCTAATTGATACAACTTATTTGTCTTTTGTTATTTAATTAATGAAAATTAACAAATAACTCATTACTGCAATCCTCATAATTAAAAATAAACACTACGGAAAATAAATTAGTAACTAAAAAATAGAAGCACACGTATAAATTAACACCAATATTTGGACTAACGTCCCCAAAAAAACCCTGAAGGGAAAACTGGTGCAGTAGATGAGGGTTTATATTCATTAGCAAATTAGAGAAAAAAATTATTTGCTTGCCAAGCACTGGCAAAGCTTCATAATTTTTTCTCCGCTACTCCCATTGGGATGTTGACTTGGAAACCCTTTGTTTCCCTTGTGAAATCAAACTTTGCCTCCTCAAGAAAATGAACACAAAAAATGTTGTTGCGGGAAATACGTACTAGCTGGAAACTGAGATTTTGCTCATCCTGCACTTGCACTATGCAACTCTCACTATCCTTCGAATTTGATCCCCAACAACTAGAAATACGATATGCTACCCAAATCTTCTCATTGGAGAACTCACACCCACTGGTATGGCCTTCCTGCAAAACACGTTAGCCTTCCCTCTAAATCTGGAAATCTGTGGAAATCTCCCCTAAAAATCTCTCTCCATTTTTTTTGAACCCTGTCGTTAATTCTCTACTAGCTCAAACTCTTCCCTCGTTGAATATTGCACACTGGAAAATTTGCACTGCCATGCTCTCTTGCATTTTCGATGTGTCTTCACCAAGCACCATCGAATTTCTCTGATAATTATTGTTGACACCTAATCATTAGGATTGGGTGAATAAGTGTAATTGATGTGTTTATGGCAGTATGATGCAGGGAGTTGAATGGCAAGAGAGGTTGCCATGAAATCTTGAAGAAGGCTCAAGTTGATCTTTCCTTGGGAACAATGGGGATTGAGTCATGGTGTCTGTTGTTAGTCTTGTGCTTTTAGTCTTTTGTGATTGTTGCACTTGATTTCTGATTTTGATTGTGTCTGGTGCATAGTTATGCCACTTTGTTGCGGTGTTGTATTGCTCTTCGTTTTCATGGTCTAATTGTTTGTTTATTGGCATTAACTTTTATGTTTTGAGTCTTGGGAGATGGTTGAGAAAGGAGGAAGTTAATGAAGCTTTGGGAGAGTTGTGTGGTACCCAATAGATGATGTAAGACACAAACGAAGCTCGGTGCATGAGTAAGCGCTGTGGAAGGTAATACTATGATAGTCGGTTGGACTAGCTGTGTCCATTGTGGTAAATGGACGGTGGTAGTATAGACATGAGAAAGATAACTAGAAAAGGTAAAGTAAATGGACCTGAGATGTCGAATGGCTTAACTAAGTTGGGAACGATGGCTCCCAATGTTGTGCATGTCGTGCATAAATAGGGACGTTATCTTAACCTAGGCCTAATGTAATCTGGTAATTATGTTATGATCATGATGATACTGATGTTTATATATGTATACATATATGTATGTATGTATGTATGTATGTATGTTGTTGCCTGACATGATGATGATTGTTTTATGCTAATTATTATATATGTATGTTTTCACTGACTCATAGGGTTGTTAGGGATTGTTCTTGTGGAGGAATGATTTATTATGTAGGTGAATGGCATGAAGAGATTTCTGGTTCATGAGGAATCAAGTGGGAAGAGTAGTCATGACAAACATACAAGGTAAATATCATATGGTTATGAATTGATATCATATGTTTGTATTATGCCTATGTTATGTTATGACAGGTAACACTGAGAGATACATCAACAAAACAAAGCAGTGTGGTTTGCGACATGTTGGGACAAGCATGGATAAGACACTAGAAGCAAGTTTTCTTGATAGGGGCAATGTGCCTTCAGATGTGAGGTACTATTGTTGTGTATATGTTGTACATGTTGCATCTATGATATTGTACACATGTAGTTTTGTCTATACATAGCATGTGTACATCTTGTTTATGCAATGTTATGTATGGGATCGTACAGATAATGTTGTGTGAATATTGCATATGGTGTCGTGCGCATGTTTTATACACAGTGTTGTGAATAGATGATGATATGTACATGTTGGATATGCAGTGCTATGTACATATGGTGCTATGTACATATGGTGTTCTATGCGTGTCGTAAATATGGTGCTATGTACATATGGTGTTATGTGCATGATTTTACAAGTGGTGTTGTGAGCATGTGGTGTCATGTACATGTTGTACATGTGGTGTAGTGTGTGTGTGGTGCTATGTACATGTCGTGGAAGTGATGCTATGTACATGTGGTGTCGTGCACATGTCATGCATGGGATGCTATGTACATGCGGCGTTGTGTACACATTGTACAGGTGGTGTAGTGTACATGTGGCATTGTGTACACATTATACAAGTAGTGTCCTGTACATGTGATGTTCTGCACACGTTGTGCAGGTGGTGTGGTGTACAAGTGGTATTGTGTACATGTTGTACATATGGAACTGATGTACATGTGGTATTATGTGCATATCGTACATGTTCTATTGTGTACATGTGGCACTATGTGTATGTGCACATGGTTAAGGAGAAGGCACTGGGTGTTTTTTGGGTGTGGAAGCCGATCCGAGGTGCGTACGGAATAAGGACAAAGTTGGAAGCTACGGATTGATTAAAGGATTAGTATCAATATTTTATTTCAGTTTTAGTATGCATGTGATTTATGATTATGGTCTATGATGATTAGATGTGATCTATGATTCTGGTTTATGATGGTTACATGTGATTTATGATGTTGATCTATGATGGTTGCTTTTTAAGCTAACCATATGTGATATGTTTATACATGATGTTTTGATCAAACAGTTAGCTTGACTCGTTGTGACAGGAAGCGAACAAAATTGCAAGTGTACCTTATTGACAAACTACTAATGAGGTACGACTTAAGGTTATTTCAATTTATTTGAATCTAATGGAAATTATGTGCTTGGAACAAGAATGCATGAACATGCTCAGTTGAATTTCCAAAATCGACTGCAAGAATTGGCAACAACAACAAAATAAATTGGAACATGCAACAATATGTCGGCAGATCACTTCAGGAGAAGGGCCATTATGGGACACTGATAACCAATAGTGTCCATTGATTTCCATGAGCATGCGATGACCAGTATGATGGTTTGAAGCATGTACATACCTTGGTTTTTTCATATTCCGATGTGAGGAATCATTTCCAAAGGATGGATCGCCAAGGTTAGGGGATTCCGGGGAACTTGGAAGGTGAGTGACTGCACGGAAGGGGGTTACTAGATTTCCCGAGGGACTGTGTAGCAGAGAAGGAAAGGTTGTGGATATATTGGTTTTGGTTATTAGCATTTCCAATTGGAATCAAATGCACATTAGTGGTGTGCCTTGGAACAATGAGTAGGTAATTGTTTGCTGAGAGGACAAGTGGCACAGGATTGTAGCGCTAAACATTGAATGCAGCTTGACTGTGGCAATGGATTTTGGACTTCCTGGGAAGGAGGTGAATCCTGGTATTACCCTGAGGGTGGAGGTGTGACCCTCTAGATTCCCTTGTTGATTGATACAGGCATCATATCTTTTTATTTGATGGTTTAGAAAATGTGCATATGTGGTTATTGTAAATACCATAATGAGTTGTGTTATAAAGCTCCAATATGCGGTATGGTTTCTATTTGGTCATGTTGTCATGATGTTTTACTTTTGAACAGGTTATTGATTGTAAATACTGCAACAAGCTAAGTTATAAATCTCCATGGGCAGTATGTTTCGTTTTTTTTTTCAACAATTTTGCTGAGTTCATGGTGTGGTTTAACATCGAGGACGGTGTACCCCAAGGGAGAGGGTTTTGTAACAGCCCTGGTGAAAATTCTATGTAATAATGTAAATAAAGGCAAAAATAAGACCATGGGTAAGGGACACATATTCTAAGTTGAATGTTGGGTAGGACATCCTCATGTGGGTCTTCATTTCGGTTTATTATGGATAAGGAAAAAGGCAAAGGAAAAGACATTAAAAGGAAAAAAGGCATTTTGGCACATTTATTTATGAAAATAAAGGAAAATAGGAGAAAAGGAAGGTAAAATGTCATAGGTTGCATGTGAGGAGGAAACTGAAGGAAAATAATGGAAAATGAAGAAAATGGAGGCCTCATTCATAAAAAGGCTTTTGAGGATCAATTGGCAAGTCTTGTCAGTGTAAGCTTAGTCAGTGTAAGATTTTTTCAATTCATGTTAGGAGCTCTCTCATTATTCTCTCTCTCTCTCTCTCTCTCTCTCTCGGTCACTTAGATTTTTCTTATAGCACTCTAGTTTGGATCAAAGAAGGAAAAGTAAGAAAAGGGAAAGGAAGGAAAGCAAGGATGTAGGAAGGAAATAAAGCAAAGGGAAAGGAAGGAAAGAAAGGATCAAGGGAGAAGAGCAGGATCAGGGAGCTTCAGCAGGAATACTTGTAGATAACCTTTTGCATGTGTGATTTCCTAGCTAGTTTGGACATGCATGGCTTTGCATTTTGGTGTATCCTTCTCTTGTTGTTGGTGGCATGGTTTTTGTGGAGTTATGACAATGGTTTTTAGCGTAGCCTTTCCTTTTTCCGGATTCCATGGTGTTGGGATGTTTATTTCAATTTTTGAGCATTGGTTTGTCGGATGGATTTCAGAATCTGAGCAGAGGTGGTCTCAAGTTCCATTCCCAAAGGCCTAGGAATCCCTTGACCGATTTTGGTGAGATACACGGTAAAGACTGAGGGAGAAGTCTAGATTTAGGGCCTAGTGATCCGGGTTTCGATTGTGGTAAAGCCTCACAGGCTGGTCTCGGTTTAGGGCCCAGTGATCTGGAATTGGATTACGGTAAAGCGTCAGAGACAAGGAGACAGAAAATTCCTCAGGGATAGTGATGGATTTCAGATGGCATTCCAAGTTCGGTTCAGTTGTGATTGGACCACTGGTTTTTGTGTGATCACAGTTTGATGAGGATGGAGGTGGTTTAACCTTTGGATTCCCTTGGTTGTTCTTGCATTGGTTGCTCTATGAGATCCCACATTCACGCTTGGAATATGGCATGGGGTGACTTTCTGAAAGAGAGATTTGGTTCAGCCATGTCTATGGTTGGGTGGTATGTGGAAGTCACAAACCATGTCGGATTTTCCTATGAATAATAAAAGCTAAGTTCTCTTACTTTTGCATTGATTTATATGTGGACTTAATGGCTATAATATCTTTGATATTTACAATGTTTTATGCTGGTTATAAACATGGTTAAATGACAGGTTCATGTTATGGTTATTTCATGTATTTACTTGTAAGTATTAAGTGGATGGATGCAAGGCCTAATTAGTGATGTAGTAGTTCAATGGAGAAGGAGGTGATCCTTTTGGTTATGTTTCATAAGTTGTTTGAGTCATTTATGCTATGTCTTGTATCGTAGACCTGTAAGTTGCATTGATGCCAAGTGTTTGACATAATTTCAGTCCCGGTTGGGGATGCTCAGGCCTAGTCCTGAGGTTGATTTTGATTTATTAGCATTGTTATCGTGTCCTTATTGAATTCTAAAGGTTGTAGCAAGTTTTGGGCAAAGACCAAGACTCTGGGCTAAAAAGTGGCTTAAATCCTGGGGTCGATGGCACATAACTGGCAATTTTGGTCCATAGTCGTTGGTAGGAAGGCTTGTGAGAGCATCTTTAGGTTGCTAGTCACTACCTTTCCCATAGCATGAGAGAGACTATGGCTTAAGAGATCCAAAATAGAAGTGGGACCCAAGGACAGGCTGTCTGAGTGGTTGACTTATCTCCTGAGGGTTTTGTTGATGATGTTGGATGATTGTGTGTGATGTGCCGTCGATTCCACTTCCTTAAGGTCACATAGGAGGTTGAATATGATCATAGTAGCCTCTCGTCTCATGATTACCTCGATTGGCATGGTTACTTGGGGTAGACCTAGGAGGGGGTGTTATAGGAGGATTTACTTGAACTTCTTTAATATCTAGTGGTTGCTTCGACCCCCTCACGCTACAACTACTTTGCAAGTGATGAATTTTCTTGTTGTACTACCATTCTCAGAAATCGTTCATTGAGATGTTTCATGGCACTTTCTTCACTCCACGTTTCCATGATTTCGCAACTAGAGTCCTTCACCATTATTGCCTTTAATACTTAATACATTTGCGACTTGTGTGTGAGGAGAAGAGCTCAGTTTTCCCATGACTTCATCTTTGAATGTGTAGCCAACAACATGATGCACTCCTGCTGCCATTCGTTCCTTTCCTACTTCATACAAGTTAGAGATAACACATTCAAGCAAGGAAATACTTTCCCTTATATTGTTTAGTTCACGAGAGAAGGAGATGCTACTTTGACTTTTACACACAGATTTCCATAGCCACTTAACTCCTAGGTTGTGGTTCACTACTTGGCTCTCTCATTGTGACAACTTTAATGAGATCGTTGGCAATGTTCGCACTGCAATACGGTGGTGCAATTGTGCAACCTTTTTATCGCTTTTGGAGGGTCTTTCGATAAAAATATATCTTTGCTTAGAAATTCTATTTCTTGAAGTCTTAAACCCACTGATAAAGGAGCTCATTTTATGCATCAAATTTACAACCTCATGGTCATCATATTCACTATCATCGCTAATCCAGATATACCTTTGCATGATTTCATGGGTGCCACATGCCTAACTCTCTCTCTTAGTGGTAGATCCACACTAGAACTAACTAGATATGACCAGATATAGCTATTTCACACCCCAATCTGTCAGCAATAAAACATATCAAATATGACTTCTTCCCACGCAAATCTGTCCAATAAAACATCACTCAGCTAATCTGACATCTTCACACACAAATCTCCTCATCTTTTACATAGATTTGTCCACCATCAAAGTTTACACAAAAACAACAAAACCATATAAAGAACAAAAACCATTACACCCGCTTGGATACCACTGGTATGTTTAAAAGGCAAAGAAAAATAAACATTAATCATGAACACAAATAAAGCAACAACATACAAATAACACCAAGAAATACCTTGGGAAAACCCCAACTCTGCAGAAAAACCAGCCTAACATAATTCTATTAGTCTTGGCAAAAACTATGAACAAGCTTGCCAAGGAGCCCTACTCAGCTTTTGGCCCCTCACATTAGTCGAGGAGACCCTGCTCAACCCTTTTCCCCTCACATTAGCCGAGGAGACCCTGCTCCACCCTTGACACCTTGACGCTTGACACACTTAGAATGGAGACAAATAAACATATTTATAGGCTTTTTTCCAACCAAATACAACTAGCATAATACCATGGGGCACAAAACCATGTGCCTGAAACCACTAATTATGGGATATCATTCCCAAGTCAAAATTAATCCTAACGCTTTCGATCCTTGATATACATTACCATATCTTCATATTGACTAAGCATAAGAAAATGTGGATGTATCATTTATAAATACAAGAAATTGGATCAAATTCGATCTTGATATACATTACCATGTCTTTATATTGACTAAGCAAAAGAAAATGTGAATGTATTATAGATACAAGAAATTGGATCAAATCGTAAATGTGAAATAGAATAGATAAATATATATATATATATATATAAATGAAGCGATGAAAAATTATAGATATTATTAGTAAATCTTAGTACCAAAAATATGGAGAATTAATAAAAAAGTGAACATTTTCCTCGATAAACATCAACAACATTTTTGTTTTTATTTTTAATTGTTATAATACATTTAAAAAATGATTTATAATAAAATTAAAAAAACAATATAAATAATGATAAATATAATATATTTGAAAAAACAAATTTAATTGAATGATATTAATTTTTTTTTTTTTTTTTTATTCTATAAATAACTTCAGTTTTAATCGCTATTCATCAATCTCAGATTTGGGAATGGTTGAATGAATTCCTTAGAGAAGGTTCGTTGTGATGGAGGATCAGAGAAATGTAGAAGAGGTTTGTTGTGGCGGAGGGTCGGTTTTGACTCTGCCCTAAACATTATAGGCATTACCATCAATCTTTGATTTTTTTATCTTTTTAAAATGTATTTTCATTGGGCAGTGAGTAACCATATAAGAAATACCAAATTTATAGACAAATTATTAAGAAAAGTGAGAATGCCATATAGATTTAATTGATATTTTTTATCTCTGGTTCATATGGAGATCGTTGGGAACACTCCATGGCTAAAAAAATTCCAGTCAATGAAGTTGTAAGCTTTTATATATCTTTTACATACCTATATTTTATTTTAATATTTCTTAGTTTTCTACTTTGTATTTGATATATTTTATTTTAATATTTCTTAGTTTTCTACTCTGTATTTGATATATTTAATGTTATGTTATATAATTTTACAATAATTATATTTCTTCTTTTATATAAATATTTCTTAGTTTTCTACTTTGTATTTGATATATTTTATTTTAATATTTCTTAGTTTTCTACTCTGTATTTGATATATTTAATGCTATGTTATATAATTTTACAATAATTATATTTCTTCTTTTATATATATAGAGAATGGAAAAGATGTAATAATTAACTAATTTTTTTTTTAAAACAGGATAAATATATAATGTGTTTGATTTTATTTCTAAATCAATATATAGAAAAATATATAATGTGTAATATATAATGGGTTTGATTTTAATTGTAAATTAATATATAATAAATGTAATGTATATGATTTTCTTTGATTTCAACTTTAAATAAATGTGGGTGAGTTCCCCACTCAAGTTGAATTTGTAGTCCATGTTTTATATATTTTTTTCCTTGTATCACATATATTTTTGAGATGGTTTTTTGACTTATGATTTATAAACTTTTTTAGATCACAAATCCAAGTGACTTACATCTAAGACTTAAAATTATATCATAACTAATGTGGGGATGGTGGTCAAGATCATTAGAAACATAAGAAAGCAATACGGGAGCATCAACACTAGGAAACTCATTTTGATTCAAACCCAAGGGGGATCATGAAGTTTCCCTCAAATGTAAATTGTATAAATTAGGAATAGTAGGACTTTGATGTAATTTTAAGTGTCCAGACTCTAGAAGAATCTCGGTTGTTAAGCTTGTTAGATTGGTTTAATGAGTTGATGTTTTGGGCCAAGTGGGCCTTTGTAAAAATTACAAGTATTAGGTGAGGTGTTAGTAGTATTGGGACAAATGTCCAAAGAATCTTTAATTGTTGAAAGATAGCATGCCCAAATAGCTAAAGATAGATAGGTGTGTGTAGAATGAAGGAGTTAGTAGAGTAGATAGATATCAGGAGGAAGCTCGAGTAGGAGCTCGCAAGCCCTATGGAATGTGGGTGCAGACTGTGCATGTCCCTGTAAATATATTATATTTACAGAATTAATTCAGCTAAGATAGCTTCAAGTTGTATGGGTTGATCTTTTGTATGAATGTCTGAATGCTCTATTTGTAATAGATCCTCCCTTTGTTGTGTAAATGTTTTGAGCTTTATTGAATCCCCTAATTAAAATTTGTTAGGTGTGACTATGTATGTGATCCAAGGATAAGAAAAATCGAACAAGGTCATCTTAGTTTTGTTGTGAATTGACTCCCTAAGTTTGAATCAAACACTGAGTATTGTTGATTCAATATTGTGGGAAGCAAGAAAGGGTGCATGATGATCAAGTCAGATTGACTTTGGTTCATAAATAATAGTTGTCGACCTGAACACAAGTGAAGTTACTCCGCTCGACACTAGTTATAGGGTTTCTAATCAAATTGAAATTGGTTTGGGAACTAGGATAAAGTCCATCCCACAAGAGTTACCTCACCAAATTATCAATGCTCAAAAGGATTCTATCCATTGATAAAATTTGAGTGAAATCCCACCATTGAATTGTTAAAAGTTTATTAAGTAACGAAATCTAAGCATCTTTCAATTTGGAGGTGCCAGTGTTGTGTTAAGACCATATTCCATATTTCAAAGTTACATCTGGACCATAAGTCGTAATAAGTCAGGTCCGACCTCAAGATCTCAACAATTTCATCTAGATCGCAACAAATCTGGATTCAAATGGATAATTTGGGTGTGTGGGACATCCACCCCTTTGACAAAGTGTCAATCACTAAAATATCTTAGAATACTATATTTCCTCGTATCGGTGGATGAGCTAAGTTAAAGGAACATATCTGGATAAATAGAATCCAGGTCTCCAACCCCAGATCAAAGGAAAAGGTGATATTCGACTTGTGAACTCCAGATGTAACCATTTCCAAAACATATATGGCCCTCACCAAGAATGTATTATCAGTCGAATCATTGGATTTGGGTGAGTGCTCAGTCACAGGAGGATTTGGTTTTGGCACCTTACATTTAAACTGGGAAAACGCCAAGTAATGAAGACACAGAAGGTCTTCATGCCTTAGGGGTAAGCCATTGGTTTCGATCCTTAGACACATGTTGTTATAGGAATAGGGCCCAGATATTAGGGCTTAGGCAAGATTGTATATTGTGATGCATTCTTTTTGGGAGGCTAGGTGAAAATGTTATCAGTGTGAGAATTTAAAAATAACATCAAGCCCAAATCTATTGAAAGAGGGCAGAAGCAAGATTAAGAACAAAATTGATAGCAACCCAAAGAAAAGAAAATAAAAGTGGTATTAAATTACAATGTGTTCCTTAGGGATTGAGAAGTTATTAGAAATGAAAAATTGTAGCTAGAAAAGGAGTAGATTAAGAGTAGTGCTAGTGAAGAAGAGACACAGAGAGAGAGGAGACGAAGGATAGTTGTCGATAGAGGAACAACAAAGTAACAAATAAACCTGAGAAGAATTTCACGCAAGGGAACATGAGCAAGAACATAAGGAAAGGTCGAGACACTGAGACTCAGAACGAGCCAGAGGATTTGCAACCAAAATAAAATCTAAAGAAAGAGAAATATTGGCCAATAGATAGAGCTAGAAGAACTAATATTTTGAGATCTTAGTATTAAAGAAACCTGGTAGGTAACTAATCTACGAATTTTATTCTAAATTTAACAAGAAGCTAACAATTGTAGAGGTAGAAACAGTGGATATGGTGCATTTCCAATGATCCAAATTGGATTTTTATATTGTTTTTCATTTATCTCGATGCTCTCAAAGTGGAAAAAGTGGAGGAATCATCTCACAGCGCCACTTTTACCGGTGGGACCCAATTTGGCAAAACAGGATCTAAATCGTTTTTAGAGAGTTTTGAGGCATCAAACAACATTTTTTGGGGGTAAAATATTGTCATTTTAATGTTGCTCCTTTTTTTTCTTATTCTACACGCAAATAACTTTCCAATGACACAAGAATCACGTCAATCAAAGTACGCATGCGAAATTTTTGTCACTCACAAGTTGACCTTCCTATTTTCACCACCATAGTTTGAGAGGATGCCACGTCAACCCCCATTATTCATGAAAAAAGGGTCTATCCACGTGATTATGATGTAGGAGACTCTAGAAGAGTCTATATTGTAACTATGGTTAACAATTGAGGTAGTCAAGCCTAACCACTAGTAGGCTATCGATTTGTGTTATAACCAGGCCACTAGGAGGAAAAGCGGTTCCATTCTTTCGAACACATTTGTTCCATAGTCAATAAAAAATAACCAAGAGGGATAGGAGGTAGAGTACATAGAGAGTATTTTTTCACTATAACATCCCATGGGCCATGTTAGCGTTCGAATTTTGCCTCAGGCTGAGGAAGGCAAAACTCAAGGCAACATCAAACCAAGCTCAGCCTCGTAGCTAGCCCTACGAGGACAGGAGAGGGCTCTCTCCGGGTCTATCTCGGCAAAAGGTCTTCAAAGGGGCTGACATGACCAATAAAGAATACTGATTTTAGGCTAGTAAATTGATAGGGAAAGTTCGATTTCAAATTTTTAGGGTTTTGTTGGACAACAGGGCAAGGCAATTTTGGGTGCGAGGATGAGACACAGTTTTTGCAGAGGTCTTTTTGGGGCAAGGTAGATGATTGTTTTGATGCCTTTAAAGGAATTGAATGGAAAGGTATGAATGGTGAGGAGCTAAGGAGAGCAAGGAACTTTCAGGATTTCTCCTTAAACAGATGAAAACATAGATATTAAGCAAACTTAAAGGCAGAGCATAGAAAACCATGAATTCTACCTTAACACTTCATTTTCTTAATTTGCAAAAGAGAATAGTAGGAAAATGATACACATAACAAACTTAAAAGTAGATGAGAGTAACACACCATCAACACAAATAACCACAGGAATCCCAAATAGTGCTGCAAAACCCTGGTCTTTCCTTTGCCAAAATTGCAGAGATACAAAGTGTAATATAGTCTAAGCTTATCCCTCAAGAGTCCAACCCTGAAAATCACTAAGAAGATACATAATATAGGCAATCTAACACATTTCCTTGCCTCTAGGGGTCGAGCTCATCATCCTAGGAGCTGTTTCAACCAATTCTAAACTGAGCACTACAATCTAGGCAATCAAAACAACTTGCCTCTATAAGCTAGGAAACCAATTCATTCATTAATTTTTTGCCATTTTATGAATGAATCTTCTAGAATAGGTAAAAAAGTGTCATGTCAACATGAAAATACATTAATTACATCAAAGAGGGTGAAAAATCCCATGAAAAGTCAAAACTGGTCAAATAGCTGCGTTGTCCTGTACTGTAGATGAAAAACTGGAAAATTTCCCTGATGCGTAGCGCGCCAAATCTCTACGCGTAGCACGCCTTTCAGCCCACTTTTGGGGCACTTCCCGGCATCCAAATGAGGCTCAGGTGGGCTTGTTGGAAAGTTCTGGATGTCTACTTTCCAACCCAAGTAGAATTTCTCAATTTGGTGCCCATTTTACCCTCCAAAAATGAATTCTCCCAAGACTGCTTCCTGTGTGTCAAAAAAGGGGCAGAAGGTCATTTTTTGCATGTTTTTTGACCTTTTGGGGGCCCAAAACTTGATGAAATGTCTTGGCAGTGGCTGAGAAGGTGTATTTTATCATGAAAAATCCAAAAATGCAAACCTTTTTTGAATTGGGCCTCCCCATCTTCAGGGTAGTGCGCGGCGCGCTATGCGTTGAGGGAAAAAACCTGTTTTCAATACAAAAATTTCAAAATTGACCAAAACTTCTCCAAATTTTTTGAGATTTGAGCTGGGGGTGTATCATCAAGTAACATGCTCCTTCAAGGAGGCTTCGGCCAAAATTTGGAGTGGATCGGGCCTTTTTCACCGTTTTAATGCCTTGCTCAATCGCCTCTTAAGGATCTTCATTTTCGCTTTGCAAACATGCATGCGGGTGCAGTAATGATTCTTCATATGGCGGAGCATATATTTGTCTCTGTTTGCCTTGGCTAAAAATTTCTCTAAATGAGTGTTCACCCGGATGAGCATAGACCCTTTCTCAATAGGTGTCAAATCACCGGGTCTCTTGCGGGCCAAGTTTCGATCTTCTCGGATTCGCCACAACTCATCAAGAGTGTGTTCATCTTCTAGCTGCTTGTTACACTGCTCCAAGTAGTTAATTGTCCAATTGGCCGTTTCCAATTTCTGTTGCAATCCGCGCTAGGAGAGCTGATATCAAGGTCGATAATATCTATGTCCGGATCTCCTGATGGTCCCTCATCAAACATGGGTTGCTTGCCTTTGTCCTGTACCTGTACCTGTGCTGTTGTCGAAAGTGAGACCCCTTCTACACGAAGTGGAGATAACACTCGCTGTGCTGATGAAGAAGGCAAGACCCCTTCCACCTAATGTGGAGATAATACTCTCCGTGCAAATGCAAATAAGGCCCTGTGGCCTCTCTGATATGTGATACATGTTGGAGTGCTGACATGCTCAGGTTTTAGAATGTCAAACTGATGTGAAAGCCCTCCCTCATCATGGACAATCTTAGGAGGTGGCCTTGGTACTGTGAAAAAGTCGCGAGAAATGAAATCCTCCCAAGCAATACCCTGCTGTGCCAACTGATGCATCACTATGATTTTAATCAGTGCATAATGATAAATACTCTTGTGCTGCTGTGCTAGGCTCTTCCTTTGTACCAAGGGCACCATCCTTTCTATATTGTGACACATGAAAAAAGGAATGTTCATCATTCGTACCCTTGTGAAATGCATCAACAAATGAATATGGTACGAATAGAGACGTGAAAATCTGCCCTCACAAGTGAAATAGCGAATAATGAGTCTCATCAAAGGTGCATACTCATCCCTTAGGAATCTGAAAGGAAAAACAACAGTTAAGTGTCTCATACACCCAGGTTTGATATATGGCTCATTGTGAAATCTGTCTAGCTGCTGGCGCTTATTCCATTCCTCCCCTACATTTGGTATCCCGGTGGCTTGAGCAACAATCTCGGGTGATAGGGTGAAGTCCACTCCTGCAAGGTTCACATGACCATTCTGCAAATGTAGGACAAACAAGCGAGCTAGTTCTCTGTGATGTTGAATTTGTGAGATCCGCTCACAATATCCAAAACATGATTGGTACTGAAAACAGTTCATTGCAAGTGGAAAAGCTTGCAAATGAGCCAAAGAAGTGGGCTCCTCCCTGACATGCCGACCACCTTTACCGCCCTTGTGATGCCTCCTTGGCACTTCTATCTCTAGTGTTGAATCACTGTCATAACTCTGCTCATAATCTGATTCGGTTTCTGACATAGTTTTGAAGACAGGATGGCTGAAATGTATATGCTGACTATGCACACAATTGATTGCTGTTTGACTTTTTCAAATGTTGTATTTTTCTTGAGTTAAGAGAGAATTTGAGAGCTTGCTGGCAAGTCGCCGGGCGAAAAACCCAACGCGTAGCGCACCTTTCCCAACGCGTAGTGCCCCTCTGGTGCGTAGCGCCCGAACAAAATTACACTGAGAAAATCGCGCTGATGCGTAGCGCGCCCTGGGTGCGTAGCGCGCCTCTGCTGATGCGTAGTGCGCCCTTGGAACTGCCCGATTCGCTCACTGATTTGTGAAATCGCATTTGCAAGGATCCATTTTGCTTGTAAGAGATGAATGAGGTGTTAATGAAGAGGAATGTGCTTATATAGGCTCCTTTTTAATTTTTACTTGACAAAAACCCACTTTGTAATGTTTGAGTATTGACACTTTTTTGAATTAATAGGCTCTGACTTCTGGTTTCACTTTTTAAAATAAATTGGTTGAAATAATGATTTCTTCTGATGATTTTTGCATGGATAGCTCTGAAATGCTTTGGCAAAGGAAACCAAGGCTACGCTTCAACATTTGGAGAACTTGAAATTTTGACAATTTTTTACAAAAACGAGATGGTGACTTGTGTTTTTCAAAAACATAGTTTTGAAAACAAAGTCCAAATTTAGCTGTACAATGATGAGAATTATTGAAATGATGCTCTATGAAGGACATCCCTCTGGCCTGCTGGTCCTTTATGACTTCTTAGGACAAAATTGACTCAACCCTAGACATAAGACCTCGAAATTTAAAACAAGATGATGAATGACCCTTGAAGACTTTATTTACTTAAATAGACCTGAACCAGCAGTGCCAAACATGAGGGGAATAAATGACACAAAACTACTCGACCAGAGTTATGGCATGCCTAACGGAATGCAACTGATCACACTGATGGGACACCTAACCATGAAATGCAAAGAGCTTTGATCTCTGGTGAAGGGCTAGTAGACCAACTCTAACATTGGCTCCAATGGGAATGGTAGCTCCTTGGAGATGCCAAGAACCTCAGACCCCTGGGAGAGCAAACCAGTGCTTTTAACCATTGGGTGATGGAGTCATTATTTTCACATTTGACATGAACTTTGACAGCTTTATTGACTGCAAATTTGACTGAAAATTGGACACAACTTTGACCCAAACTGACTCAATTTTGAACAGAAAATGGACTGATAAAAACAACTTGACAAACCTGAAACCAACTAACCTTCATCTCCAGAATTATAGCCTTCAATGTGGGCCCCAGACTGAAGATGAAAGATCAGTACACACATGCGATAAAACAGAAGTAAAATGGTATGTACAATGATGATGACAAGAGCAGAAAATGCTCAGACATGGTACCTCTTTAGCAGCCGACCATTGACCGACCCTCCGGGGTAATCATCTCCGTTCATTTCTTTGAGAAGAAAAGCATTTTGGCCACGATATGCTGCGATCTTGTAGGGACCCTTCCATAAATTGTCAAATTTGTCGTACTTCCCTTTGTCTTCATTCTGAGCATCCCACCTCAAAACCACATCATCTATTTGGAAGTCATCTGGTTTTGCCTTCCTATCATAAATCTTCTTTATGCGCTCTTGCAACTTGAGATTATTTTGAAGTACTTCCTCCCGTGTCTGCTGTAAATGGATGATTTGATTAATCTGCCTCTGTATGGGATCTTCCTCACTACCAGCTTCTTGAAGCAATTTGACCACCGGAATAGCAAGCAAAGTAGGAAACACCGCATCTGTCCCGTACACCAACTCAAAAGGAGACATGCTAATTGAATTTTTATGACTTACCCTATCAGCCCACAGTGCATTCACTAACTTTTTGTGCCAGCTCTTCTTATTGATTTCCAGCAACTTTTTAATGATATTTACCAAGGACTTATTTGAAGATTCTGCCAGCCCGTTTCCTTGCGGATGGTAGGCGGTAGAATGCCCCAAGCTGATATTGTATTTGTAGCAAAAGTCAACCATTCTCTTTGATTTGAATGCTGCTACATTATCTGTGATTAACTTACTAGGACAACCAAAACGTGACAGTATATTATTTTCAAGGAAAGAAATAATTATCGCATCTATGGCCTGCCGGGTGGGAATGGCTTCAATCCATTTTTTGAAGTAATCTGTAGTTGTCAATATCCATCTATGTTGTCCTGACGATGCCAGATGAATTTCGCCGATAAAATCCAAGCCCCACTGCTAAAATGGTGCGCTGACCTCAATTGGTTTGAGAGGCAATGGTTGTAATTTCTGTTTTCCTTGAAAAATTTGGCACTCGTGACAATTCTTAACAGCTTTATATACATCTGAAAACAACGAAGGCCAATAAAAACCTTCCCTTAGAATCTTATTTACTGTAGTTTTCCAAAACAAATGGCCCCCGCAGTCACCTCTATGAAAATCCTCCACAACTTTTTTGGCTTCCTCCTCGACCAAACAATTCAGCAACATTCCACCGGGATCCCTCCAATATAATGCAGAATTTAGGATACAAAACTTGGCAGCTTTCAATTTCAATGTCCTACTTTTATTTCGGGGCATCCCAGGAGGTGAAGACAAATTTTGAAGTACATATATAATATCAGAATACCAAGGAGAGGAAATAAAAATATCGGATACCTGTTGTGCTGAATTCTCCTCATCTTCATCGGACATGGCAGCCATAAAATTGATATCTAGGACATGCAGATTTGTTTCAGCCATTAATTTAGTGAGACCTTGACCTTTGATCAGCTTTGTTGGTTTAATCTCCACCTCATACTCTAACAACGCAGCGATCCACTTACCCCGCCTTCCTTCTGGTTCTGCCTGTACCAAAACATCCTTTACTGCTGCATTAGGAACATATGCTATAATGTGGGAATGCAATATATACACACGGAAATCCTTCAAGGCCTTCACAAGCGCAAGTGCTTGTTTTTCAATGATATTATACTTTAATGCTTCGTCCCTTATAATACGGCTGAAAAAAGTAATAGGCTTCTCAACTCCATCTCTTTTGTGCATTAGTACAGCTGCCACACAAGCGCAAGTGCTTGTTTTTCAATGATGTTATACTTTAATGCTCCGTCCATTATAATACGGCTGAAAAAAGCAATAGGCTTCTCAACTCCATCTCTTTTTTGCATTAGTACAGCTCTCAATGTGTGCTCAGAAGCAAATGAAAACAAAATAAAGTCTTGTGTGTAATCCGGACTGATTAGAGTAGGGGCTGAAGATAGAACCAACTTTACCAAATTGAAAGATTTTACCGCCTCTTCTGTCCACTTTAATTGACTGTCCTTTTTCAGCATGTTTGTGATTTCTCTAAGATGCTCAGCAAGATTTGGAATGAAGCGACGCAGAAAATTCAGTTTCCCGTTAAAGGACTGTATTTCTTTCTTGTTCCGAGGCTGCTCAATTTGCTGAATAGCTTCAACACGTGCAGGATCTATACGGATGCTATCTTTGGAAATGATGTGACCCAAGAGCTTGCCTTCACTCATGGCGAAAAGACTCTTCTTTGGATTCAGCGAAATACCATATTTTTCTGCACTTTTGAAAAACAATTTTCAAGTGATATAAATGTTCTTCATCAGATTTCGAAAATACAGTCAAGTCATCAAGGTAAATGACCAAAAAAACATATTTCTCGTTGGCTAAAGCCATATCCATCACACGCTGAAAAGTGGCACCTGCATTTTTCAAACCAAACGGCATCTTTGCATAATGAAAAGTTCCCCATGGAGTGGTGAATGCAGTTTTGTCACGACCATCCTCATGCACCAAAATCTAATTGTACCCGGAATAGCCATCGAGTAGCGACATCCTTGATGCTCCAACTACTCGTTGCAATATATGATCCATCTTGGGTAGCGGATAATTGTCTTTTAAAGACACCTTATTCAAATTTCTAAAGTCAATGCATAAACGGATCTCACCGGTCTTCTTTCTTACGGGCACCAAATTTGATATCCAATCGGAAAATCTGATAGGCACTATGATTCCAGACTTGTACAACCTATTCACTTCTTTTTCTATCAATGGCAGCAATTTAGGATTGATTCTCCTCAACTTTTGACGGAAAGGTTTTTGATTTGGCTTTATAGGAATAGTATGCTGAATGATATTGGTGTCATATGTTTTCAGATCTGAGTAATCCAATGCAAAAACATTAGAAAATGAAGATAACAATCTGATATACTCCTTCTTTACCTTTGGTGACAATGACTTTGATAGCTTTACCATCTTGGGATTCTCAGCTGCTCCAATGTTTACCTCTTCAACACCTTCTTCAATTGGTCTCAATGTTGGTTTGCGGGCCACATCATCTTGATCAAACAGCTCCTCCAAAGGAATCAATCCCTTAGGAATAAAATTGTCCTTGAGTTGCAGCACATCCATTTGATTTACTTCATCTGATTCTGTATCTATGGAGGTATCTTTAAACTCACCTTCAACCTGTAGAAAATCTTTGATTTCTTCATCATCCTGAAAGACTTGCCAACATCGTTGATTATCCGGAACTGCGGGGCGGTGTTTCACATAAATCTCAAATTTGTTGCTGGAATTCATTGGAATTTTAAAGTTACTTGCTGCCTTGGCCAGCGCATCTGCAACACCATTTTGTATGCAGGGCACACATGTCAAAGTATGCTCAGAAAATAACTTCAAAATATCTAGGACAACATTTCGATATGCCCTCATACGAGGATGCTTGGCCTAAAACTCACCTTTAACTTGCTTTATCACCAACTCAGAATCACCATAGACTGCAATCTTCTTTGCTTTCGGCTTTCGAAGAATTTTAAGGCCAACAATGAGAGCCTCATATTCTGCCTCATTATTTGAACAATCGAATGCTAGTTTATAAGAACACACTCTCACCTTGCTTGGGACTTTGTCTCGGGCAGAGAAGGGGCTTCGAATCCACACACCAATACCAGCGCCATCACTGCCCACAGCACCATCAAAATCCATGGTCCAAAGACCATCTTCATCCTCCTCCAAGTGCTGAAACTGTGTTACCTCTGTTTTTTCTGTTTGCTGCCCCTTATCTTCAGCTGTTTGCTCCATAGCAGATGGCTTCTCTTCTCTTTCCTTCTGCAGAACCTCTCTAAAATTTTCAGTAATCTCCGGTATATTTTCTGCCTGAACTAACTGACTATCTATCTCATTAAAACTATCAGCAAACAAAACAAACAACTCCAAATCTGTATGTACATAATTTACGGGATGATTTATTGGATTTTCTTTGCTAGTTATCATATATTTCATCTTTTGCTCCTGATATAACTTTCTCATTTGACCGAAGACTGGAATTGTAGCATATGAAAAATCTAGCTGAAGTGTAGCTTTCAACTTAGCTCCCCAAGATCTTGAAAGAAGCATACCAAAACGCGGAGGAATATCTGCGACAACCACATCCATCAAGACATTCTTAGCTGGAATTTGATCTAAGCTTACCACCAAGTCCTTGATCAATCCAATACACTTTACCCGGCTGGAATCAAATGAATACAAATCATGGTATTTTCTTGTGATGTCTAATCCCAGCTTTTTCATGATTGCTTTCGGCATCAAATTGTGCGAAGCACCCGAGTCAACACATAGCATTATGTAAAACATACTCGTGCAACCTCAAACTGATATAGAAGGGAGGAACATCACTTTCAGGAGACTCACCATCTAAAGCAGGCCCCAAAACTAATTCTGGCTGATCATCTTCTACATTTACCATGTCAAGCATTGGATCAAAATTCATAATTTTGGAGATTTGACCTTGGTAGCTGCTATTTTTCATGATTTCAGTCAAAGGAATCGACACTTTCAACTTTGAAATTTCATTCTCCAAACTAAATGCTGAAACCTTTTCACCCTCCTTGGCCGGAACTTCTCTTCTTTCAACTTTATCGCTCATTGTGCTTGGTGGCTGATTTACCTTATCTGTTGATGATGATTGACCTGCTGCGGGATCACTTATCTTTTTTCCTTTTTTCTGTGGGACAGCTGAATCATTTTTTGCTGAAGTATCTTTCTTCTTATGAATAGGATTTATGGGCACAACTCGATTTCTTAATTGTTTCTGCTGGGTAGACAAAGCGTTCAGGTATCCTCTTTGGTACTACTCTGATTCTTCCTCAAGCGCTGCATCATTTGATAAGATATAATTCTCATCTTGGTGGATGATGTAGTTTCTCACAAATTCTTCCTCTTCCGTAACATAGGTAGGCAGATCATCAGGAGTAAAGAAATGATTTTCCTCCCCTACAGTATCACCTTCATCCTCGGATTCTTGGCTAACAAAATTCTGCTGAAGAGGAGTTTTTACTTGCTGCTGAACTGCTGACTCTTGTGTCCTTGTTTCACGCTGCTTAATTCTGTATTGTGGTTACTGCGGACCTCGGAAATTAGAATTGCGAATCTGCGGCTCCAGCTTGTCGAGAGTGACCTTTTCGAGCATCCTCTCTACCTTGCGAAGAAGCTGATCTGATGTAGAGGCTTCTTCTTTGATTGTTACTCGCTTTTCAGCTTTCATCCTTGCTCTTTTATCATTCAAATTCGCTTCAACACTAACAATGATTTTCTGCATATCCTCCAAGGTAGGCGGATCTCTATCTCGCAATGAATAAGCCATCTCCAGATCAAAGCCATCCGGGAATTTGAGAAGAGCTGATTTTCTAGATGGTCTTAAATCATCCGGAATAGCATTATAAACTGTGTTAAATCTGATAATATAATCTTGGACAGACTCACCATGATTACGTTTGAGATTGTTGTACTTGGCATTAATCTGAAGTGGATCCTTTCTGATTTCCCATCGGTCTAGAAACTGTCTCTGAAGTTCATCCAATGTGGGTATGCTTCTAGCTGTCAAACCTCTGAACCATTTTCTTACTTCTCCTCCGAATGTTTGCACAAACAAACGCATAGTTACATCTTCTTCATCTATCTCATATAAATCAAAAAAAGTTGCCATTTTGTCTATATGCTGCTGAGCGGAAACACTTTGAGGAGTTCCATCAAACATGGGAATTTTTCTCTGATAATCAGTTGGCATATCATGCAGATTTTGAGGAAGAGCAAGAGGAGCAAACCGAGCAGCCATTGCTTTGGGTAGATTGGGTCTAGGAGTAGTAGGTGGAGTAGGTGTAGCTGTAATATGAGGAGTATGGGGAGGTGTAGGCGGAGGAGAAGTGATATGGGATGAAGGGGGAGAATTGACTGTAGATTCAGGATGTGTGACTATAGGGGAAATAGAAATAAAAGGAGGATTGGTCTGCTCGTGTGAAACAGAAGCCGTGATAGTAGATCCAATATTGACAGATACAGTTTCAAGGAAATCAGTAAGATTAGTGACTTGGATATCTGTCTGAAGGTGTCTTAGGATGAAATTTCAACCAGTTTATTGTGTCTCTCGATTTCAAGGGCAGCAACAAAATCAGGGTTGGGAACTAGAGAATCAAGTGCACTTCCAGATTTGGTTTTGAACAGGGACAACTCGAAGCTCTCGTCAAAATCAATGTCTTCAAGATAATTAAAAACAACCGGACATGAATGAGATTTAAATATATGACCAGGATCTGAAGCCAGCTTGTTATTCTCAAAATATCAAGGAACAAATAGCCAATCAGCCTGTGAAAACTCTCAACTTATCATCAAAAGTTCAGAGTTTACAAATGTATTGGGGTAAAATGCAAATGAAGTGTTGTATTCACAAGCTCACGGAGATTGACTGAAGCAGTGTTTATCTACTTTTGCTTATGCAAAGCAAAAGCGTTTCGAAGGCTACCTGGCATAACTTCAGGCTCCGTCTAAGACTTATGAAATAAACACATCAACTGGAAAACATTTTTTTCTCCCCAGTATGGTCGCCAATATGTTAGCGTTCGAATTTTGCCTCAGGCTGAGGAAGGCAAAACTCAAGGCAACATCAAACCAAGCTCAGCCTCGTAGCTAGCCCTACGAGGACAGGAGAGGGCTCTCTCCGGGTCTATCTCGGCAAAAGATCTTCAAAGGGGCTGAGATGACCAATAAAGAATATTGATTTTAGGCTAGTAAATTGATAGGGAAAGTTCTATTTCAAATTTTTAGGGTTTTGTTGGACAACAGGGCAAGGCAATTTTGGGTGCGGGGATGAGACACAGTTTTTGCAGAGGTCTTTTTGGGGCAAGGTAGGTGATTGTTTTGATGCCTTTAAAGGAATTTAATGGAAAGGTATTACTGGTGAGGAGCTAAGGAGAGCAAGAAACTTTCAGGAGTTCTCCTTAAACAGATGAAAACATATATATTAAGCAAACTTAAAGGCAGAGCATAGAAAACCATGAATTCTACCTTAGCACTTCATTTGCTTAATTTGCAAAAGAGAATAGTAGGAAAATGATACACATAAAAAACTTACAAGTACATGAGAGTAACACACCATCAACACAAATAACCACAGGAATCCCAAATAGTGTTGCAAAACCCTGGTCTTTCCTTTGCCAAAATTGTAGAGATACAAAGTGTAATACAGTCTAAGCTTATCCCTCAAGAGTTCAACCTTGAAAATGACTAAGAAGATACATAATATAGGCAAGCTAACAAATTTCCTTGCCTCTAGGGATTGAGCTCATCATCCTAGGAGTTGTTTCAACCAATTCTAAACTGAGCACTACAATCTAGGCAATCAAAACAACTTGCCTCTATAAGCTAGGAAACCAATTCATTCATTAATTTTTTGCCATTTTATGAATGAATCTTCTAGAATAGGTAAAAACGTGTCATGTCAACATGAAAATACATTAATTACATCAAAGAGGGTGAAAAATCCCATGAAAAGTCAAAACTGGTGAAATAGTTGCG
Source organism: Pinus tabuliformis (assembly GCA_031772625.1). Classification (NCBI taxonomy): domain Eukaryota; kingdom Viridiplantae; phylum Streptophyta; class Pinopsida; order Pinales; family Pinaceae; genus Pinus; species Pinus tabuliformis. The sequence continues at coordinate 1,193,195,019 of CM062820.1, read as the reverse complement.
TTGTCCTGTACTGTAGATGAAAAACTGGAAAATTTCCCTGATGCGTAGCGCGCCAAATCTCTACGCATAGCGCGCCTTTCAGTCCACTTTTGGGGAACTTCCCGGCATCAAAATGAGGCTCAGGTGGGCTTGTTGGAAAGTTCTGGATGTCTACTTTCCAACCCAAGTGGAATTTCTCAATTTGGTGCCCCTTTTCCCCTCCAGAAATGAATTCTCCCAAGACTGCTTCCTGTGTGTCAAAAAAGGGGCAAAAGGTCATTGTTTGCATGTTTTTTGACCTTGGGGGCCCAAAACTTGATGAAATGTCTTGGCAGTGGCTGAGCAGGTGTATTTTATCATGAAAAATCCAAAAATGCAAACCTTTTTTGAATTGGGCCTCCACATCTTCAGGGTAGCGCGCGGCGCGCTACGCGTTGACGGCAAAAACCTGTTTTCAATACAAAAATTTCAAAATTGACCAAAACTTCTCCAAATTTTTTGAGATTTGAGCTGGGGGTGTATCATCAAGTACCATGCTCCTTCAAGGAGGCTTCGGCCAAAATTTGGAGTGGATCGGGCCTTTTTCACCATTTTAATGCCTTGCTCAATCGCCTCTTAAGGATCTTCATTTTCGCTTTGCAAACATGCATGCGGGCGCAGTAATGATTCTTCATATGGCGGAGCATATCTTTGTCTCTGTTTGCCTTGTCTAACAATTTCTCTAAATGATTGTTCACCCGGATGAGCATAGACCCTTGCTCAATAGGTGTCAAATCACCGGGTCTCTTGCGGGCCAAGTTTCGGTCTTCTCGGATTCGCCGCAACTCATCAATAGTGTGTTCATCTTCTAGCTACTTGTTACGCTGCTCCAAGTAGTTAATTGTCCAATTGGCCGTTTCCAATTTCTGTTGCAACAAGCGATTTTCAGCCTTCTGTTGCTGAATGATCTCCTTTAGCTCCGCGCTAGGAGAGCTGATATCAAGGTCGATAATATCTATATCCGGATCTCCTGATGGTCCCTCATCAAACATGGGTTGCTTACCTCTGTCCTGTACCTGTACCTGTGCTGCTATCGAAAGTGAGGCCCCTTCTACATGAAGTGGAGATAACACTCGCTGTGTTGATGAAGAAGGCGAGACCCCGTCCACCTGATGTGGAGATAATACTCGTCGTGCAGATGCAAATAAGGCCCTGTAGCCTCTCTGATATGTAATACATGCTGGAGTGCTGACATGCTCGGGCTCTGGAATGTCAAACTGATGTGAAAGCCCTCCCTCATCATGGAAAATCTCAGGAGGTGGCCTTGGTACCATGAAAAAGTCGCGAGAAATCAAATCAGCAATACCCTGTTCTACCAACTGATGCATCACTATGATTTTAATCAGTGCATAATGATAAATACTCTTGTGCTGCTGTGCTGGGCTCTTCCTTTGTACCAAGGGCACCATCCTTTCTATATTGCGACACATGAAAAAAGGAATGTTCATCATTCGTACCCTTGTGAAATGCATCAACAAACGAATATGGTACGAATAGAGACATGAAAATCTGCCCTCACAAGTGAAATAGCGAATAATGCGTCTCATCAATGGTGCATACTCATCCCTTAGGAATCTGAAAGGAAAAACAGTAGTTAAGTGTCTCATACACCTAGGTTTGATATATGGCTCATAGTGAAATCTATCTAACTGTTGGCGCTTATTCCATTCCTCCCCTACATTTGGTATCCCAGTGGCTTGAGAAACAATCTTGGGTGATAGGGTGAAGTCCACTCCTGCAAGGTTCACATGACCATTCTGCAAATGTAGGACAAACAAGCGAGCTAGTTCTCTGTGATGTTGAATTTGTGAGATCTGCTCACAATATCTAAAACATGATTGGTACTGAAAACAGTTCATTGCAAGTGGACAAGCTTACAAATGAGCCAAAGAAGCGGGCTCCTCCCTGACATGCCGACCACCTTTACCGCCCTTGTGATGCCTCCTTGGAACTTCTATCTCTGGTGTTGAATCACTGTCATAACTCTGCTCATAATCTGATTCGGTTTTTGACATAGTTTTGAAGACAGGATGGCTGAAATGTATATGTTGACTGTGCACACAATTGATTGTTGTTTGACTTTTTCAAATTTTGTATTTTTCTTGAGTTAAGAGAGAATTTGAGAGCTTGCTGGCAAGACACTGGGCAAAAAACCCAACGTGTAGCGCACCTTGCCCAACGCGTAGCGCCCCTCTGGTGCGTAGCGCTTGAACAAAATTACACTGAGAAAATCGCACTGATGCGTAGCGCGCCTCTGCTGATGCGTAGCGCGCCCTTGGAACTGCCTGATTCGCTCACTGATTTGTGAAATCACCTTTGCAAGGATCCACTTTGCTTGTAAGAGATGAATGAGGTGTTAATGAAGAGGAATGTGCTTATATAGGCTCCTTTTTAATTTTTACTTGACCAAAACCCACTTTGTAATGTTTGAGTATTGACACTTTTTTGAATTAATAGGCTCTGACTTCTGGTTTCACTTTTTAAAATAAATTGGTTGAAATAATTATTTATTCTAATGATTTTTGCAGGGATAGCTCTGAAATGCTTTGGCAAAGGAAACCAAGGCTGCGCTTCAACATTTGGAGAACTTGAAATTTTGACAATTTTTTACAAAAACGAGATGGTGACTTGTGTTTTTCAAAAATAGAGTTTTGAAAACAAAGTCCAAATTTAGGTGTACAATGATGAGAATTATTGAAATGATGCTCTATGAAGGACATCCCTCTGGCTTGCTGGTCCTTTATGACTTCTTAAGACAAAATTGACTCAACCCTAGACCTAAGACCTCGAAATTTAAAACAAGATGATGAATGACCCTTGAAGACTTTATTTACTTAAACAGACCTGAACCAGCAATGCCAAACATGAGGGGGATAAATGACACAAAACTACTCCACCAGAGTTATGGCATGCCTAACGGAATGCAACTAATCACACTGATGGGACACCTAACCATGAAATGCAAAGAGCTTTGATCTCTGGTGAAGGGCTAGCAGACCGACTCTAACAGGCCACAAACCATACTTCTTTGTACTCATAACCATAGTTCCATTTAGATAAAGAGAGCGAAGCAACCTCACCTTCTAGTTGGGTTTTTCTCCTGAAAGGGTTTCCCAAATCATATCTTCTGTCAAATATATGTCTGATATTTTAATTTTTTGTTCTCTATTTTTTGCATTATTTTAAATTTGCATGCATGCACTATTAACAATAAATCTACATATCTAGAAATCTAATAAAACTATAATAGTGTGATATTTCATATTTTAAATATAAATTCATCATATCAGTTGTGCCGAATTGTCCAGTGGAATATCCATGATAGTTTATGGATAATATTTGTATCAAAGCAGGTTTCTTTGGGTGTCTTATGGAATAGATCGGTTGGTTCAAAATTTGTATACCCTTATTCGTGGTTGATGAATCTATGAATAACCCTTGTGATCCTACAGAGGAGAGGTTTTTGCACCTAGAACAACAAGCCACTAATATAAAATCGTAACGTAAATCTACTCATTGCAACCCTGAGAAATAAGATTAGGATATTTAGAGAAGATGGGGGTTCAAATGCAGAGGACAAATCAGAAGGGGGATTTGGAGATTGAGAAGAAACAAAGAACCAATTGAAGAAGAACCTACAAAGGATATACCCAGTTTGGGTATCATGAATCAATCACAACCTCTATTTAAAATGGAAATAAAGGTTGATATCAAGTTGTACCATGGCAAGATCGACACTTTGAAGTTAAATCAATGGTTGCAGCAACCAAAAGTGTATTGCTATGTCCATCAAATTGAGGAAGAACATAAGATTTCATTTGCGCTACTGAAATTGGAAGGCCATGCCTAAACTTGGTGGGAAATCCACACAAAGACATAGAGGTTGGAGGGGGGGTCTCTAGTGACTAAGTGGAAGGACTTTAAAACTCTCATTAAGTCATAATTTTACCCAGTTGGGTATGTAGAGGACTAATGGATCTAGTGGCACTACTTTAGGAAAAATATTAGGCAAAGTGTGCAAGAGTATACGACATAGTTCAAAGTATGGCCATAATGTTGGGTATCTCCCCAAAGAACCCATATGTACTCCTCAAGTATTTGGGGGATCTGCACCACCATTTGTGGGAGCAAGTGATGTTGTTCAAGACCAAATCAGTGGACAATGCTTCTATATAGGCACAAAAACTAAAGAAAATAGGTATGAAGAAAGCGCAATAAAGTGGATCGAATCAGGAGCAACATGATGCTTCTAAGTAGGGGAAGAAGAAGTGGAAAAGGGAAAATATAAAAATATGACAACGAAAACATACTAGTGCAAAGATCCCAACAACCATTGCAACCACTACAAAATTGACAACCATGTAGAGGAGAAGTGTTAGAAGTTTCATCCAAAGCTAACCCAAAGAAAAAAAGAGAGGTGATAAGAAGAAGAATCTCATGGCCATTGATTTGAGCAACCAGGTTGAAAGCAACTCGGATGTGATTGAGAATATTTTCTATACATTAGTGCAAAAGGAGGTGAATCTAATTATCCTTCAACAACAGGAAGAGACAAAAATGACCAAATTTTTCAATATAATGATATAGGTCAAGAAGACAAAGATTGATGATCTATTTAACTCGGGATCGCAAGAAAATCTCATTACAATAGAGTTGGTCAAGAAGTTGGGGTTGGAGGATAATTTAATCCCATATCCATTAGGATGGGTAGATAAGGATGCAGAACAGAAGGTAACAAAACAATGAAAAAATAAATTTTCTATTAGTGTTGATTTTATTGATGAAGTATAACTAGATGTGGTTCCCTTTGATGTATGTGGAGTCATGTTTGGGAGTCCCTATATGTACATGAGAGATGCAATAGCCATGCAGAGAGCCAAATAGTATCGACACAAGATCCAACTACTATTGGACTCCCCATTCCCAAACATTATGTTGTACAGATAGTCTGTTATAGGATCAAATGAGATGAAGAAACAATTGTAGTAGCTGCTAGAACAAGATGTCATTCGACCAAGTACATCACCATGTGGGTCACCCATCATCATTGTGCCAAAGAAGGACATGACTTGGTACATGTGTATATATTTAAGGGCGTTGAACAAAATAACACTTAAGAAAAAGTACCCCGTACTAAGGATAGATGATCTGTTGGATCAGTTGAAACAAGAAAAATACTTCACCAAGTTGGACTTAAAGTTTGGACATCACCAAGTTTGAGTCAAAGAAGAAGATACCTGAAAGATCACCTTCAAAACTAGACAAGGTTTGTATGAGTGGTTAGTCATGCCATTTGGCCTATGTAATGCACCAACTACATTTATGATATTAATGAATGATGTATTGTTCCCTTTTATAGACTCATTTGTTATTGTTTATTTGAATGATATACTTGTATACAATGCTACTTTGGAGGAGCACATCTCACATTTGATGTAGTGTTGGAGACATTTAAGAAGCACCAATTGTGATCCAAATTATATCATTATATTATTTTTCATCCATCTCAATGCATTTGGAGTGGAAAAAGTGGAGGAATCATCTCACGGGACCATTTTTACCGATGAGACCCAGTTTGGAAAAACAAGGTCTGAAACCTTCTAGGAGTGTTTTGAGTCATCAAATGGCATTTTTGGGGGGTAAAAATTTTCCTCTTTATCGCAACACCTTTTCATGTTATTCTACACACAAAGACCTTTTCAACTGCATAAGAAGTGCATCAATCAGAGTCCGTATGCAAAAGTTATGCCACTCAGAAGTCGAACTTCATATTTTCACACCTATAGGTTGGGAGGATGCTACATCAACCCCCATTATTCATCAAAAAGGGGCTAGCCACATGTTTGTGATGCAAAAGACTTTAGAAGATTCTATTTTGTAAATCTAGTTAAGAGTTGATGTAGTCAAACTTAACCACTAGTAGGCTATCAGGTTGTGTTATAACCGGGTCACTAGGAGGAAGAGGCATTCCATTATTTCGAGATACTTTTGTTCCATAGTTGAACAAGGATAGCCAAGAGAGATAGGAGGTAGATCACACATAGAGTATTTGTGCATTGTAGCATCCCATGCACCACAAGCATTACTTCTTTGTACTTGCAGCCATATTTCCAGACAGAGAAAGAGAGCGAAGAGACCTCAACTTCCATATGGGTTTTCTCTCGAAAGGGCTTCCCAGAGAGCATATCTTGTGTCTTATGTGTGTGTGAGCTTATTTTGTCATTCTATACTTTTCTTCATAATTTATATTCACATGCATGCAATAATTACAAATAAATCTACAAATCTTAAATTTTAATAAACTGTAATAGCGTAAAATTTCAATATTTTAATATATTATTATCAGATCTATTGTGAGAAACTGTCCAATGGAATATCCATGGCAATTTACATATCAAATTGTTAGAAAATATAAAGAAGTGTGAGTTTTTGCAAGAGTATTTGGTTTATCTGTGGTATGTGATAGGTGGAGGAGAGTTGAAGATAGATCCTACCAAGATGGAGGCCATCCTGAAATGGGTGGTGCATACTAATATTTCTAAGATCAGAAGTTTCATTAGGGAAACATAGTACTTGAGGAAATTTATAACCTCATTTTTAGTAGTAGCGACACCATTCCATGTCATAACAATGCGTTACAAGAGTTTCCATTAGGGAAATGATCAACAGTGGGCTTTCAAGGGGATAAAGAAGAAGATTAGTCAAATACTAGTTCTAGCATTACCAAACTTGCAGCAGCCCTTTGGAGTGGAGATAGATGCGAGTGGGTATGCTATGGGAGCGATCTTGATTTAGGGAGGAAGGCCTATATGCTACCATTTGGAAGTATTTGATGGGGTGATTCTTAGCTAACCTACCTACAACAAGGAGCTCTATGCGCTGGTGCAACCTATGAAGACATGTAAGCCCTATCTTATGGGAAAGGAGACAATAATAAACACATATCACCACCCATTATAGTACTTGTAGGCCCAAAGTAAGCTACAATAGACTAGGCATTACAAGTGGATGGATTTTCTATAGTAGTTTCATTTAGTGATCAAGCACAAGAAGGAAAACATAAACAAGTTAGTTGATATGCTCTCAAGGCCACCCAGATCAAACATCACAACTTTGGAGACACTTATACACATGGATCCATTCACCGATGATGCATATAAAGAGACATATTTAGAGGATGAGGAATTCAACGAGGTGTTTCAGTAGTTGGAAATTCAGAGTCATGTGCATGATGCCAACAACACTGTTGATTACCATCTCCAAGATGGGTTACTATATAGGCTAGATAAGCTATGTGTTCCTAAAGGTGAGTGATTGTAGCTGATTAGAGGGACTCACACCTCCAAGGTTGCAGGAAATTTTGGTGTAGGGAATATTGTGGGCAACTTGCAGAGGTAAGTATATTGGCCCAAGATGCAAGATCAGGTAGCTAGGTTCATAAGATGATGCACGCTTTCTTATACCAGCAAGCCTAGCAATAGGAAATATGGTCTATATCATCCTTTACATATACCCACTCATCCATGGGAAATAATTTCCATGGAATCTGTGGGAGATTTACCAACAACTAGGAAGGAACATGACTACCTGTTGTGGTAGTTAATAGGTTCAACAAGATGTGTGTTTTGATGCCCTGTAAAAGGAAACAAGCAGTCATTTGAGAAATTTTGAGGTCTTGGGCCTCAATAAAAAATGTATAATTAAATTAAACTTTATAAGAACCTATAGGATTCAATATGATCATGTCAACCATGGGGGATGATTCACCATTTTTGGAGTAAAAGAAGCTACTTTTTCAACTCATATTTTCAACTTATCTCCCTATGATTTTACTCAAATTTTGAGCGGGAGCACTTGTTGGATGTAGTTGATGGCCTCTACTACACGAGAAATGATAAATACAAGAAAAAACGTTATTGCAATCATGTTTTTCATGTATTTTTGTTTTTTTTTGTTGCAAGGTCCATTGAAAGTATGCAACATGGGTGCTCCTTGGATGAGGAATTAAATTACGCATCCAATCGGAGTGTTCCCACTCAGAATTTGAGTAAAACCATTTGGAGATAAGCTGAAAAAATAAGTTTTTATTTTTGTCCCTCTAAAATTTGATGATGTAATCTAATCTTATTTTATTATTTCCACTATTATTTTATAATATTCCTTAGGAGGCCCATTTTAGACCTCAAAATTTCTCTAATGGAACTTGATCTTTGGATAGGTTTGACTGCACTTTGGGATACCAATGAGCATCATTTCAGGCGGGGATACAATATTTCTTAGTGAATTTTGGACTAAATTGTGGAAGAAGATGGACATGAAGTTGAAGAGATATATAACACTCCAACCACAGACAAATGACAGACAAAAGTAGTCAACAAGAATTTGGCGTAGCTTTTGAGGGGATACAACTATAAGCATCCACAGACCTAGGATGAAAATCTGGTATATATGAAACATTATTACAACAGAGAAATTCACACTTCTACAGGAAATTCCCCATTTGAAACATGTTTTGAATATTTTCCACCTTCAACTTTTGATATTGCATATGGGAAGCAAGGAGGAGTGAGGGAAGATCTTATAGGAGATACCTTGAGGACTGAAAATTATATAGATAAGATCAAGTAGATCCATCTAGAGGTACAAGGGACATTGCATAAGTTGCAAGATAAATATAAGGCTAGGCATTATCGACATATGATGGAGAAATCATTTAAGGTGGGAGACAAATTATGCCTATAGTTGAACAAGGAGAGGCTATAGGGACCTAGTAGGAAAATCAAGGCTCTGAGGCATGGTCCCTTCAAGATACTAAAAAAGGTGGGTGATAATGCCTATTGACTCCTTTTACCACCATATATGCACATTTACTCAATTGTGAATGTAGATAATCTGAAACTCTATAAGTCTTTTAGGAAAAGGAATAGGTCCTACCTTCTATGGAGGATTTATAACTAGATGCTCAGGTAGAGTTGACAGAAGATACAATTTTGGAGAAGAGGTCCAAAACTACAATACAATGATAGCATTACCTTTGGGAAATTAGGTTGAAAGGGCAACGTATAGGCAAAGCAAAATGGTACACCAGAGAGAAGGTGGATGAAACATTTCCTCACCTCATTCATTAGAAGCTTTTGGGGAAAAATACTCAAAAATTGGTGAGGTGTGATCTGGATTAGATCATTATATATTTTTCATCCATCACAATGCATTTAGAGTGGAAAATGTGGCGGAATCAACTCAGGGGACCACTTTTGACTGGTGGAATCTAGTTTGACAAATCATGGTCTAAAACCTTCCAAGAGTGTTTTGAGGAATCAAACAACATTTTTTAGGGGTAAAAAATTTCTACTTTAGCTTCACACCTATTTTTCCTATTCTACACACACATACCTTTCCAACGACGGAAGAATGACATCAATCAGAGTTCACATGTGAAATTTAAGCCACTCATAAGTTGACCTTCATGTTTTCACAACCATAGTTTGAGAGGATGTCATGTTAGCCCCCATTATTCATTAAAAAAGAGGCTAGCCATGTTATTATGATATAGAAACCTCTAAAAGAGTCTATATTGTAACTCTAGTTAATAGTTGAGGTAGTCAAACCTAACCACTTGTAGGTTATTCGGTTGTGTCATAACCAACCACTAGGAGGAAAAGGTGTTCCATTATTTCAAGTCCATTTGTTCCATAGTTGAGAAAAAATAACCAAGAGGCATAGGAGGTAGAGCACACATAGAGGATTTGTGCACCATAGCGACCCATTGGCCACAAACCATACTTCTTTGTACTTACAACAATATTTCCTGTGAAAAATCCATGATTCTAATACGCTTGAAACTATTCTTCTAACTGATGTAGTTTATTTGTCTTATGTTATTTAATTAAAAACAAATAATGAATAGCTCACTACTGCAATCTTCACAATTAAAAATTAACATTGCGAAAAATAAATCAAGAACTAAAAAATAGAAGCACACACATAAAATGACACCAATTTTTGGACTAATGTCCCTGGAAATACTCCGCAGGGAAAAACAGTGCAATAGATAAGGGCTTATACTTTATTATCTTCAAAATGAGAGAGTACATAGATATGCTTTTCAAACACTGGAAAATCCCCATTAAATGTTCTCCACCCTTCCAACCAGAAGATCTACTTGGAAATCCTTTGCTTTACTTGTAAAATCAAACCCGACCTCCTTCAGTAAATGCACACAAAAAACGTTGTTGTGGGAAATATGCACTAGCTGGAAATTGAGATTATGTTGATCCTGCACTCACACTAGGTAAATCACACTATCCTCTAGATTTGATCCCCGACAACTAGAAATATGACCTGATTCCCAAATTTGTGCACTAGAGAACTCGCATCCACTGGTACGACCTTCCAGCAAAATAAATCAACCTTACCTTTGACACTAGAAATATGTGTAAATCTCCATTGGAAATATCTCTCCAATTATTGCTAAACCCTCTCACTGGTGCCCTATTGGATCAAACTCTTACCTCATTGAATATTATGCATTGGGAAATTCACACTGCCCTGCTCTCTGGCTCCTTCGATGTGTCTTCTATAAGCCCCATCGACTCGCTCTTATAATTCTCTTGTTGGAGCACCAATAGCCAAGATCTCATCATGATCGATGGCTCAAATCATATTAGACTCTGTCAAATTACTTTTGAGAATTCTCTAGATCAAAAGTCGATTTCCTTAATTAATAGTCTTTAACTAAACACTTTTCCTAAATTAAACTTAGGAAGTATTTAAATGATGGCTAATTAATTTAATTGAGGTGTTTTAGAGTCATATCTAATGCAACCATTTCTAGATATCAGAAATCTCATGTTCCTTAGTCTCTCTGGCACCTTAGAGACTGGAAAATTTGTTCAATGCTACTATAATATCGAAAAACTAACACTCCCTCTTAGTGAGGAATGTGTTCTCCTCTCTCCATCAATGCATTTTACATATTGTAGCCGAACTAATTACACAATGGTGTCTCACATCTGTTACACCTTATTTCTTCACATGTCATTCATCTGACTCCCTGTCACTGGAAATCACTGTGAAGAAACCAACTATTGTATCTGTGTTGTTACCATCTCTGCAACTGTGTATGTATCTCTTCGAAATGTGAAGCTTTAAGATTCCATATGGATGATCCCTCTAAATCTAGACTCCCTTTGAGTCTCTATCTCCCAGTGCGAAATCATTCTAGCTGGAATTACATATGCACCCTGAAATTGAGTAATTCGCACTACTTATGCCACTACAACTAGTTATGCATTGTCCCTCAAGTACTAATTGCAACTAGCTCTGTTAATATTGATCCTCTTGTTATTGAATATTGTGGGCCCTTGTCTCAAAGGTACTAATCCATGTGACGAATACATAACAAATGGATATGATCCACTGATCAGCCCTCCATGGTTAGATCTAGACCTCTTGCTTCTCCTCCTTACGATCCTTCCAAATCTCGATATAATAGAGTGTCACACTCCTCCATATAAAGATAATGTTGCAAACATCACAATTTCATCCTCCATCCTAGAAGAAAAATCTTTGATCTCACTCCTCCAACTAGAAAACCAATTTGGAAACACTAAGTTTCGTCTGCAAAAACCAACTCGGGCTCCTTCTGTAGGTTCACACCCTCTACTTGCAATTCGCACTAAATCCTGCAACTTGCAAAATTTCCTACAAATCATCATTGAAGCTGAGAATGTTTCTATAAATTTATTCCACTGAATACACTACCTTCATATGACCTTCAAAGCTAATGGCATCTCCTCCAGCAAGTATTACAACAACTGAAAATGGAATTATTGCTTTAGATCTGCTAACTAGGAAAACTAGCTATTTTGTTTCTTTCTTTGAACTTCTTTGCAAAATGATTTTTTCCTTCTCTAAATATGAGAATATTGGATAAATAAACTGGAAATCACTTTCTCCCCAACAAACTAAATCAGATTTCCTCTACTACATGAACTCACCCTAGAATGCACAGGTCTAGTCCTACACTGGCAGATTTGTTCTTGTACTAGCCATAAGTGACCTTCCCAAAAATCACACTATATACAATTTCCTTTTGGGAAACTCACATTTCTAGCACTGAAAATTATTGGATGGACTAGCAAGTCTACATGGCCTTCGGTTTCTACAATTTCAATCTCCCTTCCCTAGTTGGAAAAACATGAAACCCTCAGTGAAATTCTTCCCGTGTGCTTTCCTCTTACTTCCCTCTATAGATCTACTACTGCAAACCCCTGTTGTAATTATTTGCACCTAGATCTACTTTGTGAACTGAATAAGATGATAACTGGAATTACTTCCCAACAATACCACTTATTTTTGCCACAGATCTGAAGGAAAATCAAAATTTTCCTCCTCCTCAATCTGAAAATCGATTTTCTACTTCTCTACAAATCGAACCTTGGTTTGGCCTACAAAGGTCTAGATCATGTGTTTCAGATCTTCCACTAAAACTACACAATATTACTTCTTCCACCTCTAAGTCTTAGATATGATCAACCTCAGTCTGATACCATGTGAAAAATCCATGATTGTAATAAATTGGAAAGTATCCTTCTAATTGATGCATCTTATTTGTCTTTTGTTATTTAATTAATGAAAATTAACAAATAACTCATTACTACAATTCTCATAATTAAAAATAAACACTACGAAAAATAAATTAGTAACTTAGAAATAGAAGCATACATATAAATTAACACCAATATTTGGACTAATGTCCCCAAAAAAACCCTGAAGGGAAAATTGGTGCAGTAGATGAGGGTTTATATTCATTAGCAAATTAGAGAAAACCAATATTTGCTTGCCAAGCACTGGCAAAGCTTCATAATTTTTTCTCCACCACTCCCATTGGGATATTGACTTGGAAACCCTTTGTTTCCCATGTGAGATCAAACTTGGCATCCTCAAGAAAATGCACACAAAAAATGTTGTTACGGGAAATACGTACTAGCTAGAAACTGAGATTTTGCTCATCCTGCCCTTGCACTATGCAACTCTCACTATCCTTCGGTTTTGATCCCCAACAACTAGCAATACGATATGCTACCCAAATATTCTCATTGGAGAACTCACACCCACTGGTATGGCCTTCCTGCAAAAAATGTTAGCCTTCCCTCTAAATTTGGAAATCTATGGAAATCTATGGAAATCTCCCCTGAAATTCTCTCCATTTTTTTTGAACCCTCTCGTAAATTCTCTACTAGCTCAAACTCTTCCCTTGTTGAATATTGCACACTGGAAAATTTGCACTACCCTACTCTCTTGCATTTTCGATGTGTCTTCACCAAGCACCATTGACTTTCTCTGATAATTATTGTTGACACCTAATCATTAGGATTGGGTGAATAAGTGTAATTGATGTAAATAAATAATGGAAAATATTAATAGTCAATCGGAGATGAAATGAACAGTCTCTCCCTCATGTATATAATAAAGACCAACCTGAATGAATATAATGAATTGATTCAAGGAGTTACTGCCTGTTCTGACATGGTATCAGACCCAGTGCCATTTTTGGCTTCCCTCTACTTTGTAACTCCCTATTCTGCCTATGGTATTCTGAATCCTACTCAGACTAGCTAGCCTGGAAGCTCTGATGCTTTCACTGGCCTGAACGTATTATTCTATATTATTCCCTGCTACGCTGCTCCTGTCGCTACTCCACCTGCTATTCACTATTATTCTTTGACTATGTTGCTCCTACAAAACGCTCACTGACATAGTCTAATAACACTGCTCTTACTGTCGCCTGGAGGAGCCTCTGAGAAGGTCGGTCTAGTGATGGCCATTTGAAGGTTGTTCTGGTGACGGTGCCACAAAATATTCATTTGAAGGTCATTTTGGTGATGGCATTGTTATATGCAAATTTTTGTTTGACTGTGGTTGCGTCCTGCGACATTCTAGAGCTCAGCTTATACCACTAAATGATTATTGTCTATGCACGATTGAATAAACCATATACTCTCCCAAGATAGAATACACCATCCTAGCAGTTGGCTCTCCCAATATGCTGCATTTAGAATGGTATTCGCATACCTCCCCTTTGTTGTGCCTCCACCCATGACTCTATTGTCACGGCTCACATGGTAACTCCTATTTCCTGCCATTAAAACTCTGCTCTGCCCTCTGCCCGCTCAAATTTAGTTTCAGGTTCCTTTGGAATCTCGAAATGTTGAATTAAATTGCTGGTGTTGTGTTTGGGTTGAATGCTGGTCAAAATTCTTTAATGCTTTAACACAGTGTGATGCTTCTCAGCCTTTAATTGAAGATTGAATTCCAGTGTAATGTGTGGAGAGGCCGAAACTGTGTGTTAAACTTTGATGCTATGTGTGGGAACACCGTGAGAGTGCGTTGAATGTTATATGAAGCGAGGATATCATGGCATATCAATATGAAGATAAATGGTGTGTTTGATTGGTATGTTCACCTGTTGTTGTGCGTTGAAAAATGTTTTGAAGGTCGATAGTTACACTATTCATGCATTGGTGTAATGTCGTGTAATGGCTCTGCATTAAGGCCATCGTGAGACCATGTGCACAAACCACCTATTAATGAAGTGTTGCATTTTTCTGAAATCTGAGTTCTAATTATTGACTTGTGGTTGAATGAATCTTGGTGCATTAGGCCTAGTTTGAATACTCTATGTTTTTATTATAGTAATATGTTTCAATATAGTACTATCATACCAATGCCCCTTTAAATTGTAATTTTTTTATTTTTTTTGCAAAATTACCACCAGAATTGCATTTCTTGCCAGCAGAGGTATTTTTACAACACTCATTTTACAATGCATTAAATCATATCTATTGTGGGAATAGTTCTCACTGGCAAGTAGAACTATTATGAGTGGTCCAGGAAGATACAACACACCCTCATTTTCAATGAGTTGTGGAAACGAGTGTGTGTTGGAGACGGAGACAAAGAGCCAGAACAGCCTACCTCAGACAAAGAGTTCACCATTTGGGAAAATAAGAATAGTAAAGCCTATGCATTAATTGCAACATCTATAAGTGAAGAGGTGAGTCGCCATATTTCGCCATTTTCAACTGCTTTTGAAGCCTTAGAAAAGCTGAAAGAACTCTATGACTCACATTTTGCACTTGAAGTTGTTCAACTCATGATGAAACTCTTCACTCTCGAATTACAAAATAATGATCCTCTTTCTCTTGCATCTGAAGTAAAATCTATAATGCATGATATCAAAGCCACTAAGGTTGAATTGGATATTTCTCTTATCGCTTTTCTCAAGGCACTTTATCCTACTTAATCCAATTATCTTGAGTCATTGCAAGCAAATGGAAATCTCAAAGATATTACCTTTGACTCTCTTGTGAAAAAAATTGTTGCAAGAGAGAAAGCTTTTGGAAAGAAGACAACCCCTGAATCTTCTCAAGAGGTTGTGTGCCTTGCTCATAAAGAAAATAATCTTGCCCAAGATTCTTCCAGAGGAAGAGGTGGTCGAAGAGGAAGAGGAAGATATTCCAGATGTAGGGGGGGCAGACACTCTCAAGGAGAAAAGTCAGATATGCACTGCATACGCTACAAAAGAAATGGATCGCATGATGCCTCTACATGCAGGTTACCTTGGGACAAAATTGAGCAGCAAAGAAACCAACAGAAAGTTAAAACTAATGACACAGACAAAGGTAAAGCACCTGAATCTGCTCATTATGTTGTGGCACAATGTAATACTGGAGTAAATGAAGATTTATTTAATGCTTCACTTGCTTCTTGGAAAAATGATTGGTTGCTTGATTCAGGAGCAACTTGCGACATGACTCATAGAAAATATTTTTTTGAAGAATTTACTGACAATGTTGATGGAGCAGTATACTTTGCAGACCAATCAAAACTCAAGCCATCAGGGCTTAGCACAATCAGGCTTAAATTGCGTGGTCTTCTAGACTTTCTTCTGCATCATGTTCTATATATCCCACAACTGAAGAGAAAATTGTTGTCCTTGGTCCACATCTGCCAGCAAGGTCACTCCATTCATATGTTTGATGGCAAGCTTGAGGTGACAAAAGCATCTGACCACTCACTTGTCATGAGGGGAATAGAAGAAGAGAGGCTTCTCAAGCTACAACGTACCTCTGCTCGTGCACAACATTTCTCATACAACTCTCATTATGAATAAGGCACACTTCCATCAAGTTTATTATGACATGCTAGATTTGGACATTTGAACTATGATAGCCTCCGCTTGTTGAAGAAAAATGGTGTTGCTAGTTTGCCTACAATTCCTAGGAAACTTAAGCAATGTGATGCTTGTAGTCTAGGAAAGCATAGCAAACAATCTTTTCATGATTCACATTCAAGAGCACATAAAAAACTTGAACTCATTCATTCAGATTTATGTGGTCCAATGCCTGTTCCTTCTACAAATGGAAATAAATATATGATGACATTTATTGATGACTACACCAGAATGTGTTGGGTTTATTTATTTAAGAACAAATCTGATGCTTTTCAAACATTCAATAACTTTCATACATGGATTGAAAATGGTGCACAATCTCATATTGGTTTTATTTGCACTGATAATGGAAAAGAATATACTTCAAATGAATTTGAAACTATCTTCACCAACATGGGATAAAACATCAAACAATTGTTCCTTATAATCCCCAACATAACGGTGTAGCTGAAAAAATGAATAGGACAATCTTAAATATGGTGCGCTCCATGATGTTTTTCAAAAATTTAAAATTGATGTTTTGGGATGATGCAGTTCTATGTGTTGTATATATAAAGAATAGATGTCCATCTAATGCTATCAGAAACAAGACTCCCTATGAAATGTGGTATGGGCACATTCCTCGGTAAAGCATCTCAGGGTCTTTGGTTCCACATGTTATGCCTTGATACCGAAGGTCCATAGAAACAAACTTGGTGCAAGAATTCATAAGTGTATCTTCCTGGGGTATTCAAACACCTCCAAAGCATACCGTCTCTATGATGAAGTCAATAAAAATTTTGTTTTATCTAGAGATGTAATATTTCTTGAATCATCCAAAATTGATAATGTTGTTGAATGACAACTTGATCGCTTGGATAGATTCGCAAATGAAAAATCAGAAAAATCATTTCAAGAATTTGATAATCAGATTCCACATCTTGAAGGGGGGATTTCTATACTAGATCAACCTATGGAATCTTCTTCTGAAGCACTCTCTCCCCGCATGAAACTCCAACATTGGATAATACTTTAAGTGATGTGATTGATAGAATTGGGAGACTCAATCTTGATTCAGTCCCAACTCAATCAACGGAGTAGCCTGGACCATCTAAGAAAGGTCCCCCAAAGTGGCTGACAAAGACACTTGAAAGTGTTCATCCTGATGAGGTTGGAAAGACAGGAACTAGAAATTCAAACCGGAAAAATGGAGGTGATGTAGATGACTCTGATTCACCTATTGATATGGATGTTTCTTATGATTGTGAATTGAATTTGTCTACAGATTTTGAACCAACTTCCTTCAAAGAAGCTGCTTCTCATGATGAATGGAAAGAAGAAATGCAAAAGGAGTATGATGCCCTGATAAAGAATGGCACTTGGAAGCTGATTGATCCTCCATTAGGAACCAAACCAATTGGCTGCAAGTGGGTCTACAAGAACAAGTATAAAGTAGATGGCTCACTTGACAAGCACAAAGCCAGGCTTGTGGCAAAATTTTTTGCATAGAAGGAAGGGGTTGATTATGAGGAGACTTTTTCTCCCACAACAAAATGGGCTACCATCCGAACACTCTTTGCCCTAGCAGCTCAAAACGGTTGGAAAGTCCATCAAATGGATGTAGAAACTACTTTCTTGAATGGATATCTAAAAGAGAATGTTTTTATGTCCCAGCCTGAAGGATTTGATGTGAAAGGACATGAACATAAAGTATGCAAACTTGTGAAATCCTTGTATGGCCTCAAACAAGCACCGCGAGCCTGGTATGAAAAACTAATTCAGCATCTTCTGAAACTCAATTTCAAACATTATGATCTTGATGGTGTAGCATTATTTGTCAAGAAAGTTGGAAAGACGGTTGTATATCTTGTGGTATATGTCTATGATCTTTTGATGACAGGGAATAATGAAAGCTATATCACATCCATAAAGAAGGAATTGAGGAAAGGTTTTGAAATGACTGATTTGGGCTATGTTCATTACTATCTTGGTATTGAAGTAACTCAACATCCGAAGTCCATATTTCTTTCTCAAAAGAACTACATTGGAGATTTGTTGAACAGGTTTGGTATGACATAATGCAATCCTCTTACTACTCCAATGGAACAAAACTTAAAGCTCACATCCATTGAAGGAAAGGACTTTGAGGATGCAACAAAGTATAGACAACTTGTAGGAAGTCTCAACCACCTAACTACTACTAGACCATACATTTCGTTTGTTGTTGGAATCCTCTCCAGGTTTATGCAAAAGCCTTGTGAGGGACATTGGACTACTGCAAAAAGAGGTCTAAGGTACTTGAAGGGAACTCAAGACTTTAGAATCAAGTATACATAGTTGTACGACTTCAGCTTGATTGGATACTCTGATTCAAACTTCGATGGAGACAAAGAAACTGGGGTATCTCCTTCAGGTTATGCTATGAGTCTTGGATCAGGAGTTGTCTCCTAGACATCACAAACAATTAGTTCCAACAGATTCCACAACAGAGGCAGAATATGTGGTAGCAGCTGAGGCAACAAAAGAAATTTTGTGGCTCAGGAAAATTCTTGAAGATTTGTAGGTAAAAAAAGTACAATCAACTCCACTCATGCTTGACAATACCTTGACAATAAATTTGGCCAAGAACCCAAAGTTCCATGATCGAACTAAGCACATCAATACAAAATATCATCTGATTCGACATCATGTTGAGGCCAAACCAATCCATCTCCGCCGTTGTTCCACTAATGAGCAAATTGCAGACATCTTCACCAAAGCGCTTGGAAGAGAAAAGTTTGAATGATTCAGAACGATGCTTGGACTCACCAAAATCCCTTCAGATTAAGGGGGGAATGTTGACACTTAGTCATCAGGATTGGGTGAATAAGTGTAACTGATGTAAATAAATAATGGAAAATATGAAGAGTCACCGGGAGATGAAATGAACAGTTTCTCCCTCATGTATATAATAAAGACCAACCTGAATGAATATAATGAATTGATTCGAGGAGTTACTGCCTGGTCTGAATATAATGAATTTGTTGGAGCACCAACGACTAAGATCTCATCGTGATCGATGGATCAGATCATCTTAGACTCTGTCAAAATAATTTAAAGAATTCTCTAGTGCGAAAGTCAATTCCTTAATGAATACACTCTAATTAACCAGCTTTCCTAAGTTAAACTTAGGAAATATTTAAATGATGGCTAATAAATTTAATTAAGGTGTTTCAAAGTCATATATCACAGAACTATTTATGGGTGTTGGAGATCTCATGTTCCTTAGTCTCTCTGACACCTTAGAAACTAGAATAACTGTCTGATGCTATCATAATATCCAAAAACTAACATTTCCATTTAGAGAGAGAGTTGACCAGCCTCACCTTCCAACTAGGTTTTTCTTCCGAAAGGGTTTCCCATATCATATTTTATGAGAAATCTGTGTGTGATATTTTATTTCATTGCTCTCTATTTTATGCAAAATTTTAAATTCACATGCATGCATTATTAACAACAAATCTACAGATCCAGAAATCTAATAAAATTGTAATAATGTATAATTTCATACTTTAAATATAATTTCATCAGATATGTTGTGACAAACTACCCAGTGGAATATACACAACCTTTTATGAATTGAACAACAACTAGGAGAGTTGTAACAGAGAACGAGTAGCGTTCTTAAGTTCACAATAAAGAACCCTTATAGCAAAGAGGTTTCATTGAAAGTGTTCCAACTGATGTTGGAAAAAGTGGAGGACAGAGGAAATCCTCAAAAGAGTTGAAGAGAAAGAGTGAGGTTCTCGAAAGGTGAGTAGAGAGCAACATCCAAGAGGAGCAGAGGAAGCTCGAGAGGCTACAAAGGAGGTCAATCTGGGATACCAAAAGGCCAAGCCCAAGACAGTGAAGCTTTGTAAAGTTCTATGGAGGCTCGTTCATAGCTCATAGTGAGAATGGAGAATCTCAAAGATAAGGAGAAAGATATTACCATTGATGGTCATGGTAAGGGTTCAAATGAAGGCGAGAAGGGCATGGAGAAGGATTCCAAAGTAGATGGCACTAAGAGAAGGAAAATGAATGATCACGAGTTTGTTGAATGGTGTTGTCATTGATGTTAGCATTTGTTAATGAAGACTCTTAATATTTGTTTGAATTACATCAAGTTAGAATATCCACTGAAAGGATGGCTGAAAATCCTAGATCTAGGGTTTGTGTTCTCTGGACTAAGGATATACACCACTCTTGTTGAGGGTTTTGAATAAGTAGATCAATGTATTTTCCTTAGAAATCATCCTTGTTGGATTCTCCTCATCTAAATGTTTCTGTTGGTATGTGGCACGCCATGAAAGGCCCCACCATTTGTGAGTTAAGCCCTTGAAGATGAAGGACCCATCCTATGGGCTAAAACCCTAGCACCATCATGATGAGGCGTGGCATTAGAGATTGGCCTAACGAACAATTTCTCCATGGTCAAATGGAAATCAAATGAAGAAGTTTAATTAAAATTAAAACTAAAAGAAAAAGGAAATAATGATTTAATGATTAAAAATAAACATTATTGAAAATAAATAGGTCAACATTATTTTAAAGACCTCAAAAATGTTATCAATATTATAAAATATAACAAATCCTATTTAAAATAAATTAAAGTTATTAAACTCAAATGTCTACCTAACCTATGATATCCATTTCCCTAAAATATAGGAGTTTGATGCTTCAAAAAATCCCTCCCATAGTTTATAAATAAGCCACCTCTCCTTAAACAAATGTAATAATGAAATGAAAAACCTTTGGTGATATATCTCTGAAATTTTCAACCCCTATGAAGACATTGAATATCTGAAGAAGGATAAGGTTTCATTATACTTTGCTTGGAATTCGCTTGGGCACATCATTATTACAGGTTTGATCTAGGAATTGGTTGTAGGATTCATCGAAAGTTCGGTACGGTTTTTGAGCAGTACAAGAGCTCAAATCCTTGTCTATGTGGCCAAAAACTCAGTAAGAGCATAAAAATTATATAATCTCCATGTTTAAAGAACAATGGAGGTTAAAGGGTTTTCAGTTCACACTAAAAGGAAAATTGTTGAAGCAAGTTTGAGCTTGTGGTCTTAGAAATTTATGAATCTAATACAGTGAAATTAAGCCTATTCTAAAGCTTGCATCTAACATTCATTTTTTACCTATGAGACAATATTTTAGGGCATAAATTCAAGAATTGATTCAGAATCTATGGTTTTGACAGAGTTCAAACGTTAGACCAAAATTTTGTTGATCTGAAACAATCCTTTCATGAATTTCAGTGTCTCAACCTTCCCCAAATCTTCAATTTTTGTCGTTGTATCTAGGATCCCTGTTGTGCATCTAACTGAAACATTTCAAGATTGAAACCTTGTATTTCAAGCTATAATTTAAGACCTATTTGTTGTACCATTCACTGAAATATTGATCCTAAAAAGAGACCTAATATCACCTGTAGTTCACATTAAACCAACCTCATAGAACTGACTTCACTATCTTATCTCCTAGTTATGAAAGTTGGTTCAATTCAATTGTCAATTTATGAGATAATTTTAACTTGGTAGTAAAACAAATAACACCTTAAAATTGAATGTGACTCCGGTACAACGATATATGAAGAAACAATTTTGTATGGGTTACAACATGGATGATAGAAACATTTGACTTGGCAAAGAATCAACCTATATTCTTGATTGTTGAAACCTACAACGAAATATCTTCTCAAAAACAAACATGACATGGTTTTGATATGTACTTGTCCTATGCCTGACAAAAGGCCAACTACATCACATGGTCTTCTATTCACAATTGAATTTCCAAGGTGACTTGGCAAGCATATTGAGTTGGACTACATCCTCATTCTTTACTTCAACAATGCCTTCAATAGGCACCTTTTGACAGTGAAAGGTATAATGGATTATGATGATGATGATGATGATGATGATGGTTAACGTCCGCTGAGACCAAATAATGGTCTATCGGACCTAAAGAAACAAATTATCTATTTTGATTTAAGATTTTATTCCTATGCTCAAAAAGTTTGGAGAGAAGCCTCCCGAGCTCACTATAATTTTGACATTGTAAAAGACTAGGAAGGTCAGTATTGTAACAAAGATTGTGAGAGGTTCATGTTTCATTGGTTTATAGTAAGGGTAATCACATTGCAGTTACGAGTCTTGATGATTCTAAGTGAAAATACAAAGGCACTATATGTAGTGGCATTCCTCTTATTGACTGAAGTTGAAGATTTTTAGAAGAATATATTTCTGTCTATCGTAATTTTATCATCATCATAATTAGTCTCATGATTAGGAATTAATTTATATATTCTTTCTTACTTCATCAATAGTTATTCATTCTGAGATAAGGAGCAGTAAAGGTTTATGTTTCATCATTGTTGTAGCAATATGGAAAGATGCTTCATAACTAGATATGAGTAGTTATAAGATGTATTTCCGGAAGCCTCCTTGGGCATAGCTTGAGACAATTGCAAGAAGGTCATAGAGTTGACCTAAGACATCTATGACTAAGCCTCGGTCTCAGTAGCATATTGGTTAATACATCATTTTGACACCAGTGCAACAGAGTAAGGTCATAAAAAACTTGGTTTTCCTAATGCATATTCACTCCTGATCATTGTAGTGCTTGTGTCAAGGACAATAGTGGTTGATTTACATTGACAACTATGGTGATATTCAATTATAACAATGAGCAATTATAAATTACAGAGTGATAAGAGATAACAATGGTTAGTTTGGCATTGTGATTGTGTGTAAAGGTGGATATTGAAGTTATAAATTGAGGTACAATTATGCAATGGTCATATTGAGCACAATTGAGCAGTGAAGCCATCAATATTTGATATTGATATACATACTAAGTAGAGCATTAGAACTTTCATTATAGTCTCTTTATATTGATTCAGATCACAAGTGGATCCAGTCTGAAAATTGTGAAATATGGTTTGCCGACTGATCAAGGTGGCAGGGTGGTGCAAGGCAGGAGAGTGGAGCCTCATATAGGTTGAAGCCTGAGAACACTTCAGAGTGGAAGGGTGGTTCTAGGGTAGGTTGGAGCCTACATAGGGTGTTAAAGCATCCATCCAGTTGCAGCTAGTATGTAGGATGTTGGAACACCTTCAAGTTGGAGCCTATAAACTAGGGCGTTGGGGCATCCTCCCAGTTGTGGTTGGTAAACAGGGATTCGGAGTGTCCTACAGGTTGGAGCCTGTAAATCAGAGGGTTGGAGCCTCCTTCAATTGGAGCTAAAAACTTGATGTAAATCTTTGAAGGAAAATATTAAGAAGCATTAAGTGGTTTTTGTCCCTGAGGGGCTTCCACCTAAACATCTCTATGTCTACTATATCTATGCATTGTTGAATGGTGTTAATGATGTTTATATTTATATTATGCTAATAAAAATTAATGATTTGTGGAATTAAAATATATTAATTGATAAGAAATATTGATTCACCCCCCTCTCAGTATTTCCAACAATTAGAGTCAGAGCAGGTTCTTTTAGTAGCAACTTAATAGTTGGAAGGTAGATCTCAGAGTGCAGAGATGGGAAAATCAAAGAAGCAAGTCACCAAGTTTTCAAAGGAAGTTCCAGGTATTGAAATAATTTTAGATCCTACTACCGCTAACAAAGAAAATGACACAGGAAGTGTGTTATTCATGGCTAGGGATAATAGGAAGGAAGCTCCTAAAGAAAAATATGAAGAAATGAATGAGATCAAATTCCAAAGTGAAATTGTGAGAGTCATAAAGGAGCTTAAGGTTGAAAAAGAAAATGTCAAACTTCTAGAAGTCGAACTAAAGATTAAAAAAGAACATTCCATAAGCCTCAATAAGAAGAATGAAGAATCAAAGGAGATCATCATCAACCTCAAAGTGCAGATGGAAGAAGCTAGGAATGTTGAGGAATCACTTAGAAGAGAACTTAAAGAAAGTAACAAAGAATAGAAGAACATAAAAAAGGAAAATCACACACTCAAGGAAGGAGTATCTATTTTGAAACTCCGAGTGTAGGAAGCAGAAAGGAAAAAGAAATACTTTACAAGACAACTAAAGGAATCTGGTCAAAGGTATGTATCGAAGTTGATCAAATACAAAATGAATTAGATGCATCTTCGATAGAAATTAGCAAGCTAGGGAAAGAAAATGAAAGGAAGAAGGAACAAATACAAGTTTTCAACAAAGAAGTAGAATAAGTCACTCTTCTAAAGCTACAAGTAGAAGAAGCAGAAGAGAGAAGGAAAGTCTTGACAATTTGGTTTATGGAATACCTCTCTCGAAAGAAAGAAGAACTTGATTTCACCCTATCTGAAATAGATAAACTTAGAAAGGAAAAATTGTTGGCTGACGAAAGGAAGAAAAAAGACATGGCCAGATTAAAGATGAAAGAAATGGAAACAGGTGAAGCTCCATATGAAGAAGGCATAAGCTCCACGTACCCAGAAATATAAATTGATAACAAGATCCCTGAGAGGAAAATCAAAATGAAGGATAAAATAAAATCAAAAATTTTGTGGCTCCAAGAAATTATGCTGAAGCAATCAAGGACAAACACCAATAGAGGATTGTACCACTTCTAAGGAAGAATTGATACAAAAAGGACAACAAATCCAAGTATGCTAATTTTCTTAATTGTTATTGTTTTTCATGTACTAACTTTGGACATATGGCTAGGGATTCTAAAGCTTAAGATAGGTACAATTATCTAGGACATTATCAAAACCCTGGAAGTAAGATTACAGGAACTCGATACAAATTCTCCAATGATTTAGTCAGCCGAAAATATATGTTTGTCTCTCCATCATTCAGGCCAAATGTTGAATGCTACAAATGCCATAACTATGTAAACATGGCTCATGGTTATAAGTACAACATGGAACCTTCCATGAATGACAACCCTATCATTAGGTATAGGAAGGTTTGGAGAAGAAAACAGATGCAAGAAGACAAAGAAAATAAGAAAGTATCAAAAAGCATGCTTTTAAGCTTTGTAAAGGAAAAAGTGCATGATGAATCTCCGATGGAAGATGTTGAAGTTTAGGATGATCCGACCGAAAAGTTGGTTCATACATTATTGTGAAGAATTCACCATGTTGACTTTGTGTCCTATTGAACATTGAAAACAGGGAGTCTATGTAGCATTAATTATTCTTTTATGGATGTATCTTTGATATATTAACAAGACAAAAGATCTAAAGAAGCTTATGTTCAACACTATGACTAGTTCCAATGGAGTAATAGTTTTGTCAAGCAAAGTTTATTCATATTGATAGGTAGAACCAACAGTGAAAATTTGTATGAAGCATAACTTGACATGGGGAGATAGGTTGTTTATTACAGTAAGTATTAAGGAAGAAAAACAATTAAAAGAAGACAAAAGAAGGAATTTTGTAAGGGTAGCGCATGCACGATACAGGTTAACAAAATTAGGAATTTTATCAGGGGGAGTCACCCTTTTCCATTGATTTGCAAAGGGGAGAGAAACTAGGTGAATAAGTTTGAGGCATGAAGTCAAGGGGAGTTGTCTTGTATAAGGAGTATGTGTGTTTACATCAATGACAAAGGGGCATATTTTTGAATGGTGTTGTCATTTATGTCAACATTAGTCAATGAACACTCTTAATTTTTGTTTGAATTACATCAATTTGGAAGCTACACTGAAAAGATGGCTAGAAAACCTAGCTCTATGGTTTCGACTCCCTGGACTAAGGACATACCCCGCTCATGTTGAGGATTTTTTAAGAAACGATCAATTTTTTTTCCTTATAAATAATCCTTGATGGATTCTCCTCATCAAGATGCTTTCGGTCATATGTGGCATACCACGAAAGGCCTCACAGTTTGTGAGTTATGCTTACTTGAAGATGAAGGACCCATCCTATGGGCTAAAACCCCAACACCATGATGATGAGGCATGGCATTAGAGATTGACCTAAGGAAAAATTTCTCCACGGTCAAATGTCAAAGGTCAAAGGGAAATCAAATGAAGAAGTTTAATTAAAATTAAAATTAAAACTAAAATAAAAAGGAAATAATTAATTAATTAAAGTATAAAATGATTAAAAAGAAACATCATTAAAAATGGGTTAACATTATTTTGAGACCACAAAAATGTTATCAAAATTATAAAATATGTCAATCATATTTAAATTAAATTAAATTTATTAAACTCAATTGTCTCCCTAATCTATGATATATATTGTTGTAAAATCTAGGAGTTCAATGCCTCATAAAAGCCCTCCCATAGTTTATAAATAGGCCATCTATCCTTAAACGAATGTAACAATGAAATGAGAAATATTTGGCGATCGATCAATAAAATTTTCTACCCATATCAAGACTTTGAATATCTGAAGAAGGGTAGGGTTTCGTTATACTTAGTTTAGTATTCTCTTGGGCACATGATTTTTGCATGTTCGATCCAGTACTTGGTGGTACGATGCAGTTTTCTCAACAATAAAAGAGCTCAAATCCTTGTCTTTGCGGCCAAAAAATTAGTAAGGGCACCACACTTATATCATCTCCATGTCTAAAGAACAATGAAGGATAAAGGGTTTTCGGTTCACTCTAAAGGGACAAATTCTGAAGCAAGTTCAAGCCTATGGTCTTAGACATTTATGAATCTAATGCAGTGCAATTAAGCCTATTATGAAGCTTGCATATATGATTCATTTTTGACCTATGGGACAACATTTTAGGGCATAAATTCAACACTTTATTTTGGCTTTGTGGCTTTGACTGAAACAAAATGTTAGACCAAAATTTTGTTGATTTGAAATAATCCTTTCATGTATTTCAATGTCTCGACCTTCCTCAAATCTGGAATTTCTAGGGATGTGTTTGACAATTTAATTGACCTTAAATTGTTTACATAAATTATCGACCATGGATAGTAATCTGATGAAGTGTAAGTGCATTATATGTGCTAGAAGCCTTTTATTCTAAATTAAATTGAGTTATTGAAATGCACATGTCTTCTATGATTAAATTAGTTATTCCTAAAAAATAATATTACCTCTACAATGACGATCACATTCTCTTGCTTAAAACTACTTTTTCTTGTAGAAATCTCACACTCTACTTTGAAATAAAGAAAATCTCACACTTGATGTAAATGAAAATTAATTCCACACTTTGCATAAATAAGAATTATATACACACACTCAATTGCAAAAGAAAAAACTATTATTTAATCTCATCACACATCTATATAAACAACAATCATACTTGTATGAAAATAAAATGAAACAAACTCCTCCTTAAAATACATTCACACTTG
Source organism: Pinus tabuliformis (assembly GCA_031772625.1). NCBI lineage: Eukaryota > Viridiplantae > Streptophyta > Pinopsida > Pinales > Pinaceae > Pinus > Pinus tabuliformis. Next base: position 1,193,167,487 of record CM062820.1, on the reverse strand, counting down.
CTTGAATTATAGATCACACATGCTTGAAATTTAACATCCAATTATGCAAATAAATCCTCTGTCTATAAGAAAGATAAAATTCTGTCTAATTGATTAAAGTATAACACTATGTCATTGCTGCTAAGCTCTATCCATGTGCATCTTAAATCTATGAACAAAGAAATGATTAGTAGAATGAAATTAATTCAAATCAGGAAGAAATTAGAATGCAATTACTTAATCAAACCAACAAGAAGCTATGAGAATATAAAGACAATTTCTATCTACTGAAAATGAAACAGAAATCCTTACTGCTAAAGCGGACCCTCCACAAGAAGCAAGCAATCATGGTATTGATCAAACACTTAACCACACATGAGAAAACGAAATCATTCTTTTATAAACAGAACATTAAAAACAAAGTTTAAGTCTCACTATCGCATCCTTACTTAACAACGTTTTCATTTCTGTCGAGAGGCATATTTATAAATCTCATAGCAATAAATTGTTCAGAGCTATAAGCCTAATCCCTATCAACAGAAACTATATTTAACATGAAAATATATCATAACATAATTCGCTCATGATTTGCTATTATCAAAGAAAATCACGAGGCATAAATCTCATTCTCGCTCGCCTATTGCTGACTACAGAGGTTGAACTTATCTTTGACCACATTGTCAGGGCCTACTTCCATCGATGAGAGTAGGAGGAAATCGTTGAGTGCATCAATTTCCACCTACCCATATATTTCATTTCCCATATGGCACCTTGGAACCTCTCAAACCACGAACTTGGCTAGAGAATCATGTATTAGCTACAAAATCATTGCAATTTGGTAGCTGAAGTAAAAATTAAATTAAATAATAAATAAAATTATCAATTTATAAATACAAGACAATTGTATACCTTCCATGTCATAATTCTTGTGATTTGATGCCCAATGTGTGATTATGAAGGTCAAAAAGAAATAGATAGAGTGAAAAAGGGTATAAAAAATAAGCAATTGTGAGCCTCAACATTCCCCCACATGGAGGTCATTACATGTCCTCATGCAAAAATTTTAAACTAATGAACCCTTCCTGTTATTGAACTCCTTCAGATACTTGAGCTAAAATATCCAAAAAAAAATTCTTTGCCTTCTTCTCAGTGACTTCCATCCTTTGTTTCTTCATTAGAATCTTATGCTTCAGATGTATGACTTTTTTCTTAAGGTATTTTTTCTTTTCTTTTAGCTTCTTATTCTTATCATACCATAGAGAAAGATGTAAGAAAATATTCTCATTCTTGGTCCTCTGTATTTCATTATGCACTTTCAATGTTTCATGTTCCTGTTTTAAGTGCTTGTTTAGTGTCTCCAATTCATAAATTTCTTGTTTGAGAGTATTTATAATTGGAGGTTCTTGTGGACTATCAGAATGAATTTCTTTTTCTTGATTTGAAGAGGATGCAATGGTCCCTTCTATAGCTATTTTCTCCAAATATTCTATATAACCATATATCTCCTATTGCACCGGGCCAATTTCAGGTGTTCTTCTTACTGTATTAGCAATTGGTGATGGAACTGATGATAGAACTGGTGATGGAAATGTAGACGATGGACTTGGTGGAAAAATAATTGGTGATGGAGCCTTTATCACTTATTCTTCCTCCAAATTTACAAACTCTATGGATTGTTAAGATGATTCCTTCATTGTTTTGTTGAGTCTTCCACTCCTCTTGATAGTGGATGAGGTTTTAGTAAGAGGAATTTGCTTTAGAACTTTTGTTTGTTCTGTCTTTTCTTACTCTATTTCCTCTGCTTTTCTTCTAGATATGCTTTCTTCCTTATCACCAGTTTTTCTTCTTTTAACATTCTTCTTTTTAAGATTTTCTAATACATCATCAAGGGGAGTTTCATCTTCTGAGGGCTTCTCTTGTTGTAGAGGTAGGTCATCTTTAAGGTTTAGAGAAAACTCTCTTTTACTTCTCTTTATTTTGCTACTGAGTTCTTCCTATTCTACGTCTTTAAAGTGGTTTCTGACTAGAAAATTTTCCCAATCATCTCTTATGCTTTTGAGGTGGGCTTCAATCAACATTTTTATCAGGTCGTGATGATACATGGTATTTCCAATAGACTGTATTTTTCTATGAGTATTACCGATCATTTTCTTCAGACTATTGACTAATAAATAAGGAAAATTGATTTCATTACCCTCAAGGAAATGCATAATCAAACATATATGATAGAAAAACATATTGTCGAATTGTTATGAAACCAGCTCACAAAAAGATAGAAAAGAGAGATCCATGCCTTAGAATTCAGCCTCTTCGAGGGGGCAACCTCCTTTACATTACATAAATGAGCAATTCTTGGATGATTCAAATGACAAAACCTCCTTTCTATATATAGGAGTCTAAGGAGTCACAATATAACCCAGTCGTCCTAACAATAATAATATAAAGCCACAAAAATAAAAATAGAGGGATTCTATGGGGCACAGTAATAACAATATGCGGGCAATAGGGGCACAACAATGTTAATAAGGGATACACCTACAATATTAATGGGGTAATCACTAGTATTATAGGGACCCAACATGCCCCTCTCCTTCAAAAAAGTGTTGTCCTCAACGCTTCAGTAGTTCTTTATGCTTCTGTATAAAATTCTCATCCTCCCATGTGGAATCTTCAGCGTATAAGTTCTTCCACTTGATAAGATACTCCGAAATTGATTGATTTCGTAACTGTCAAGTTCTTGTTTCTGTGACTGCTTCTGGTTCCAATATAATTTTTCCTTCCTCGTCAAGTTCTGGCAATATTGTTTGAACTGGGAGCTTGTCGCCTATAACCTTCTTTAAACATGAAACATGGAAAACTGGGTGCAATCGAGAAGCTGCAGGAAGCTCCAATTTGTATGCCATAGTACCAATCTTTTGCAACACCTTGTACGGACCATAATACTTTGGTGATAATTTATTATCCTTCTTAGCTTGCTTGAGGGACATTTTCTTATATGGTTGTAGCCGTAGGAATACCCAATCACCTACATCAAAACTTCTTTCGCTGCGATGTTGATCTGCCTGTTGTTTCATTCTATTCTGTGCCAACACAAGGTTATCCTTTAAGAGTTGGAGGACTTGTTGTTGATGTTCGATGTGATGTTCCACTGCTTGAACCTTAGAATTTTCTCTTAAATATGATGTGATGGATGGTGGATGATATCCATAAAGTGCCATAAATGGGGTCATTTTTGTTGCTGTATGGAAGGAAGTGTTATACCACCATTCAGCTAGAGGCAACCATTTGACCCATTGTGTCTGTTTATCAGATACAAAGCAACGAAGATATCCTTCCAAACATTTGTTTACTATCTCAGTTTGCCCATCAGATTGAGGATGATAAGATGAGCTATGAGCTAACTGAGTACCAAGACAAGAAAATAATTCTGTCCAAAAATTTCCAGTGAAAATGGGATCTCTGTCACTTACAATAATCTTTGGGTTTCCATGTAGCTTTTGAATTGTTTCCATAAATGCAGTAGAAACTGTACTGGCTTTAAATGGATGTGATAATGCAAAAAAGTGTGCATACTTGGTAAGTTTGTCAACTACCACCATGATGACACTCTTTCCCTCAGACTTTGGTAAACCTATGATAAAATCCATTGAAACCTCCTCCCAACGTTGGCTTGGAATGGATAAAGGTTGTAATAGACCTGATGTTTTAATTGTTTCAACTTTATTTTTTTGGCAAACCAAACATTCCACCACAAACTTTTGAATATCTGATTTAAGGCCATCCCAAAAAAATTCCTTCTTAACCCTGTGGTAAGTTTTTAAAAATCCTAAGTGCCCTCCTAAGGGAGAAGTGTGCAATTCCATAAGAATATTTTGTTTTAGATGGGAATTCTTACAGAGGTATAAGCGATCTTTGTACCATAACGAATCATTTTGCCAGCTAAATGTATCAGACGTACTGGAATCTTGTTGTAACTTTCGAATAAGTGCCCACACTTCTTCGTCATTCTTCCATTCCTCCCTTGCTTCATTTATCCAATCTGGTTGGATAATAGAAATGGCGCACAACAATGCTTCCACATCCTCATCCTTTCTTGAGAGTGCATCTGCCACCACATTTTGCTTCCCTTTTTTGTAGATGATTTCAAAGTCATAACCCAACATCTTTGTGACCCACTTTTGTTGCTCTTCAGAGGATAATCTTTGTTCTAAAAAGTATTTAAGGCTATCATGATCCGTTTTTACCTTGAAGTGTCTTCCCATTAGGTAGGGTCACCATTTCTTAAGTGCATGGAGTATTGCCAACATTTCCTTCTCATAAATAGCTTTGTGTAAAAACTTTCCCTTGATTGGACGACTTTCAAAAGCAATGGGTTTTTCATCTTGCATTAAAACAGCACCAATTCCATTTCCTGAAGCATCACATTCCACAATAAAGGTTTTTGTGAAGTTTGGTGTAGCTAAGACCGGTGCTTGGCACATTTCCTCTTTAAGATGCTTGTAGACCTTTGTTGCTTCTAGAGTCCATGAAAAAACATCTTTCTTCAATAATGTTGTTAGAGGTGCTGCTATTCTCCCATAATTCTTAACAAACTTGCGATAATACCCTGTCAACCCAAGAAATCCTCGCAGATGCTTTATGGATGTGGGGATTTTCCATTCCTTAATGGCTTTAATTTTGCTAGGGTCTACCTTAACTCCTTCATGAGATACAATATGACCCAGATATTCCACCTCTTGTACTCAAAAGAAACATTTGGATCTTTTTGCATATAATTGTAGCACCCTGTCAACATGTTCAACATGATCCTTCCAAGACTTGCTGTAGATTAGTATATCATCAAAAAATACTAACACAAATTTTCTAAGGAATGGTTTGAAAATGGAATTCATCAAACCTTGAAATGTTGAAGGTGCATTGGTAAGGCCAAAAGGCATGACCAAAAATTCATAATGACCCTCATGAGTTCTAAATGTTGTTTTCGGAATGTCTTCAGTCTTCATTCTGATTTGATGATATCCTGAACGAAGATCCAACTTGGTGAAGTAAATTGATCCATGCAATTCATCCAGTAATTCATCAATGACAGGAATGGGAAACTTATCTTTAATAGTGAGCTTGTTGAGCTCCCTATAATCCGGACACATGCCCCATGATCCATCCTTCTTGTGCACCAATACTACTGGAGCAGGAAAGAACTTTGACTCGGTTGAATTATACCAGCCTCTAGCATTTCTGCAACCATACGTTCAATTTCACTCTTTTGGGCATAGGGATATCTGTACGGCCTGATGTTTGGAGGAACACTTCCTGGAATCAGATGAATAGCATGATCATGATCACAAATAGGTGGGAGACCTTTGGGAGTCTCAAATACCTTGGAATGATTGTCCAAGACTTTTTGGAGATCTGGAGAAATAGATGATTCCAATGTGGAAACATCTAGCGAACATAATTGTGCAATTACACCTCTTTGTTCCTTTTTTAGAAGCTTTGTCATACCGTTAGAGCTGATTATCTTTCCTGGTTTCCTTGCAATACCCCTTAATTCAACTTCCTTTCCTTCCACAAAAAATTTCATGAAAAGTTCTTGAAAATTAAAAGCTATTGTACCCAAGGATTGTAGCCATTGGACTCCTAGTACAACATCAGCACCTCCCATTGGAATGGAAAGCATTGGGCTAGTCAATACATATTCTCCCATGGATAGCTTGATATTATGGCACTTTCCAGAGCAATTTATTGTTCCTCCATTTGCAACCATCACTTGACACTCTGGTGCTGGATATAAGAAGCAATTCAATTCTTTTGCTACCTTACAATGAATAAAATTGTGGGTACTTCCTGAATCAATCAACACTATTACCTTTTTCTTCTTGATTTGTCCTTCTATCTTGATGGTTTGAGGAGTGGTAATTCCTGCCAATGCATTACAAGATATGGTCGGATTCATTTCTTCTTTATCTAGGCTTTGTTCCTGGAGTATATCCTCTTCTTTTGACCTTTCTTGCTCCTTTTCTTCTTCCTCTTCACAATCTATGTAGAATAATTTCTTCTCAGCACACTTATGACCTTTAGTGTATTTTCTATCACAACTGTAACAAAGCCCTTTTGCTCTTTTTTCTTCCAATTGTTGTGGTGTCAACCTTATAGGTTGTGGAAGACTAGGGGCAACAACACTTCCATCTTTATAGTTGTGAGTGGTATGCTTCCTGGTTGCCATAATTTTGCTTTCCATTTTTCTTGCTAACCTGAATGCCTTCTCTAATGAATCAGGTTCCCAAAGGCGAACATCATGTTGGATATTATCCTTTAAAGTACCTATGAACACATCAATCCTATGCTCCTCTGGAATATTTTTTACCCTTATGTTCAATTTTTGGAACTCCTCAATGTGCTCCATTATTGAACCCTTTTGTTTGAGACTTATCAATTGGCTAAAAAAAGTGTTGCTTTTTGTATCCTCATAATGTGCTATCAATTCTTCCGTAAAAATTGCCCAAGTGATAATTTTTTTACGAGAGAAAAGCCATTGATACCATACAAACTGATTTGGTTCCAAATATAAAGTTGCAATACGTACCTTTTGTGTGTTTTGCACATTATTGAGATCAAAAAATTGCTCCATCTGTAATATCCATGTTGCAAGATCCTTGCCATCAAACTTCCTCATATCGATTTTTGGAATATGGTGGGTCTTCGATCCAACATTAGAGTCTATGGAATCATGATTAACATTTCTTTTGTTCTCATCATGAGTTTCCTTTACTACCCTTTCACCATTAGTGACCATTTCTTGTAGCAACTTATTCATATTTATCTTCAATTCTTCCATCTTATCATCCATGCCATCAATTTTAGCGTCCATGCCATTCATCTTAGCTTCCATGGCATCCATCTTAGCTTCTACGCCTTTCTTTAAACAATACATCTCTGCTTCTACACCTCTCTTTAAACCATCCATCTTAGCTTCTACATCTTTCCTTAAACCATCCATCCTAAATTCTGTTGCTTTTTGTGCAAGTGACACTTGTTGCACTTGGTCTCGTAATTTTGATATATCATGTTGCATTTCTTCCTCTTCTTCATAAGTCATGCTAGAGCTTTCAGGTTTCTTACTAGGTGTTTGCATTTTCTTTCCTCGGGGCATCAATTATTGATTCAAACTAATTTTTCAAACCAAGCTTATGCAAAAATTTTAAAAAAACTACACACCTTTTTTCACTTTGTAGAATCTTGATATTGAATCTGATGTATCTCTACAATTTCAGATCATCCAGTTCTGAAATTGTGACCTGTAGTAGCCCTCTATGTCCTCTTTCCAATGCCACCAGTCTGATCCAAGTTAGATTCTCCAAGGAAGAGTTATGCACAATCTCCCAAGATGACCTGATTATAGACTAGTTCAGTAGAGCGAACTTGTACGATGTGCCATGAGTCACTATTTCGACCTTTGGATCTAAAAGAGATATAAAAGAAACCACAGTCTGTCCTCTTTCTATACCTTCTTATGAAATTTCAATCCAATGCTCAGAAAGAAAGTTATGACGACTTTCCCCAGGTCACCTGTTTAGAATGTAATTCATGAGTCTTCAAAAAGACCAACTTCCTCAAATCATATCTCCGCAAATATAGCGCAAAACGATCTGAAATTCGGATCCAAGAATCAACGCAATTTCTTCTCAAATGGATTTTTCTTTTAGATTCAGAAACGTCACAAAAAAAAGTTATAACGAAAATTCCATGATGACCTGTTTGGAGCAGCGAAACCCTAGAATCCAAAGCTCTGATACCAAATGTTATGAAACCAGCTCACAAAAAGATAGAAAAGAGACATCCACGCCTTAGAATTTAGCCTCTTCGAGGGGGAAACCTCCTTTACATTACATAAATTAGCAATTCTTGGATGATTCAAATGAAAAAACCTCCTTTCTATATATAGGAGTCTAAGGAGTCACAATATAACCCAGCCGACCTAACAATAATAATATAAAGCCACAAAAATAACAATAGAAGGATTCTATGGGGCACAGTAATAACAATATGGGGGCAATAGGGGCACAACAATATTAATAAGGGATACAACTACAATAGTAATGGGGTAATCACTAGTATTATAGGGACCCAACACGAATCTACCTTCACAAGTAATAATTTTTTGAATAATCAATAGTAAATTTTTCCATTTACTTTTAAGAGTTGTGCTTGGGATGCCTTTCATAAAGACTGAAGTGTCTATACTTAAGTTTTTGATAAATGTCCTCCATTCATTTTCTTCAACTCCTCTATTTTTTAACCATCTTTCACAAACCCTAGGTAGCCCAATTACTTCTGCCATGAAATATTTTGTCACTAGTATTTTCACATCTCCAATTTTTGCCTTAACTCCATCAAATGCTTGGGTACAAGACTTTGTTACTTCTTTGTCATATATATTAAATTTTTCTATAAATTCCAACCATTGTACTTGTTGTAACATTTTTCTCACTTGTGGATAACCTTCCATGAATTTCTTCCCATTCGACTATGTCCTCAAAATAACCCCCATGTTGGCGAAATCTCAACTTGCAATTGCTTCTTTTGACAATGTTATGGAGCGAAAATGGCTTTGGAAAAATGAGTATGGATGAGAGTGAAATCGTCAATGGAAATGAGTGCAAATGATTTCAGGAAAACAGAGTTGAATGAGGGCGAAACTATTAATGAAACAGGGTTTATGGAGTGGAGTATATGCGTAATGATGAGTGACGAATGGGATTACGACCAACTTCGTTAATAGGACATAGTATTTATAGTTAATTATGAAGTTGGAATAGTAATTATTACTTCAAATGGTGGTAGCAACGTCTATTTTATTTCGTAATCTAATGTTTCTTACCTTTATTATTTAATCTAATATTTACATACCTTTGGATTTATTCTTCTAATGCTTTGGTTGACCTTCGTAGATTGTCCTTGGATGTCTTCAATTGCAAGCTTGATCATTTTCTTATGCCAAGATCTTCAATTGTCCCAGTTGATCCCTATTAGTATCAACTGCAGAATTATGTTAAGGCTGCAGATTCTCAATAATTGTGTAGTTTCTTATTTTGAAAAGAAAAAGAGGGTTACAAAGAAAATGGGATTAGAATGAGGTCTAAAAAGAAAATCTAGGGTGCCAAGAGTACTTGGTTTTCATCCTAAATTTTATGTATAAACATGCCAACATTGTTGGCTTTCATGTTTATACAATTTTATTTATTTATTTATTTATTTTATTTATTATTTTTTATATTATATCTTTTTTAGAGAACAAAAGGCTTTGCGAGTCAACTTAGAGAGAAAAAGAAATCCTTCCTAACCACCTTCAAATCAATATTGTCTTGCATATTTTTTAAAAATTCTTCCCTTGTCAATGGTTTATGATAAATTCTCAATCGATGACCATTATCAAAGACATTTTCAATCACATAAGGCCCAAGCCAATGAGTTTGAAATTTTCCTTGAAAATCTTTAAACTTTGAGTCAAAAATTAATGCCCAACCTCCTGGCTAAAATTTCCTTTCTTTTATGAATTTTTCATGCCACCTGAATCTTTGTTGTTAAACTATGTTGGTTCTTTGAATAGCATCATGTCTCATCTCATCTAGTTCATTTAGTTGTTCTATTCCTTATTTGTGTGCTTCACATAGATCATGACCCAATTTGACCATTGCCTTGAAGGTCTTTACTTAGAACTCAATAGGAAATAATACTTGCTTCCCATAAACAAGTTCATATGGACTATGTCCTGTGGTGTTTCTCCATGTGGTACGGTATGCCCATAAAGCTTCTGGAAGCTTTTGTGCCTAGTCTCTTCTATGCAGATGCGTAGTCTTGGTAAGAATTGTTTCTATTACATTATTGGTGGATTCCACCTATCCATTTACAAGTGGGTGATATGGAGTGGAATTTTGATTTTTGATTTTGTATTCCTCCATTATCTCCCATACCAACTTGGATGTAAATTGAGTACCCTAATCTATCACAATTTCCCTTAATCAGTGCAAACAAGAATGTACATTTTTTGTCTTCATGGTGGATTAGTTGGACCAACAACATCCAGAGCCCATTTCTCAAAAGGTTCAATGAGTACTATGGTTGTAGATGTATTTCATCTGAAGGAACAAGTTTCCCCATTCTTTGACAACTATCACATCTCTTAGCATATTCTTTGGCATCCTTAAAAAGGGAAGGCCAATAATATCTAAAGAGAAGGACTTTGTAAGCAGTTCTTTTATCAGTGAAATGTCCTCCACATGGTTCATCATGACAAGCCTTTAATATTTCTTGTACTTCATCTTCTCTAACACATCTCCGAATGATCAAATTTGACCTTGTTTTGTATAATTCTCCATTCATCCATGAGTAAGATGCATTAATTTAAATTCTTTCTTTTCACTCAAGGAGACAAATTTAGTAGAAACTTCCCTGTAGCCAAATAATTAAAAATATCTATAAACCAATGAGATTTAATAGATACTACAAAAATATATTCATCAGGAAAATTATCTTCTACAAGTACATCATTAGTATCATTTTGAATCCTAAATAGAAATCCAGCAACTGTATTTTGTTTTCCAATTCAATCCAAAATAGTAATATTGAATTCTTGTAACAACAATAATCATCTTGTAATTCTTCCATTAGTGTTTGGTTTATTCATTAAATACCTAATTGCAGGATGTTCTATTTTCATAATCAGTGATGTAATGTCTAAATTTATTAATGGCATGGACAATAGCAAAAAACTCTTTTTCTGTTACAGTATAATTTAACTATGCAAGAGTCAAATTTTTACTGGTGTAGTAAATGGCATAAGGAGCTAAATCCTTTTGTCCTAATACATCTCCTAAATTTGTATCTAAAGCATCAATTGAAATGTGCAAAGGTAGTTTCCAATTTGGTCCTCTTAGAATGGGTGTTTCAGAAATCTTTTCTTTCAATTTTTCAAAAGCTTTTTGGCAATCATAATTTCAAACGAATTCACAATTTTTTGTGAGCAATTTGAAAAGTGGAGAATTTTTTTTTGTAAAGTTTTCTATGAATCTTCTATAGTAACCAATCAACCCAAGAAAAATTCTAACATCTCTTTGACAAGTTGGAATTGATAATTTAGAAATAACTTCTACTTTAGATGTGTCCACTCTAATTCCATTTCATGGTGTCCTAAAACAATTCCCTCAGTAAACATCATAAAACAATTTTCATGGCTCAATGAGAGATTTACTTCCTTACATCTAATGCAATTTTTTCCAAATTTTTAAAAGTTTGTTCAAAGGAATTTTCATAGTGAGTAAAATCATCCATATAGACTTCCACACAATCATGAATTAGATCAGAGGAAATGCCTAAAACAACCCTTTGTAATGTTGCAGGTGCATTACATAATTTGAAAGGAAGTACTTAGTAGGCATAGGTTCCCCATGAACAGGTAAAAGTGGTTTTATCTTGATCTTCTAGTGCTACTTGGATCTGGTTATATCCACTAAAACCATCCAAACATGAGAAATATTTATTTCCTGCCAATGTATCTAAAACTTGATCTATAAAAGGAAGTGAAAAATGATATTTTAAAGTGGATTTATTCAATTCCCTATAGTCAATGCATACTCTCCATTTTCCATTCTTTTTAGGAGAAATTACCAATGGTGAAACCCGTTGGCTATATAATATTGGATAAATGAAATTCACATTCAAAATTTTTTGTAGTTCCTCTTTAACAATTTCCCTTAAATTTGGATTCATTCTCCTCTGAGGTTGTCGAATTGGTTTGGCATTTTCTTCAATGTAAATATGATGTATACAAGTATTGGGATCAATTCATTTCATGTCAGTGTATTCACATGCATAACCAGAGGAACATTCTTGTGGAATTTTTATTAAATATCTCTTTTGAAATTCTTCTAGATTATTATTGATATTCGAGGTTTTTTCTGGAAAGATTTTTATTGAATAATTGCCAAATTTTGCCATAGAATGTGATAATTGACGAGATAATAAATATTCAATATTACATTGTTTTTGAAAAGTTTGATTAGATTCATAATATGAGGAACACTCATTATTTTCCATTAAATTCAAAATCTGATCTTCTTCATCTATTTTTGAAGTAACAAGGATTGGTCGTATATCAATATCATCATCTATCCATTCTTCACTTTATACCTCTATTGTTTTTTTTGTAGGAGGATATAATGTGAATTTCTTTGTTGAACTTCCATAAAAAATGAACATATCACCAGATCTACAACTTATAAAACCATCAACTATAGCTAACCATGGTCTTCCTATAATCAATGGATGTCCTCCTAAATTACTCTTAGGTGTTAAAATCATAAAATCAACAGGATACTCCTGAGAATATAAGGATACAAATATGTCTTCTAATACACCATCAGGTTTAATAGCATATATGTCTGTTAATTACAACAATATAGGTGTATATTGAAGATGAGGAAGTTTCAACTGATTCATAGTTTGTTTACCCATGATGTCTATAGCTACTCCTAAATCAATCAATGTTTTTGGAATTTAGATACCATTGATATGTGTTTTCACAATGGGACTTCCTAGATCAAGATATGTCTGAATTGTTGTTTTTCCCATCATGATATCTCCAATTTTTCAAACTAATTGAATTCTTTTGACTTCTTTTCTCTTTCTTCCTAGCCTTTTAATACTTAACTCACTAATTTTATTTGAAAATATTTGTATTTATTTGATAGCTTGTAACAAAGGAATTTTTATGCAAACATTCTTCAATTCATCTATCATATCATAGTCAAGCAATAAAATCTGTTTTTTCTACCCCTTTATCAATTTTCAATCTCTCAGGAAAAGGTGGTGTTTGAACAGATACTGAAGGTTGTTCTATGATGGGAGTTCAGTTTATTGGAATGTCATCATAATGTATAGGGGTGGTTTATTTTTTAGATTTTTCTTCTTGATTAAGAGATTTCTCTTTTTTAGAGAAATTCTCCTTTTCAAATTCTTGAATAACAATTGATGGGGACTTCTTTTCCAATACTCTACCAGATCTAAGTTGGACATTGTTTAGATCTAATGGAGTTATCATGTAGGTTTGGAAATTTTGTCCTTCCATATCGTAAACAGGTTGTGAATTTTTATTATTATTTTGAAAGTGGTTCGACATTCCATTGATATGGTCTTTGAGGAAATGGTAATGAAAATTGTGAATTTGGATTCTGAGGTTAAGTTGGTTGAACATGTTGAGGAAAATATTGCGGTTGAAAAACTAGGTAAGGTTGTTGATATTGAGGGTATTTTCCATAAGGATTTTTCCATCCTTGTGCCCAAGGTTGAGGCTAAGATTGTCAAGGCATGGGTGCAGTCTATTTTTTTTGTGATGGTTGTGCAAATGCTTGAGTGTTAAAACATTGGGTCATATTTGTTTGTGAATTTTGCCATGGTCTCTTAGCAATAAAACAAAGGGAATCTACTTGATTTGGTAGTACTTCCTCTTGATAAACAACTTTAAGACTTGTTATTGAAGGAGATTCCTTTGTATCATGATTTTATGCACATATAACAGATGTTTCTACACTTTTTAAGTCAAGAGGGAATTCTCTCAAAGCATGTTTTTATCTACATTTGGGACAAAAGATTGATAATGTAGCATTTTCAGCCTTTTGTTTCTTTTGTATTTTAAGGGTATCTATTTGTTCACTAAGACTCCCCAAAATGTTTGTTTTAAAGTTGTCAAACAATTTTCCTAATTCAACCCTACTTACTATCCCAGCTCTTGCCTTACCTCTTGAAATGTGTATGCATAACTCACAAATTTATCCCAATGATAATTGAGAAATATCTCCCTTACCCATCAAATTGAGAAGATCAATCCACTCATCTATGATGGATTTTAATAAGAGAGATTTCAAAGTTTCTCAATCTAATCCATTATTTTTAGCTCTTTTAACATTATAAGAAAATTATCAATGAAATCTTCAAGATTTTAATCTTCTTTTTGCATCAGTTTAAAGAATTCATCCTTAAGATTATGGGGCATAGAGTAGTCCTTATATTTATCTAAGAATGTAGTTTTCATTTCTTCCCACATTCTTATAGAATTTTCTCTTAAGACCATGAACCATTTTAATTTCGCATCCTTAAGAGTTGCTAGAAACAATTTCAACTTTTGAGTGTTAAGAAAGTAATCATAATATCTACACAAGTCTTCAAATTCAAAGAGAAATGTTTTAGGATCTTCATTTCTTAATCCATGAAAATTTGGAAGGATGGAGGGTGAGATGTTTTTCATTGTAGTTGTTGTCTCTTCATCAAGGATAGGAAATCCAAAAGTTTCTGGATCACCTCTATCTCTTCCTCTCCCTCTTCCACCTCCCATATTTCCTTCTCTTCCTCCTCCAATCCTAGGTTTTTCACCATTGACATTATGTACCTCTCCTTCCCCTTCTCCAACCATTGTAGATTCTTCAGAACTAATATAAGGTTCCAAAATTGGATAATTCCTCTTCTAGTTCTTCTGGTTCTTCTATCAATGTTAATTTAAAATAAGTTTCTTCCTCCTCTTCTTCACTGGGGATTTCTAGTTCTTGTCCTAGAAGTTTCTCTCTAGTTGAATATAGGAAAATTACTCCTTTTATTGGGGATGTAGGATCTTCTTCTTCTATTATTGCTTCAGTTGATGAGGTTGGTGAATCTCTAGGTTGGATTTCGGATCTAAGTACCTTAGGAAGTTTATGTTTGCCTGAAAATGATGGAATATGAGTTTAAGTGGGTAGTGTGGCACTACGAGGTCATGGTGGGGTGAGTGATGATGTTGGAATTAAGATTTTACCTCTACCTACAAATCTACCTCTAGAATCTCTTTCCATATGCATATCATTTTTGTTTTTTTAAGTAAAAAGAAAAAAAAACTCCCATATACACTTCCCGGCAATGACAAATTGACTTTAAATTGTTTACATAAATTATTGACCAGGGCTAGTAAGTTGATGAAGTGTAAGTGCATTGTATGTTCTCAAAGTCTTTTATTCTAAATTAAATTGAGTTATTGAAATGCACGTCTTCTATGAGTAAATTAGTTATTCTTAGATAATAAGATTAACTCTACAATGATGGTCACAATCTCTTGCTTAAAACTACATTTTCTTATATAAATATCACACTCTACTTTGAAATAAAGAAAATCTCACACTTGATGTAAATGAAAATTAATTCCACACTTTGCATAAATAAGAATTATATACACACGACTCAATTGTAGAAGCAAAAACTACTATTTAATCTCATGACAGCTCTATATAACAAACAACCATACTTGTATGAAAACAAAATGAAACAAACTCCTGCTTAAAATACATTCACACTTGCTTGAATTATAGATCAAACATGCTTGAAATTTAACATCCAATTCTGCAAATAAATCCTCTATCTATAAGAAAGATAAAATTCTTTCTAATTGATTAAAATATAACACTACGTCATTGCTGCTAATCTCTATCCATGTGCATCTAGAATCTATGAACAAAGAAATGATTAGTAGAATGAACTTAATTCAAATCAGGTAGAAATTATAATGCAATTACTTAATCGACAAATAGGAAGCTATGAGAATATAAAGACAATTTATATCTACCGAAAACGAAACATAAATCCTTACTGCTCGAGGGGGCCCTCCACGAGAAGCAAGAAATCACGCTATTGATCAAACACTTAACACACATGAGAAAATTAAACGATTCTTTAATAAAAGAGCATTAAAAATAGAGTTTAAGTCTCACTATCGCATCCTCACTTAACAATGTTTTCATTTCTGTTGAGAGACATATTTATAAAGCTCATAGCACTAAATTTTTCAGATCTATATGCCTAATCCCTATCAATAGAAACTATATTTAACTTGAAAAGATATCATAACATAACTCGCTCATGATTTGCTATTATCAAAGCAAATCATGAGGCATAATTCTCGTTCTCGCTCGCATGTTGTCGACAACAGAGGTTGACTTTATCTTTGACCGCATCACCAAGACCTTCTTCCATCGATGAGAGTAGGAGGAAATCGTTGAGTGCATCAATTGCCACGTACCCATATATTTCCCTTTCCAACGGGCACCTTGGAACCTGTCAAACCAAGGACTTGGCTACAGAATCGTGTATTAGCTACAAAATCATTGCAATTCGGTAGCTCAAATAAACATTAATCTAAATAATAAAGAACATTATCAATTTATGAAATACAAGACAATTGTATGCCTCCCATGTCATAATTCCTTTGATTTGATGCCCAATGTGTGATTATGAAGGTAAAAAAGAAATAGATAGAGTGAAAAGGGTGTCAAAAAGAAGCAATTGTGAGGCTCAACAGGATGTATCTAGGATCCCTGTGGTGGATCTAACTGAAACATTTCAAGACTGAGCCCTCACATTTCAAGTTGTAGAAGACCTATCCAATGCACCATTCAATGAAATATTGATCCTAGAAATAAACCTAATATCACCTGTAGTTCACAATAAGTCGACCTCATTGAACTGACCTCCTTATCTTATCTCCCAATTACGAAAGTTGGTGCAATTCAATTGTCAATTTATGAGATATTTTGAACTTGGAAGTAAAACCAATAGCACCTTAACATTGAATGTGACCTTGGTACAACAATAAATGAAGAAACAATGTTGTATGGGTGATAACATAGGTAACAACAACGTTTGACTTGACAAATAGTCAGCGTAGATTCTTGATCGTTGAAACCTACAATAACATATCTTCTCTAATACAAACATGACATAATTCTTATATGTACTTGTCCTATGTCTGTCAAAAGACCGACTTCAGCACATGGTCTTCTATTCACAATTGAATTTTCAAGGTGACTTGAAAAACATAATGAGTTGGACTACATCATCATTTTTACTTCAACAGTGCCTTCAATAGGAACCTTCTGACAGTGTAAGCTTTAGTGTATTATATAGTAGTAGTGAGAGGTTCATGTTTCATTGTTTTGCAGTAATGGTAATCACATTGCAGTCGTAAGTCTTGATGATTCTAAGTGAAAGGCCAAAGGCACTATGTGTAGTGGCATTCCTATTATTGACGGATGTTGAATATTTGTAGAAGAAAATATTTTTTGTCTTTGAGGTTTCTGCGAGTCTCATGTTTATGTAGATTTACTTGCGGATCCATCGCATTCAAATTCTTTTTTTGATCGATGTTTTGAACTAGCAACAATGGTTCATCTTCAGGATATGAAAGAATATATTTTTGTCTATAGTAAGGTTACCATCATCAGAAATAGTTTCACGATCAAGAGATCATTTATATTGTTTGTCTTAATTCATCAACAATTCTTCATTCTGAGATAAGGGGCAGTAAGGGTTTATGTTTCATCATTGTTGTAGAAATATGGAAAGGTGTTTCATAACTATATTTGAGTAGCTATAAGACGTATCCAAATAAGACTCCTTGGGAAAATCTTGAGACAATTGCAATAAGGTCATAGAGCTGGCCTAAGACATCTAAGATTGAGCCTCAGTCCTAGCAATATATTGGTTAATACATCCTTTCGACACGAGGGCAACGGAGTTCGGTCATAAATGACTCGGTTTTCCTAATGCATATTAATTCGTGAGCATTGCAGTGCTTGTGTCAAGGACAATAGTGGTTGATGTACAGTGACAACTATGATGATCTTCAGTTACAGAAGTGAGAAATTACAAATTCCAAAGTGGTCATAGATAGCAATGGTTAATTTGGCATTATGATTGTGTATAAATGTGGATATTGAAGTTAGAGTTTGAGGTACAATTGTGTAATGGTCAGATTAAGAAGAATTGAGTAGTGAGGCTTCTAAGACTTGACAACGATATACATACCAAGCATAGTAGTATAAATTTCATTGTAGCATCTTTATATTGATTCAGAGTACAGGTGGATCCAGTTTGAAAATTGTGAAACGTGGCCCACTAGCTGATTAGGATGCCATGGTGGTGCAAGGAAAGAGATGGGAGACTCCTTCAGGTTGAAGCCTACAAACACTCCAGGGAGGCAGGGTGGTGCTAGGGTAGGTTGGATGTTGCATAGGGCGTTAATGCGTCCATCCAGTTGCAGCTAGTACACAAGGTGTTGGCATACCTTCAGGTTGGAGCTTGTAAACTAGGGTGTTGGGGCATCCTCCTAGTTACAGTTGGTCAATAGGGCATTGGATTTTCCTACAGGTTGGAACCTATAAATCAGGGGGTTGGAGCCTCCTTCAGTTGGAGATGAAAACTTGATGTGAATCTTTGAAGAGAAGTATTAAGAAGTGTTTAGTGGTTTTTGTCTCGGAGGGGTTTCCACCTAATAATATTTGTGTCTACTATCTTTGTGGATTGTTGAATGGTGTTGATGATGTTTATGTTTCTATTATTCTAATAAAAAATATGGATCTATGGAATTAAAAATATTTTTATTGATAATAAATATTGATTCACCACCCTCTCAATATTTCCAATAGAGTTTGACAAAGAAATGGTTGAATTAAGAGAGAGACTTAGTGTAATAAGCATGTTGTTGCAAGAGAGGGAGAACAAATACTAGAGTTATGGATGGGATCTAAAGAAGAAAATCCAATGGTTTGTTAGACATTTATATGTCACCCGGAAGTTTCATAAAGAAGAAGTGAGAATATTTTAAGCATTTCAAAATATACAAAGAAATTGTTGAAAATGAAACTGATTTGAAGATAAAATGCTTAAGATTGAACAATAGAGGTGAATTTACATCCAAAGAATTACAACAATATTGTGAAGAATATGGCATAAAAAGGTAGTTCTCAACAGTTAGGGCACCTCAATGAAATGGATTCGTAGAAATAAATAATAAGATTGTAGTTGAAATGGCCAAGACCATGTTGACTGACTCAAAATTAAGCAATACCATTTGGGTCCAAGCAGTTGAAGTCACAATTCATATTCTGAACAGAGGAGTGCTTAGGAGTAACAATGACAAAACTCCTTATGGGATATGGAAAGGAAAACTAACCAATGTCAAGCGCTTCAAATTCTTTGAGAATAAATGCTATATAAAGAGGGATGACTCTAAGATTGACAAGCTAGATTCCTGATAGGATGAAAGTATATTTGTTGGGTACTCCACCAAAATCAAGGGGCATAAGTGTTACAATATGAGACTGAAAAAAATAGTGGAAAGAATCATTATGACATTTGATAAAGGTTGTAGGAAACAAACCAAATAAAATTCAGCAGAACAAGAAATAGAAGAACTAAGGAAAGAAGAGAAGGTGAAGGAAGAGCCATTGGAAGAAGAATCAGAAGAACTAGCAGATAAGAAAGGAGAGATTGGTCAACAAACCTCTCAAGCACCTTATAAATCACCTAAGAAATGGTATTATAAAAATCACAAGGTGTAAAAGATAATTGGAGAAATAGATGCAGGAATTGGAACCAAAAGAAGACAACAAGCACATGTGGAAAGAGAAAGACATTTTTCCTTTTTATCCACCTTTGAGCCTAGAATATTTGATGAAGCTAGAAATGATGAACATTGGGTCAAAGCCATGAATGAAGAACTTGATAAAATTGAAAATAATGACACATGGGAACTGGTGTCAATAACAAAGGACAAAAATGTCATAGGTACAAAATATCTCTTCAGGAACAAGATGAATGAAGATCAACATGTTACCAGAAACAAAGTCAAATTATTAAGGAATTTAGACTTCTGTGATCCATAACATTGTTTAGAAAATCTTCGGCAAAATCACATAATCAATCTTTTGTCGACGCGTTTCGAACCAACCAGTGTGGTTCATCGTCAGGACAAGTTGAAGGACTGATCTGGCTAAGCTTGATTAAATAGAGTGTGCAGAGATCCCAACGGTTATATTGCAACGGCTAATTTTTGACTTAGTCAAACTAATAATTTTATTATTAACCGAAACCTACTATTATTAGTTAATTGAATAAATATAATGTTTAAATATAATATTTAAACATTATATTTATTCAATTAACTAATAATAGTAGGTTTCGGTTAATAATAAAATTATTAGTTTGACTAAGTCAAAAATTAGCCGTTGCAATATAACCGTTGGGATCTCTGCACACTCTATTTAATCAAGCTTAGCCAGATCAGTCCTTCAACTTGTCCTGACGATGAACCACACTGGTTGGTTCGAAACGCGTCGACAAAAGATTGATTATGTGATTTTGCCAAAGATTTTCTAAACAAAAGTCAAATTAGTCTGTAAAAGACATGCACAGGTGGAAGGAATCGATTTTGAGGAAACATTTGCTCCAGTAGCCATAATGGAATCCATCTGGATGTTCTTGGCATATTCTTTCTCAAGAAAGATCTAAGTATATCAGATGGACGTCAAATCAACTTACTTGAATGGAGAATTGGAAGAAGAAGTTTACATAGAGCAGCCTAAAGTATTTACGCTTACCGATAAGAAAGATTATATTTGTAGGTTAAAGAAAGCACTTTATGGTCTCAAGCAAGCCCTGAGAGCATGATATGCCCACTTGGACAAATATTTGCAGAAGCAAGGCTTCAGGAGAGGAAGCACTGACAACAAGTTATATATTTAGATCAAATAAGACAATTTGACACTCATAGAAGTATATGTGGATGATATCATTTTTGGTAGTTAGGATGACATGTTAAGTAAGAAGTTCATTGGTGACATGCAGAAGGTGTTTGAGATGTATTTACATGGAGAATTGAATTTCTTCTTAAGATTTCATATTTCTCAGGAAGAAGATGGAATATTCATATCTCAATCTAAGTACAACAAAGACATGTTGAGGAAATTTTGAATGGAGGATTGCAAACCTGTTAGCACTCACATGGTGATAGGTTGCAAGCCAAGCAAGGATGAAGAATCTAATGAAGTTGACAAAATATTATATAGATTAATTATTGGTACCCTACTGTATGTGACAACTTCTAGACCAGATGTGATGCAAGCAGTTGGACAAATTACACAATTTCAAGCAATGCCAAAAGAATCTCATGTCCTTGTTATAAAAAGGATCTTCAGATACCTCAAATGAAGAACTACTTTTGGCCTATTGTATCCTAAGAGAAATTAATTGGTTATTACAACTTATATTGATGCATATTGGGAAGCTTGCATTGATGGTCTCAAGAGCACTAATGGAGCATATTTCTACTTGGGTGGATGTCTTGTGTCTTGGTTGAGTAAAAAGAAGTCCTCAGTCTCCTTATCTACATCGGAAGCTCAATACATAGCAGAAACAACATGTTGTACTCATGTCCTTTGGATGAAACAAACGTTGAAGGATCCACAGGTGAAGTTTGATGAGCCCATCTTGATGTTTTGTGACAGCACTAGTGCCATAATTATCTCCAAGAATCCTATCTTGCATTAGTGAATAGGTTGCAGGAAAGAAAATAAATGTAGAGTACATTAGGACAAAGGAGAAAGTAGTTGACATATTCAACTAACTTTTAGCTCGTGATAATTTTTAGTATCTTTGATAGAAGTTTGAGATTTTATCAAGTCCACGTTGATCTTCATCTCTTTCAGTTTGACAGACAGGGAGAGCATGGCATATCATTAGAGGAAGGAAGTAGGAACCTTGTCAGGGGGAGTCACCCTTTGCAATTTATGTCAAAGGGAGATGGAATTCAAAGGAAGCAGTTTATAGGCATGCAATTAGGGGGAGCAGTGATCACAGGGGGAGTTTGTGTGTTGTCATCAATACTAAAGGGGGAGACTGATGAACTATGGTTATAATTGATGTAAACCCTAGAAGAAACCATTGGATCCCCACCTTTAAGGAAAAAAATGACAAGGTATTTCCAATCTAATGGGCTCTAGAACATCACGGTTGGATACTCCTCATCATGATGATTCCAATGGTATATAAAATGTAATGATATTCTTCACAGTTTGGGAAATATGCCTAGTGAAATATGATGCACCCTCCTTGTGGAAAGAAACCCCAAAAGAGTGATGATGTGGCAACATCGTATTGGCTAGACAAATGACACATTTCATATGAAGAAGGAGGGAGTTAAAATTTTAATTTATTATCATCAAATTCTTTGAGGAAAATGCCTAAAGAGAAATTGGTCTTGCAAATTTTACATGTCCTAAATTAGAGAGAAATTTGACTTCTATCAAAAGTAAAATTTAAGAAGGGGTTTTTAAATTTTAAATGTTTTCCCTCCCTTTTAGATTTAGACATGCCCTCTTAGAAATCTTTATTGATACTATAAACAAAGACCTTATCTCTCCTTCATTTGTGTGAACTAGGATGCCAATACTTCAAGAAACCTTATGAAATATTCTTGAGGCCCTGTGGAGTTTTGAACATGTATTAGGAGAGGTCGGATATCTTAAAAGAATTTGGTTATGGCTTGCATATTTTAGAAATGGGTTCATTTTGTTTGAATTTTTTTACAGGGAGCTCATATATCTAATGAAACCATGGAGAAATCCAATGAACTAGAGCCACACATCCATGATTATTTGACCCACTGATTAGGATAGTCTTATGTATGTTTATGAGAAAGAAAATTGTTTATTTTATGAGCCAAATCTATAATAAAAGACAAGAAAAATACCGTTGATATGGAGCAGGTCATAAGGTTGAATAAGGTCATGATTTTGAGCCCACTATCAAGGCATAAATTTGAGGCATATGCGAAAGTTTGAGCATAGATCGAGGTGTATTTTAGGGCACAAAGTTAGGTATATCGAATGCTATCAAAATTCAAGTGTTAATATCACAACTCCAATACTATGAATGTATGTTGGCCTAATCGAAATCTAGCCCTTTCAAAGGACAAACATCTATATTATATGCAAATTTTTATTTGAGGGTTTCACTGGCCTATCATACTCTCAAATTGATAGAGGTCTACAGTATGTTTATGGTCTTCTAGGGAAAATTACTGAACCAATCTAAACAAGATGTATCCTCCAACAATACTCTACTAGTCATGTGTGTGGCCCTACATAACATTGTGAATGAAGAAGATGTGATTGTCAAGGAAGCCCAAGTCATCTGTCTCTAAATAATACATTGCAATCTTCTAGAGTGGGATCAATATGTAATTCCTTTATAATATGAGCATTTGTTGGTCTCTCTTAGTAGATTGAAATTTGATCTGTAGCAATTACATAAGCGTAGAAGTTTGTATTTAGTGATGGAAGAATTCTAAGTCATTTTATCTTCATTTGGGTCTTCTTCTCAGCACATCTTCAACACCTCATCTTTATGTCATGGTAACAATACTTATATATCGATTTAAGTTTACTAAAGTATCATATATTTTGGAACAAAAGCGTGTGCCTTGAAAAATGGTACAATTGTTGCACTAATTACTAAGTAAACAAGGAATGATTTTCTAATTGACTCCTCCAAATCTTGTGAAACTTATAATGGTTTATGAAGCAACACTTTTCCTATAGAGTAGTGCTATCTATAAGGTGAAATTTTGACTTAAGCATCAGTAAGGAACTTCCACAAAGAGACAAAGAGAAAAGGAAACATTGCTCATTTTTCATTGATACAATATCTAGCAGCAAGTTGAATCAATTTGTTACATCTACAACAATAAACATCTTGACGAGAAGGTAAGAGGTATAGGAACATTCTCTTAGTACACTATTTTTGGTCTTTTGTGTATGTTGATTTTTAGTGAAATATGGGATATTTTGCAATAAAGTTTTTGTTATCTGATCATTATGTAGCAGTTGAAGAAGTTTGGAAGTACGGGTTACAGTAAAATCTTTGTAAGTGGGCCATTATCCCTAATAAAAAAGCCCACAATTGTTTATATGTCTTATCATTATTTTCAGGGTAGTTGGGTGGTGCAAGGTAGATGATTGAAGTGACCTTCAGGTTGTAGTCTAAATAAACTTCAGGGTGGTCAGGTGCTGCTAGGGGCAAGTTGTAGCTTGCAGGGTGTTGGAGCGTCCTTCTAATAATTGTTGGAAAAGTAGGGTGTTGTAGCCTCCTTTTAAGATTTGGATTTAAGGTATTGTACTAAAAAATTATAATAGAGAAGCATTAACACTACAACAAAATAGGAAATTTGCGCCAAATTTAGCACCAGATTTTAGTGAATTTTTTTCTCAATTGGGATGAGCAGCGTGGCGCTAAATTTGGCTCTATTGTACAATTTTTAAAGCGTCCTTTTTTGCACCAAATTTTGTATCTTTTTTTATGCCAAATTTTGCATCATATTTTGTACCAAGATTGGCATTTGGTTTTACAACAGATATTGCTTCTAGTTTTGTGCCATTTTTTTGCATCATTTTTTGCTTCCAGTTTTGTGTCATTCTTTGCTTCTAGTTTTGTGTCGTAATTTGCATCGAGTTTTACACCATATTTTGCATCTGATTTAGTGCCCTTTTTTCATCTAGTTTGTGCCAGTTTTTGCATCTAGTCGTATGCCATGTTTTGCTTCTAATTTTGTACTTATTTTACATTTATTTTTGTGTCAGTTTTTGTGCCCTTTTTTACACCATATTTTGCATCCAATTTTGCACCATATGTTGAATCTGATTTAGTGCCAAATTTTGCATGGATTTTTGCATCCAATTTTGCATTTTATTTCTCCCCCTTTTTTGCATCCTATTTTGCATCTAATTTTGCATAATTTGTTTCATCCAATTTAGCATCATTTTTAACACCATTTCTTGCATCCTTTTGAGCATCTAAATTTCATCATATGTTGAAGCATGTGTTGCGTCCAACTTTTCATCCCATTTTGTATCTAATGTTACATTCAATTTTGAGCCATCTTTTTGGTCTACTTTTCCATTTGTTTTTGCACCAAGTTTTGAATCGTTTTTTGCACCTCATTTTGCATCAAATGCTGCATCTCAATTTGCATCCAAATTTGAGCCATTTTTTGCACCATTTTTTCTACTTTTGTGTCCAATTTTGCACCATTTTTATGTCCAATTTTGCATCATTTTTGGTGTCTAATTTTGCATCCTTTTTGGCATCTATATTTTCATCCTTTTGTTGCCACATTTTGTGTCCACATTTGTGTCTCATTTTGCACCTAGATTTTAGCTTGAATTTTCATCTAGTTATGCATCATTTTTGGCATCCTTTGGTTCACCCTTCTTTAGTCCCATTTTGCATCTTGTTTTGTGTCTTTTCTTACATCCTTTTGTACCCAATTTTGCATCCCTAATTTTACATCATTATTTGCATCCTCATTTTGGTGCCCATTTTTTGCATCTGTGTTTGTGCCCAATTTCGTGTCCTTTTGTATGCCCTATTTTGTTCCCTTCTTTGTGTCCATTGTTACATCCTTTTCTAATTCTACTTTGAAACACTTTTTGTGTCATTGTTTGCATCTTGTTTTGATGGCTAGTTTAACATCCAATTCTACTCCCAATTTTTCATCCATGGTTACATCCACTTTTGGCTTCTTGTTTAGAGTTTTACTTTTATTTCCATTTATGACCCCCTCTACGGGTTCATTTTACTAATTTCAATTACATAGTGAAATATATTACAGTTTCTAAATATCATTTTGTTGTAGGATTTAATGCACAGTTAGATGAGCATAAAAACATCTTAATTTATCCCAGAAACCTAGGAGAGACTGATTAAGAGAAAGGTTGTTTTAAGGCTCAGGATTCTTAGTAGATCAAGATGTAGAGTATAGATTAAGAAAAACATAAGGAATTCTTGTGAGTCCTCGTATGAAAGTCTTATTGGTTATTTTAGTGTAGTTTGGAAGTGCTCCTAGCTAGCTCCAAAACTTGGTCTTACACATAAGAAAGAGAACAAAGAAACCTTCACAACTTAATATCTTGATAATCGAAACTATTAGAAACATATAAATATTACTGAATAAATAAATATAAACCAAAATCCCATACATTCATTAGTTAAATAGAATAAGTAAAGAATGAATAGTAGCATATGGAAGGAAGAACAACCGAGCTATATTAATAAAGGAGTTGGAGGAAAGTTACAACCATCGAATGCAGTTGCAGCAACACCTCCCTCAACTCCTATCTCCAAAACTCTCCCTCTCAAGATAGGTCTTAGCAGTGTGATAATACAAGAATTCCCATCATTTTATCAATGGCCAAGCCTCCAATATATAGGAAAGTGAAGGATATGAAGATTTCCCAAATTTCTCATTATTTCAATTTGGGAAAAAGCTTTTCGGTGAATAATGTTTCCTCATATAGAAATGGTCTTTTCCATTTTTTAGATGCTTTTGTGCTTAGGAAAAAACTTCCCCATGCTTTATGGCTCTTTCCCGCTTTTGTATGCTTTTCTTTTTTAGCAAAAAGCTAAATATGAGGATAAAAATATCACATTCCACCACATGAGTTTCCGAAAGTGAACAAGAGTGTCAAATTCTAGTAAACTCAAGTCTTTTTCCTCGTGACTGAGTGAGAATTTTGGTAACAAAATTTAGATGAAGGGAACAACTTGTTATAGACTAGGATAACGTGGTCCTCATGGTACATAACTTGTATTATAGTCTTATATAGTCTAGGAGAAAGGGGTATTTCAACCAACAACATAGTATTTTCCTCCAAGATGATGAAGAGGTATTTTCATGTATAGCATATTTAAGAAGCTATCACAATTCAAATTGATAAGTTAATATTTGTAATCAAATTTAAGGGTAATTGAAAACATTCGTAAAAAAGATAGCAGTGTCCTCATATATAACAATTCTCCATCAAAAAATCATTGACAATTTTCAATATACATATATGACTACTAAATCAACACTTATCATAGATATCATTATTCCAAGGTAAATTCACAAAATTACATCCAAAAATAGTAATATCATCATACATAATGATTCTCCATCAAAAAGCATTGACAGTTTTCAACACATTATAAAGTAACAAGATAATACTAATAATATCCTCATCATCTTTAATCAAATCAACTAAGATTCAAATGTGTGATTATCAGATCAAAATCTTTCGTGAACACCATTATTCTAAGGTAAAATCGCAACACCCATCAAAAGATAGTAATATCATCATACATAATAATTCTCCATCAAAATAATGTTGATAATTTTCAATATATAAATAAAATAACAAGATAAAAATGACAATATCATCATCATATTTAAACAAATCAACTAAAAGTCAATATATGATTACCAAATAAAAATGTTTCATAGATATCATTATTCTAAGGTAAATTCACAACATCCATAAAAAAATAGGAATCTCATCATACACAATAATTGTTTATAAAAAAAATGTAAACAATTTTCAGCATATTCATAAGGTAAAAAGATAGTACCAATAGTATCATCATCATTATTCGAATTAACTAAAATTCAAATGTATGATTACCATATTAAGACATCCCAACTAAATATAAAAAATAATGCATGGCTAGCTAGAACCACAAAAATCATAGTCAAGATCATCCTCATGATCATTTCCATGATCATCATCCCAACCATCCTGATAATATCATCCACATAATCATTACCAACGCCATCGCCATCCTCATCATCATCATCTCTGATATATGATGTAATCTAAACATAATCTGTATCATCATCTTCGTGGTCATTACCTGTAGCGTTCTAGAAAAAAATCAATATTACATGTTAGTACTAATTCTATAGAAAAATGCATATTTTTATTACAATGCTAACCATAAAATGAGGTAGGACATAATAACATTTAATAGTACTAAAAAATAAAATGAAAATATGGTTTAAGATATATTGGAGATCCAACTAAGATTACACTTGTAATTCACATTAAGTAGTTGAAGCATTTTTTAATGCATATGAAGTAGGTACCCATTTGTTCTTCATATTATATTATGAAAGTTTCTTATGATGTCCATGCACAATTGGTAAATTAAGAGTTACTGGAAGCTTTATTTCAAATTACAATTCTAATTCAGATTATAAATAGAAGAAATTTTAACAAAAAAAGAATGTCACATGAAAAAGTAAATTGTTTTTAATGAAAAATAAGTCACATACAATATGAATGTCACATGAAATATTGAGTTTTTTTTAATGCATGTACTTTTCTTTATGATAAAATGGATCCTAATGTTCCTTCGAGAAAAAATTCTCACAAATAATTACTTCATTTTATCCATTATCACACTTAATCCATTATACCTAGTGACGGCAATCACTAGTATAAAATGAGAAATTAGTGACTAGGTGACTAAAAAATTAGTCACCACAGCGTTTCCAAGTGAAATACTACAAAAAATGAGCAATCTTAAGTGACCGAACTAAAAATGATTAACATAAATCACTAATTTAGTCGCGGGTTAAAATATGTGACTAGTTAATAAGTAATACAACTAAAAATGACTAGCATGAATGACTAATTTAGTCTAAGAACAAAAATACAACTACCTAACAAGTACTACAATAATATGAATCTGTTTTTTATGTTAGCCATCTTAATTGTTGTCAAGCAATATAAACTTACAAATGATAGGGGATTGAAAGTATATTAAATATTTGGTTGAAAGGTTATCCTTCCTTAAATATTTCTTCATCCTGACATGGTGTATAGGTGAGCCAACTTTGCATTATGCATCTCTAATAATTTGTAATTTTAAAAATATATTTTTTAATATAAAAAATTAGCTACATATTTTTTTAAAATCTATTCATTGAATCTAATTGGATCTAGTTCCAATTTGAAATTAATTTAAATGGAAATTTTAATGTTTAAGACTCTAATATCAAATAAAAACTACTTTAATTTCATATTAACCAACCTACATCCATCTTAACCAGGATCTATCACGCGTTGAGAGGGATCTCGAGGTCCAAACTTTTTTTTCTAGTGTAAAACTTGAGGAAATGTTTTCACCTCGAGAGATTGGATCCCTCTCGGCACTTGATAGTTATAGGGTTAATATGGATCTAGGTTGGTTATATAATACTATATAATATATATATTTGTATTTGTGTCTCTTTTTTATTCCCTCTCTCTATCTCACCCCCCAAACATACACACTCTCTCTCTCTCTCTCTTCCCCTTCTCTGTCTATCTCTCTCTTCCTCTTCTCTTCCTCTCTATCTATATACTTCTCTCTATTCCCTCCCGCTCTCCTCTCTCCCTCACTCTCTCTCCATGACTCCCTTGTCACCCCCTCTCTCTCCACCTTTCTCCCTCTATATTTTTCTTGTTCCCTCCCTCTCCTACCCCCTCCAATTCCATCTCTCTCTCCTCATCTCTATCTTCCTTCCTCTCTATCCCTTATCTCCCACCTCCCTCTATATCCCCTCCCCCAAATCTCTCTCTCTCTCTCTCTCTCTCTCTCTCTCTCTCTCTCTCTTTTCCGTCCAACTCTATCACTATCTCCCCCCCTCCCTGTCTGTATCCATATCTATGTCTCCATCTCTCCCCCTTCCCCTTCTCTCCCTATCTCTATCCTCTCCTCTTCTTTCTATTCCCTCTTCTCCTCTCTCTCTCACTCTCTCTCCATATCCACCTTCTCACTCATCTCTCTCTCCACCTCTATCTCTCTATGTCTTTGTTCTTTCCTCCCTCTCTCTCCCACTCCAACTCCATCTCTCTCTCTATCTTCCTTCCTCTCACTCCCTCTCTCCCACCTCATTCTCTCTTTCTCTCTCTCTGTCCTCCAACTTTTTCACCATCTCGTTCCCTCTCTTTACCCCCTCCCCAACTCTCTCTTAAATTTGATCACATTGTATTGTGTTTAAGAAATTATCTAAATTAGAAAACCTTATTTGGTTGTAAAATATTAAACCTATATTTTGGATCAATCATGTCAAAGAAAATAAAATAATGAAAAACTTTAAAAAATCATGCACTATATTTAATCTATTATAATTATTCAATTTGCTTGCTCTCACCCCTTGGATCCTTAGCTAATATGGATCGTGCCAATTCTTTATATATATCCATCTTAGCTTACTTTTATTAAAACCTTAATTTAATTTCTATGGGAATATTTTTAGTAGTGGTGAGGATAGAGGATTTAGATATATCTCAAATTGTAACATTTTCCCTCTTAGATTCAATTAAAAAAATGTTGTAAAATTAAATTAAAATAAAATATTTTTAGTATGAAATAAGTTATGCTTTTTGGGTATGTGGTATTGATAAGCCATGGTATTGGCCCATGATATTGTAACATTAATATCCATGGTAAAGTGAGGGTGAATATCCATGGTTAACAATCTTGTCATATTGCTATAAAATATTTGAGTTTTTTGGGCATGTGGTATTGTTATAAATATTTTGATTGTGAAATAATTTATGTTTTTTGGGCATGTGGTATTGATAATCCATGGTATTGACCCATGGTATTATAACAAAGGCTATTTTTTACAAGTTAATAACATCTACCATAATGTTTAAGAATCTTGTCATATTGTTGTAAAATATTTTAGTTGTGAAATAAGTTATGGTTTTTGGATCAATCATGTCAAAGAAAATAAAATAATGAAAAACTTTTAAAAATCATGCAGTGTATTTAATATAATTAGTCATGAATGCTCTCATCCCTTGGATCCTTACCTGAGATGGATCTATTATAATTAGTCAATTTACATGCTCTCATCCCTTGGATCCTTACCATATCTATATATCTATATATATATATATATATATATATATATATATATATATATATATATATATATAACCCACAGAGTCCATCTTAGCTTAATTTATTAAAACCTTAATTTAATTTCTATGGGAATATTTTTAGTAGTGGTGAAGATAGAGGGTTTAGATATATCTCAAATTGTAACATTTTCCCTTTTAGATTCTATTAAAAAAATGTTGTAAAATTAAATTAAAATAAAATATTTTTACTATGAAATAAGTTATGGTTTTTTGGTATGTGGTATTCATAAGTCATGGTATTGGCTATGGTATTGTAACAAAGCGGATTTACAAGTTAATATCCATGGTAAATCGAGGGTGAATATCAATGGTTAACAATATTGTCATATTGTTATAACATATTTGATTGTGAAATAATTTATGTTTTTTGGGCATGTGGTATTAATAATCCATGGTATTGTAACAAAGGCTATTTTTTACAAGTTGATAATATCTACCGTAATGTGGGGGTGAATATCCACGGTTAAGAATCTTGTTATATTGTTGTAAAATATTTTGGTTGTGAAATAAGTTATGGTTTTTGGACTTGTAATATTGATAAGCCATGGTATTGGCCCATGGTAATGTAACAAAGCCTATTCACAACTTAATAACAAAATAAAAATATAACAAATTAAATTTGATTATTTTTATTAATTTAACTTTTTATTATTAATTGAAGTCATATTTAAATGTTTACACTCATCCCAATATCATTTTTAACTTCTTCTTCTTCTTCTTAATTTAGTGTCTTACACAAAAATAATAAATTCTTATTAAAAATAAATCATTTAACCTAATTGCAATTTATATATTTTATTTTATATTTTAAATATTTGTTTTATTTTTTCTATTATAAATATTTCTTTTCTTTTTCATTTCCAGTTTAACTTTCAGTTCAAATAAAATATTCACAGATTACAAAATCACATTGTAGCACTGTATTTTTCTCTGCCTTGTCTATATCTACCTGGAAATTCTAGAAGAAGGAAGACCATCAACATGATCTATGGATTTCATGGGATTCGAACCCCAGATGGAGTTTGCATGGGAAACACCTTAGGAGAGCATCAACGATTAGATGGAGGAAGGGCAAGGTCACTGGGCATGGATATTTTGGTAATTTGTACATGGGTATGAATTTGGACTCTGTTCTTCCTTTTTACTAAAGAGGATTTTTGTTCTTATGGGTAAATAATTTCGAGGGTTTATATGATCATAGAATAAATTTTATTTAGAGTTGAGGGTTTAATGATTATGATACTTTAATAATTTGTACATGTGTATGAATTTGGTCTCTGTTCTTCCTTTTTACTAAAGAGGATTTTTGTTCTTATGGGTAAATAATTTCGAGGGTTTATATGATCAAAGCATAAATTTCATCTAGAGTTGAGGGTTTAATGACTATGATAAGGGCAAGGTCATTAGCGTGGATATTTTGGTAATTTGTACATGGGTATGAATTTGGACTATGTTCTTCCTTTTTACTAAAGAGGATTTTTGTTGTTATGGGTAAATAATTTCGAGGGTTTGTAATTTGTACATGGGTATGAATTTGGACTATGTTCTTCCTTTTTACTAAAGAGGATTTTTGTTGTTATGGGTAAATAATTTCGAGGGTTTATATGATCAAAGCATAAATTTTATTTAGAGTAGGGTTTAATGATTATGATATTTTGGTAATTTGTACATGGGTATGAATTTGGACTCTGTTCTTCATTTTTACTAAAGGGGATTCTTGTTCTTATGGGTAAATAATTCAAAGCATAAATTTTATTTAGAGTTGAGGGTTTAATGATTATGATATTTTGGTAATTTGTACACGGGTATGAATTTGGACCTTGTTCTTCCTTTTTACTAAGGAGGAATTTTGTTCTTATGGGTAAATAATTTCGAGGTTGTATATGATCAAATCATAAATTTTATCTAGAGTTGAGAGTTTAATGATTATGCTGATGTAGATCGCCAACAATTCATCAAAAGACAATGCACAAGTAAGCATTTTGCATGTCCTTATTGTACAAGGGGTTTAATGATTATGATAATGCACATCTTGATTACGTCCAACAATTCATCAAAAGGCAATG
Source organism: Pinus tabuliformis (assembly GCA_031772625.1). NCBI lineage: Eukaryota > Viridiplantae > Streptophyta > Pinopsida > Pinales > Pinaceae > Pinus > Pinus tabuliformis. The sequence goes on along the minus strand of CM062820.1, from coordinate 1,193,134,801 downwards.
GACAAGTAAGCATTTTGCATGTCCTTATTGTACAGATCAGTTTGCTCCTCCCTAACTTTTCTAGGGTCAGAATGCATGAAATTTTAATTTTTCTTTTCACCTTTCTTTTAGTGGTTGATTGTTTGTGTAATGGAATCTATCATGCCCAAATTAAAAGGCCCGATGCAAGAAAATTTTTCGGTAGGATGCAAATGCTAGACCTTCCTCAAACTTTGTTACATGAAATTAAAATTTCTTGTAATCATGAACATAAAATATTTTATGTTTCATCCTTAGATTCTCATCTCAATGCCTACAGTTTTAAACCATGTTACTATATTTTAAGTAGAATATACTTAGATCCATTAAACCTTACAACTCTCCAAAGCTTATGTTAATTTCAGCTAAAAACAAGGAACCTGAATGACTTTTTCAATTTAGATTCAATTTTTACAAACAATGATTACAAATGGAAGAACTCAAATGGTCTGATAACTTTACCCACCCATCAATTTCCAAGACCTTTGGTATTATTCTGAACCTAAACAAAGAGAGTAGAAGAAGCAGAGGAGCCTGGATGAAGTGGACCCTGACATGCTTGATACTTTCCAAAAGTTGGGCATGCCCTTGACTAGAAGAAGAGATTGGCCAACGTTGTTGTAGATGTTGTTTTTGACAGTGTTTTCATTGCTACCATGCATAGGTAGACTCTATAGGTAGTTGAGGTTATCTTTTGTTCATTATAAAAGGTAATTCAAGAGTATCTTTATCTGGTTATGAAGTAGCTTGGTAGGGTTGTTCCTCCTGCTCATAACTATTACGTTGCATTGTATTTTTATTTTTTTATTGATAGCTCCTTCTATTAAATCTCCAAGCACATTTTGTCACCCATGGAAAAATCCACTTATTTCAGGATGAATGAGATGGAGACCAGGCATTTTGAGAGGACCCTTACTTTTGTAGATGAGAGGAGTTTTGTGAGGTGAGAGGATTTATGTGACATATATTGAAGGATGTACTATACCATTATATGACACCAATAATCTACATGCCACAATAGTGGATCTCTATTGCACTGAGGGAGCAATGATAAAGTATTCCACTGTAAAGAATTGGTATGTCGGGGACGAGGAATGCAGATGTGGGATTTATAATTTTATTACGAAAAGAGGTTTGTGCGATGGAGACAAATCAAGGATTTCATAGACCTAAGTAGATACTGGTTCAACAATCACTTGGAAATACTCAAGGATTTTTTTGAAAGGCGATGATGCAATTGGATAGTTTTATTCTGTTGCCCTGAAAAATAACTATCAATAAGTGGGGGGACAAAGATAATCCATATAGGGAAGAATTTTAGTAGTAGGATTCTTTCTAAAATTACATCTATATGCAAGTCAAGGGACTACTACAGAGGATTAGTGTAGGTGCACCCAAATTATCACAATGCAAGGAATTTTTCACAGTGTGATTTGATGCTCATCGGTGACCAGGAAGTTGCAAATACTTATCATTACGTTCAAGTAAAATTGGGTTTGATTCTAAAGTCTCTAATTTCATTTATTGATAGTCCTTCTTGTGTCCTTGTCTCTCTTAATTTCACTGCGGTAGGATTGGAATGGGTTAAAAAATCATGCATATCATTGAGTAAAATAGACACCCACATGTCACTAGATGTCATTGTGTATACTCTTTGTTTTTTATACAATTAGAAGTGAGAAATATGATGTGTGAACAACTAAAAATCCTAGCATGCATGATGAATCCAGTCTTAGCATGGAAATCAAAACCAATAATCATAAAATATCAATAAATTTGTGACATGGAGTAAAAAACACAATAAAAGATTCTAAGCCAACGTTGTCTATTTAGTGCAAGATACTACTAATATTTCATAATTTTCAAATATGGTGGATGTCATGAAGATTCCCTCAAGCAAAGTTACTGACTTGAAGATAAGATGGTCAATGCAACTATTTACTTCAAATAGGTTAAATTTAGGTAATTAAAACAAGCTTGAAAATCACTAGAAACACAACCCATGTTAATTTTTATTTTTGTTAAGCTTGGAAGGACCTTTCATTTTCTATTTATAATGGGAAAATATACACCACATAGATTGGCTAGGTGGCCTCAACTTGCCCAATGGGAAACCAATTTTGTTGGCCACCTATCCTCATTGTAGGCCATCCAAAAACAATAGAGTTTCAATCTCTCTAGCCAAGCTATATATGCCTCTGTTTCATGACTAGACTCTATATATCTATCTATCCTTATACTTTCATAACTAAAATTAAATTCTAACTGCATACATAATGAAATTAAACATGGTAAACTCACTATCCATTATGCTCCTCCTACGTCGATTCCACAGGTGCAGGATCCTTGACAGTTGCTTCGGGCATCTCAGACAATTCCAGGATGCATGGAATGTGTCTTTCAACTCTGTCCAGTCTAATGTCCTGCTTATGAAGCTGAAATTGAATTCTCTGCAGATCGTGTTTGTAACTCGGCATCCCTTGGAGAGAAACTGCTATCCCCACCAAGATTTGTTCCATGGCTTTACCCAACAGGATTTTCATTAGCTAGTAGAGGTACAATGTCTGCTTGAATTGGTTTATCCTTCCTCTGGTATTCCTAGGGTTCGAGGCGAGTGTCCTCCAATTCTCCATATCCTCCTTTGTCTCACTGCCCTGCTTAATTCCTCTTCCCATTCTTCTAGCAAATTCTGGATGCCTTCATATGTTCCCTCTCAGTATGTCGCGGCTAGTTCACTGGTAAGATGATCTACCAATTTCCTTCCTCTGCGGGGCTCTGATGTGCTCGGGTCCTTAACCTTTTGAGGCTCCCAGCCCCGTCTTCCATGTCCCCGTCCTATCGCTAAACGATCCATATCAACACTATTTGATGCATGTTCACAAGAAAGATTTGTTAATCGAGAGCACTATAACATATTATAGAATTGGTTACTGTCCTCACTAGAATTGTCGTTGTTGTCATTCTCCCCGTTCTTTGCCTTTTTCCATTTGCTAACAGTACCGGGGGTAAGATGGCCGAAGGGCCAAACTCCATGTCCCTTCTAACTTCTCATTCCTCCCTCCCCATTGACTCACATACTCAGTGTGGTTGACAATCCCAAGCCAAAGCCATGCGAGTGAGCCTAGCCTCAGCCCGAAAAGTTTCCCTCCATGGAGTGCAGTCCCTTTCCCCTCTGCCCAGTAAGCCAGACCAATTCCTATGCCCTTATCATGCCTGACATCACCCACAAGGGTCCTAGCTAGTCTCTTAGCACAATAATTTCTCCCAGTTCCCCAGAATTTGTCGTGGATATGGTAGTTGGTCCATCCTCCTACCTAACATACTCACCGACCCTCGCTACCCTCAGCCTCATATGCCAAGCTTCTACCTACTAGACCCCAACGACTAGCCCCACTCAGCCCAAAGTGTGCAAATCCTAGGTTACCGTTGCCACACAATGCAAGGTCCACATAGCCAAAGGCAAGGTAAATTCTCAACAAGATCAAAATAAAGACGCATATCCATACTATTGCAGCTCAACGCCTCCTCCATTTCCCCCAACATTTCCCCTAATTACCCTTCCCAAGTATCTCCCTCTCCCCCTCAACAAAAATTAAACCAAGTTGACATTGCTCCAAGGTTGATTCTGTCGGTGCCATCGCCTTCCCTTGCTTATGTTCCAACTCCTTACTCCACAAGCCAAATAACAATCCTTACTCGTCTATCTCGCCTTAATTTCTATACATCCTACCTCTCCCTTGCAATCTCTTCCACCTTTCCCACCACCCTTGCATGTACTCATGCCAAGGGCCGCCGCACCCATCACTTTGAGTGTGTGCGGGATAGTGGTACGTAAATCAACTGTACGCTTCATTAATTCCCGCAAGCACTTCCATCCACCTACATGTTCCCCAATCAGGATACCACCCCTGTTTATTTTAAATAGGCTAAATTTAGGTAATTAAAACAAGTTTGAAAATCACTAGAAACACCACCCCCACATCATTTTATTTCTAGTTGTACAAGATAGTATTGAATAAAATTATGAGCACTTCCATTTAAATTGACCATAAATAAAATAACAAACACAGTTGATGCTTTTAAAAGTTATATCCTCACTAAATATAAGTGACCTGAAATGGGGGTTTGATAACTTGTTATGCTTACAAGAACCTCCCACTCAGTTAAACAAATAAATGATCTAGCTTATATATGACATTTGCGGAATTAAATACTTGAAATAGGTGTATGTTTTCTTTTAACTACTTAAGTGCTTTATGTCCATTTGTTTCTGTTGATATTAAACACATATAACAACCATATAATGCAGCAAATAAACAACCACACATAATAGCAAATTTAATCTAGGAGTTCACCTGAATATCGTGGGCTACGTCTCCTTGAGATTTTGTCATCTTGACTTGGCTCTTTGGGATTATGGCAAAGTTTCTTTTACAAGTTCCACACTTAACTCCAAAGGTTACTGAACTGAACCAATGGGCTTAGAATACCATCTATATCCCTATCATGGCTATCATCACTTTGCAAACAGATGTAAGCTCCCTTAAACTTGACTCCTTCAATTAGTGCACTGAGCTACCCTAAGTTTCTTTATGGCACTAACTCCTTCATAACTATTTAACTATCACTGAAACCTCATCTAGTGTCTCCAACACATATCAAACACTGAAAATAAACTGATAATTTGCTCAAAATGAGCACTGCATCGCCAAACTAGGCCTTCCTCCACGGTTAGCACTGGGCTACCTGAAAGTTCCCTGTAGCATCTCGGCCTTTAGAAGTATTCAAATGCTTCTGCAAATCCCTAAAATTTATTCATAAGGCTCATTACAGTTAGGAATGATTGTTGGTTAACTAAGAACGAGTACTAGTAGCTCCTACAACTGCCTCCAACTCCTAGTGGCCCTTAACTCCAAAATCTCCGTGGATGAAAATCTCTATGAAGATTACTTCTTCAGCTTCTCTGGACTATTCCATTGGCTTCAGAAGGCTCCAATTAGCATAGCTAGCCTCTTGTTTCACTCTCTCTAGTCGAAAACTTATCTTGGAGTGCATTTAGTCAATATCCCCTAAGGATACTCCACCAAATTTGGTGAATTGCACTTAACTCTGGATAAAATGGCATATCCACCTAAATTTATCTGCTCTGCCAAGCTGACCGTCGGAGGTGAGCCGTTACATTAAATTTCTGGCGTGCATATGGGGCGGGGCAGTATAAACCCAACAATTAAGGATAATGTTGTGGTCGTATTAATGTGCAACCGCGTGTCAATTGTTTGCAACTGGCGGTTAATTCGACATCGTTGGAACATGTGAACAGTTTTTGGGGACCGTTGCAGGTAAGACCGCTGGTGGTACTAACCCCCAATCCTCTGACCATTACCAAATAAATATGCGCCGCAACCATTCCCTGTTAAGAAACACCGTCGGGCCAGTTGGTACAACATTGTCTTGTCTTGCCAGAGGTCGCAGGTTTGATTCCATTGAACCTATAAAAAATTTTACATAACCATTCCAGGGCCACGTGGCAGCCCGTCGGCACCTAATTGGTCTCCAAAATGGAATATTTTAGGGAATATTTCAAGGAATATTCCTTGGAATATACTTTTTTTAATATTTCCAAAAAAAATATTAATCTTGGTCAAATGTCCATAAATCGCAGTTTACTCGACTTTTCAAATTGTGATAACTCCTTCATACGGTGTCGATTTTTCGAACCATTCACGGTAATGCAATCAGGAAGACAAGATATATCCGATCGCTCAGGTTTGACACTTTTTTGAACACTTTATGATCCGGATCTTTGGGGGAGGCCCCCAAGATCTAAAATATAGAAATGGATCTTAGGGGAGAGGACCCCAAGATCTAAAAAATTGAAATACTAGAAGAAAAAGACTAGAATGCCCAATAATCAAAACCACAAAGAATTTTTTATTAAAACAGAGAATAATTGTAAAAGCTACATTGTGGTGGACAAATTGTCCTTTTACAAAATGTGACTTGTTACTTATAGTATTTTTCAGTTACAATACCACGGGTCAATTCCACAAGTGAATGAATACCATGGGTGGATGTCACAATACCACGGGTTAATTCCATGGGTGAATGAATACCATGGGTGGATGTCACAATACCACGGGTCAATTCCATGGTTGAATAAATACCATGGGTGGATGTCACAATACCATGGGAAAATACCATGGGTGAATGAATACCATGGGTGGATAAATACCATGGGTGGATGCCACTTACAATACCATGGGTTGATGCCATTTTCCATTCGGATCACTTTGAAATTTGAGCTATCACTTAGGTCATGGATCAATATCTGATCACTCCTCCCCATTAGGAATCTTTTGGACCCCAAAAGATTGATATACTGATTTGTACAGTAGATGAGAGTACAACACCATCTTATTTTAGCTTCCATACACTTTTATTGCATGGCTAGTGCCTTTGAACAAAAATTCAAAGGTAGTCAACACTTCCCTTCCTGGATGCGCTTGTCCTCCTGTTAAGAACTGTCTTCCTTGAACCCATTCAGAAGTTGAGAAGTTTACAGAAGGTAACTGAACATCGCTTCCTTGATCATCGACCCAAGGTGGCTTAAACAAACGTGAGATTACATCATAAATATATGCATACTTAACTGAAATTTGCATATGTGCCAATGAAAGTATGTTTTGTTGTTGTCAAGTAGTCAAACCACTTCTTACCAAGCCACTTCTATGGTGACTTTTGCTGCTGCAAATATTCTTCTAACATCTTGTCAAAAACAACATAATGCAAGAAACAACTTGAAAACATAAATTCACATCATGTGAATCATCATCATGTCTGTTACATCTTGTGTGCAAATGATCGACTAAATCACAAGCCAATAAAAACATACCTTTTTCAAACAACTGACTGTCCAAGTCAAGCATGTACAAAAAGAACTTGACGATTTTTTTTCAAAGTAGAAAGAATTCCACCTCTTGTGAAACACTTCATCATTGTCTCCTTTTTTAATCTTGGAGACAAAATCAACCTTTCCTAGTCGATATGACACTACATGCATGTTTAAACAAAGCAATCAACCATCAAGTCAATTACACATACATGTTCAAATACAATGAAATCATCAACATTCCTTTGTTCATACATACCATTCTCATGCATGTATTCCATTCTTCAACTTTCTCTCAAGCACAATCATAAGTACAAGATCCTCAATCATATGTAAATGTACTTACAAAGCTGAAATGAACATATTTTTTCTGCAATAAAGCGAGTTTCATACTCAACTTTTTCCATTCACCTTTTTGGTAAAACCCTATAACTTGCATTCCATTGGCAAAGAAATCAAAATACATGCAACTTTAATTGGATAAGAAATCTAACCATTTCTTACCAATCCACATCAAAGGTGCTTCCTTTAACTGCACATCGACATCAACATGTGAATCATCCTGAAACACATCAATTATGGAAACTTCCTTTCCATTCCCACCATTCTCTTTTTCCACTTTCTTCAAATTTCATGGAAGCATTGTTGGATTCAAAAGCCAACACTTTTCAGCAATATGTCCTTGCTTATGGCAATAATTGCAACACATGGTCATCTGATTTATAGCATAATTTTCCTTGTCCAATGGACCTTTGGCTTCTTGCCTCCTTTTCTTCAAAAGTTTATTGTATGTGGCCATTTTCTTCCAACATCTAGAAACACTATGGTTAACCAACCACAAAAGGAACATATCGTTTTTGTCTAATGCTTATGTGGAAATTTACCATGCTTAACATAATCGAAAGAAATGTGATTTAAATCAAATTTATACCTTTCCCTTTCACATTTGTTACCTTCATGAGAAGGTGAATCAAATGAAGAAGTGGCTCCTTTCGGAACACCATCAATCTCTTCAATGATTTTAGAGCTTTCACAACTCCCTTGTTCGAGTGCATGCTTATGAACACCTTCTTCTTGAAAAGTATGTTTCAAACAATTTCATTCCCCATGAATATAATCTTTACAAACTTGAGGTAGAGAACCTAAAATGAAACTCCTTCTAGGAACTATTTCAATTGCCTTCATGGTTGCTTTGGAACATTCTCCATAAGATTGTCCATAGCAAGACCCAAATACTTAGGCCTTTCCTCAACCATTATTGGCTCAACAATGCCTTGTGCATGTTTTCCCAATCCTTTTCCTTCGTATCCCATTTTTGACATCAACTTGGACTCTATGCCTCTTGTATATTTTTCAAACGAACCAACATAAACATTCTTATAGGAAAATGAAGACAAACTAGGATTGTTTACCTCTTTGTCAAAATAATGCTTAAATAAGGCTTCTTTGGCAACAAGGAGCTATGTCTCCAACTCATGCATCATTTCTAGGTTCATATTTGCAATATGAAGTTGGCTCTCCATTTCCTGCAACTTGTCAAAAACAACTGCTTCTCTTCCTTCATGGAATTCAACTGCTCTCGAAGTTTTGTGCTCTTTCGTTCATCTTCATGCATTTGTTTCACCATATCCACCATGATGAACAAGTATAGCTTCATGTCTTCATCAAAGAATCTTCTGAAGGAGGAGGATTTTTAAAACTCACTTGTAGAAGTTGTCATTATAGAAATGAACAAAATAACTTCAACAAAATTCACAAAGCTTTCAAAATCTATTGACAAAATTTCTGAACTAAATGGCTGTAGAGTCGAACTCTTATTCAAGCAGCATTTTGCAAACAAACCCTCTTGTGCTTCAAGTTTTGCCTTGAGGTCCTTTGGGTAAGGAAATGCCTTTAGCCCTTCTTCCTTCTTGTCATTTCCTGGACTTATCTATCAGTAGCTTTCCCTTCACCTTCGCAAACACAAGCAACAATTAGTTTATAAACAGTCAAACATTCAAATCCTTTGTACCGTTTAAACACCTTTCAAGTCAAACAAGCAACTTATTGCTCTGTCAATAAAGAAACTTGCTCTGATACCATCTAATCTGAAATGGGGGTTTGATAACTTGTTATGCTTACAAGAACCTCCCACTCAGTTAAACAAATAAATGATCTAGCTTATATATGACATTTGCGGAATTAAATACTTGAAACAAGTGTATATTTTCTTTTAATTGTTTAAGTGCTTTAAGTCCATTTGTTTATGCTGATATTAAACACATATAACAGCCATATAATGCAGCAAATAAATAACCACACATAACAACAAATTTAATCTAGGAGTTCACCCGAATATCGTGGGCTACGTCTCCTTGAGCTTTTGTCATCTTGACTTTGCTCTTTGGGATTATGGAAAACTTTCTTTTACAAGTTCCACACTTAACTCCAAAGGTTACTGAACTGAACCACTGGGCTTAGAATACCATCTATAACCCTGTCATGGCTATCATCACTCTACAAACAGATCTAAGCTCCCTTAGACTTGACTCCTACCCTAAGCTTCTTGATGGCACTAACTCCTTCAAAATTATTTAACTATCGCTGAAACCTCATCTACTATCTCCATCACATATCAGACACTGAAAATAGACTAATCAATTGCTCAAAGTGAGCACTGCATCCCAAATTAGGCCTTCCTCCACGGTTGGCACTAAGCTGCCTGAAACTTCACTGTAGCATCTCAACCTCTAGAAGTCTTCAAATGCTTCTGAAAATACCTGCAATGGATTCATAAGGCTCATTACAGTCATGAACGATTGTTGGTTCATTGAGAACGAATACTGGTAGATCCTACAATTGCCTCCAACTCCTGGTGGCCCTCAGCTCCAAAATCTCCCTGCATGAAAATCTCTATGAAGATGACTTCTTCAGCTTCTCTGGACTATTCCATTGGCTTCAGAAGGCTCCAATTAGCCTAGCTAGCCTCTTGTTTCACTCTCTCTGCTCGAAAACTGCTCTTGGAGTGCATTTAGTCAATATCCCCTAGGGATACTCCGCCAAATTTGGTGAACTGCACTTAACTCCGGATAAAATGGCATATCTGCCTAAATTTATCCGCTCTCCTAAACTGACCATCAGAGGTGAGTCGTTACATTAAATTTCCAGTGCACATATGGGGTGGTATAACCCTGGCAGTTAAGGATAATGTTGCGGTCATATTAATGTGAAACCGCGTGTCAATCATTTGCAACCGGTGGTTAATTCAACATTGTTGGAACATGTGAACGGTTTTTGGGGACCGCTAGTGGTCATAACCCCCAATCCTCTGACCGTTACCAAATAAATATGCATCGCAACCATTACCTGTTAAGAAACACCGTCGGGCGGAGTTGGTAGAGCGTTGTCTTGTCTTGCCAGAGGTCGCGGGTTTGATTCCGTCGAACCTATACAAAATTTTACATAACCATTACAGGGCCACGTGGCGACCTCCAAGCTTGCCACGTGTCAGCACTTGATTGGTCCCCAAAAGGGAATATTCTAGGGAATATTGCAAGGAATATACTTTTTTTTAATATTTCCAAAAACCAAATTAATCTTGGTCAAATGTCCATAAATTGCAGTTTACTAGACTTTTCAAATTGTGATAACTCCTTCATACGGTGTCGGTTTTTCGAACCATTCGCGGCACCAAAATCAGGAAGACACGATATATTTGGTCACTTAGGTTCGACACTCTTTCGAATACTTTGAAATTTGAGTTATCAGTTAGGTCATGGATCAATATCTGATCAATAAGATATGACAAGGATGTCTGATAATTTTAAAGGCTATACCCATCACCAACTATAAGATAAGAGTTAATGAGATGAGAAAAATTTTGCCTTGATATAACATGTAAACGTCATATTACTTATAACTCATGCATATTGTATCAATTGTGCATATGTTAATTTTATAACTTCAATCTAGGTAATTTTTTACATTTAAATTGTCAAATATGTAGAAGTTACATTACACTAGCTTAACTCCGCACACAAATAAAATATCATAAATATGGCAGGGTAATGAGTAAGCATTTTCACACTGTTTTAAAATTTCCCCTTGGTTGGTGAAGAACCAATTCAATGTTATTTTTGGTGGAGTATTAAGTTATTAACCAAAGATAAAGAAAATGTTAGTCTCTTAAATGACTGAAAAAAAGGATATTTAGATTGTTATGTAGAAGTTACATTTCACGTATCTACCCTTACGTAACTATAATATTCCAACTCCATTTTTTATATAGAAGTTACATTTCATGTAGCTATAAAAGTTACATTTACGTGTTTTAGATAGAAGTTACATTTTACATAGCTATATCTACCCTAACATAACTATGATATTCCAACTCCATTTTTTTCACACTTTTCAACATTTTAAAGATTTGTCTATTTTAGTGTGATTGATGATGATGATGATGATGATGGTTAACGTCCGCTGAGACCAAATAATGGTCTATCGGACCTAAAGAAACAAATTATCTATTTTGATTTATGCAATTAAATAGTTGATATTGTTTAAGACATCTCCTATTTCCAAAATTTTGAATTCCTAAGTGGGATATTGGGTAGGTTTTTGTTACTATCATATATCATGTTTTAAGTACATGGTCTTTAATAATTCACCCAAGAGACTTTAGGAGAAACCTTGAATTGCATGCTTGTTTCCATTATACATCTAATATTTGCAACCTTTTCCACGGGAAGAACCCAATAGCCCATGTTGAACATGAAGCAAGTACCTAAAAAATTGGGGAATATCAGTTATTCTATTTCTAGAGGGGGATAGATCGAGAGAATGCAATGAAAACTCTCATAAATGGCTTTTGTCAGGTTGTATTTAATGAAATCCCACTATAATTTGTTGCTAAAGTAAATAAATTGATGAATTTGAAGCTTGAAGGTAGTGTTGAATAGGTGTTGCAAGATATATCTATAATATTATCTACCTACATGATTCTAATGCCATGAGATGGTGTCTCAATAACACTATTGTCCAGTGACGGGTGCTAGATGTAGATAGCTTTCTCGTGTCCAAGAGGTAAATCGTATCATTATATTTCTATGAAATATCGGAATGTATTCAAAGTTTGTCTCAGGTAAGGAAATATGTATGTACTCTTGAATTTATCTATGTTATAATAAGATCAAGAATAAAGTTGTCATTGAAAATAATTGGGATCTACCATGTAAGTTTACTTTACTACATGGAATTCTTGATTTGTTAGATCCCAACTAGTTAGGGTTGAATTTATTTTTGTTGTAATGAGATTAAGAATAAAGTTGTCATTTTAATCAGTGAGTCTACTATGTAAGATTTATTGACTACATGAAATTGTTTATTTTTTAGAGCCCAACTTATTAGGATTATGAAGAGTCCTATTTCATGAAAATATTTATGAATGCTCTATTCTTGCTCAAAGAATTACACATTACAGAAAGGTGGAAAATAAATGAGATGCAGCTAAATGGTTTCTGTTTTAAAATGTGTGGAGGGAGTATAAAATCATTCTCAGTGGCATTCAAATATTTTGGAGCACCCATTAAATTGCTTCATTTTCCTCCTAATTAATTCCATTTCTACTATCCCAATGCCTCTAGAATTCTTTCTCCAACGTGATCTCTTAACTATCTTGGAGGGAAATTGATTACTTGATTGGAACCCACTGATTACAATTTGATTAGGAGAAAGGGATGAGAAAGCTTCATATTCTTCAATATATTTCGTAAGTTAAAATCATATCGAATGATTTCCATTCTGTTTAATTGATAAAACAATCACTCAAGCATTTGCTAGGATTTTGAAACCTTTTTCAATGATTTTTTATTTTTTTTTAAAGTTATGTTATCAATTAAAGAAATTAAGGAAAATGTGAAAATGATACAATGGAAGGATTTTCTGTTTTAGCATTTAAGAATGCCTTGCTAATGTGAAGGGCTTGGTATTTTCTTGAGTCAAGATTAGTCGCATTTGACTTCCTCGCATTTCTTTTAATTCCATTTTTGTTGTGTTTATATTGCTATCCTTGAAGTTGGTGATCTAATGTGTGTGTAATAGGAAGTATTAACTACTAAGCACTCCCAAAGGTGATATTGATGAATGACTAACTTTAAATTTCCCTACTTGACACTTTAGTATTACAAGATCATGCAAAGAAATTATTAATCAATATTAAAGGGAAGATGATTAACGTGAAATGTTTCTTGGCTTGTCATATAATTACTGCATTTTGGCCCCCAATAATATATTTGAGGCTACTTTTTGGTTGTTAATTGTGGAGCTTCCCTTTGGCTCGGAAAAACATCGAGGATACATGTCCACTGCATTGACATTGGACATCATCAAAGAGGAATTCACCAAAAGCAGTAGAGGACATGGGAGCAATTGGTACAATGAGCGGATAACCACTAGAGAAACACCAATGCACCATCATTTCTTGTGTACGTAGATTCACTCGAATTAACTAGTCACAAAAAGTACCTTTTTTTTCTGAATATTTTCATGTATACATAAATACTAAAAACACAATTTCAGACTAATTATTCATACCAATAATTATTTGATAGTCATAATTTATAGTTAAATAATATAATATGATTAATATTATAGGACACAACTATAGGTTCTAACTGTGAGGGGCATTGTGACAATATATGTACACTCCTCATTGTATTAGACACTCATCTCTCAGAGTGTGATATCCATCCAATGAAATGTACTCCCAAAGGCCATTATGGGATTGAAATTTTTTATTTCAGTGGACAAGTGGTGATATATTTTCTTAGGCCTTAGTGTTCTGCTTCCCCAAGGGTTTGACACTACTCACAACTAGCACCTTCATTCAACCAAGTGAGGTACTCATCTTGGAAAGTTGAATCATTTTGTCTCCACAATGCAATATGATGTTGGACCAATCTTATGATCCTAAAAACATAGGTCATAATAGCGAGGAACTTTTACTGTGGGAAAAATAATATCCAAATTTAAGGAACATGACTCTTTTAGAACAAGCAATAAGGATGTTTTTTACACTGATTTTTTTCTTTTCCATTTGTTTTCACAAGTTATCTATTGCTTGGTATTCTTAACATGTAACTTAGTTGGTATGATTATGCCTAAGGTTTTGTTGAAGGTTGAATATGAAGTTCCTAAGGTGTTATTTTCTATCATTGTTTATATAGGTCATCTAGCCACATAGTGGCCACTATCGAATGTTGAGGTATATGTTGTATAAATCTTTTATAGTCTACTTTATTTTATATTCAAGTATTCATCGTCTTTCATGTCTTATACTCTTCATTGTATATTCTTTCATTTTCAAGAGAGGAACTCAATATTGATGGTAAGAAACAATAATTGAAGAAAGAGGAGAACAATAACACGGGAGCAACAAATGCAAAATGAGAGAGAGAAGATAATCTTTCTAGTGATACCCTTAGAGTCAATATCTTGCATAAGACACACTTATAGAGACTGATAGTCAAGCCTTCAGAGTTGGTGAATTCACTTGCAATTCTTTGGCAACACAGTGATAATGTTTTGAAATGATGAAATAATATTTCATGTGTAAATTGTAGTCCAACCCATATTAAGTTGGAAACTCAAATTGTAATATTTGATATTTTATATAATAAAATTTATATGGTTGAAAATATTTTTATTTGCACTTGATATTATCTAGCCTTGTAATTAACATATGTAACTTTTTGTTATCATATTAGACAAACATGCACATTGTATGCCATTTTCTTGAAATTTAGTCGCAAAATCATATTAATTATTCTATGGTGATTAATAATAAACACATAAAATCAATCTAAAACTACTAAATTAGTAGTTTATATTAATTAATGATGAACATGAATAAAATGAATATATGACTAAATTAGTCATTTATAATGATTATGAATGAAATTAAATGAAATGAATAGAAACTACTAAATTGGTCGTTTATATAATAAATATGAAAATACCAAAAAAAGACAAATGACTACTGCAAATGATAATTTTTTTATTAAAATGATGACTAAATTTTTCATATATACGACTATTAGTAGCTAATTTACATCATCTTATAACACGACTAAAATTTAGTCATATTTCTTTGGTCATTAATTGGTTTTAAATGATGGCTAAAATTTGCATATATATGACTATTAGTAGCTAATTTACAGTGTCTTATAACACGACTAACATTTTGGTCATATTTCTTTGGTCATTAATTGGCTTTCACGAGAATTTATATAGTAATATATTTTGTTATATATTTGGTCATTAATTGCGACAATTAACACCTAAACCAATGAAAAATTAATGACTAAATATACTACTTGTTGGTAAAATTGAGGAAACCAATTAATGATTAAGCTAAAAATGACTAAAAGTTGATCGCGTTATAAGACGCTGTAAATTAGTTACTATTGATCACCGACTAAAAAATGGTCGTTTATATGCAAATTTTAGTTGTTTTTTAGTAACTAATTAGTCATTTTGTACTAATGAATGATTCCATTCAAATTGCCTTGAACTCCCTAAATATAATGTAAAAGAGAAAACTTCATGATCACGAACATGAGGCAATGAACTTGGAGTTATGACCATGATAGCAACCCCTCCCTATCCTTGTGTCCACCATCAGAGGCATTGAACTTGGAATTAAGACTACTCATGTTTTATTTGTTGTAATTAATCTCCTAGGAATCAAAACTTGATCGATATATCAAGGACTCCATCAAGAAATAGATATATCCCAGCGAAGCTTAATAGGCTTTGCCAAAAGAGTGTGAAATAAAACTTATCTCTATTTTATGAAATAACTCAAGTGAGTGGAATGAATGGTGGGAAACACTTACTAGGGAAAGGAAGATTTTTGGTCCGTCCTTATTTCTATTATTATTTTTGCTTGTTAGAATGGAGGAAAGTGTTTAAAAAAATTCTAAAAAATTATTTTGAATTAACAATATATATATATATATATATATATATATATATATATATATATATATATATATATATATATATATATATATATTTCCTTATGTTTTAGTTTTTTTTAATATATATTTAGTTTTAGTATTTTTTTATTTTCTAAAAAAATATATTTATTTTTTGGTATTTTTTTATATCAAAAATTATATTTTGTTTTTCTAAAAAATGGATTTTAAACATTCCATTCATGATAAATTTGTGATTTTATGATAGAAGTAAATTAATATATAAAAAGTAGCTTAATTCCATGTGTCGTGTCTCTGAGATGGGTTTTATACATCTCTTCCTTTCTAAGTTATAAAATTTGCTTAGGTTTTCTTAATGCAATAAAATTAATTCTTCTATTCATTATATCTTGAAATTTTCTACTTGCACCTAATAAAACAATAAATTTAAAATAGTTTTTCCTTTGTCCTTTGTAAATCTTTGTCCCCATTAATCTTGATACTAATAAATTAATTGTCTTATGGTGGCCTTGAGTGGTCACTCCCATTAGTTGCGTGCTTTTTAGTTTTTTGTTAGTGACATTTCTTAGGCTTGATAACATGTTATTTAATTTATAAAAATGTGTTATTGTGCATTTTATTGTTAGTTATTAATATTAAATATGTTGGTTTCGAAAATGGTTTAACAAAAAGTTCCCAAAAGGTTTATAGATTGTATTTTATAATGTAATGATTCATTGCTTGATGAAATTGTTTTGGATTTATTTTTTTAATGATTCATTGATTGATGAAATTTTTATGGACATATTTTTTAGTATATTAATTTATATGTGATAAAGTCAAAAGTCACCTCTTTTTGAGATTTTCATTGGTCAATTGCCCTTATGGCCATCAAGTTTACCATTCGGTCCCGGGTTAAGGAAATATAGGAGTCATGAAGTGGCATTTTCCAAGCACTTAAATCTTGAAACGTGTTTTTTTAAGTCACATTATACTTCCTTTCAGTGTAAATTCTCCATGAAAATAGTCTCATGGAACATGAGGGGCCTCAACAATAAAGGAAAACAAAGACTCCTAAAATAAAAATAGTACGAAAAACACCCATCAATAATGTTGATATAAGAAACAAACATATTGAGTG